>OZ007529.1:985086-1534377 GCA_963931895.1 Eupithecia pulchellata | reverse complement strand
AAAAGTCTCATGGTGTTGACTTCCCGGGCGTAAAAAATGTCACCTGTATATGAAATTAGTGAATGGTAGATGTCATAAAAAGGCCGAGATACTTGGGCGCGGGGGAAACCTTGCCCAGTGGTGAAAAAATTAAAAAAAGGGAAAACAAATAAAAAACATATTGTACTATCCACATTAATAGGCTAAGTAAATAAGGGCAGATACATTAGTGCGACGTATCGACCTTCAATCAATAAAGGAATAATTGAACAGATAATGTACTTAAGTATGAGTATGAGTAGAGTACCTAACTGTAATAGTGATAAGATAATTACATAAGCGCACGTGGAGATGATTGTGTCATATGTAGGTACATAACATACGTTCCGGTACTTATTCCACTAAATTAATTGAATCGCCATAATAATGGTAACTCAGAATGACACATTTTTGCATTTTTTTTTGTCAAGGTTTTAAGCTATCCCCTTATTTCTAAGTAAAAGTTTTGTTGTATATTTTATCGTGCAATTAAGAATTCCAAGGGGGGTAAAAACTTCATAACTAAGAAAATTACGATTAAATTACCAAATTAGAACTAGTGTTTACAATTGAATATGTAATTGAGCTAACTGCAGCCTGTTGATCTACATTAATTAAATCAATATCTCCGTGAAAATACCACCACCGTTCGCACTCTCTAGGTGACCATACTTTGACGTTACCATTGTCATGATAAAGCGATTGCTTAGCAGAATCGCCCCTGTTTATTGTTAGAACTTGTGTAATAATAATCTTACACATGCCTCGGATCTAGTTGCATCTACTGCGTGGAAATTCTCAGATAAACATTTCGTAGAACATTACAATTGGAGTTTGTCGGGAAGTTTTTATACTGGATTATGAAGTCATTCATGGATAAGAATTATCGGAGCGTAAATGGCCAATAGGGTGCACCCCCAATTAAATAAAATAAAAATAATTTTAATACAAAAAAATTAATTCCTTAACTTGGGCTAACAAAATAACAAATAATACTTAAACTTATATTTTATGGGATGTGTTTCAGGCAAATAAATGGCTCATAATAAAGAAAATAATAAAAACTTAAGTAAAATAACTTAAGTAGTTACCTACTAGAATAAATAAAAATACGTCAGCTTTTTATTTATTCTAATATATCAGCCGAATGCGTAAACTATGTGAAATTCATTCCTTCAACTTGAATAATGTACCTACGCAATGTATAGAATAAAATGCGATGTCTATTCTACCTTATTGAACAATAGCTGTGCTAGGGGCAGTAATGGTCAAACAATAGGTGCCAGGTATCTTTTGACCCCAAACAGCAATTCGCAGAATCTCTCTAAGTTCTTTACAATCTTGATCATGATAATGAATACAAAGCAGAGTGAAATTAAAATCTCGATGAAGAAGTAAAAAGAAACCACTAGTAAAGCCCTCCCCTGGTTCCTCCCTCCCCAATAATTTAAATCAGTTTCAATAATTTTATTTAATTGTTTAACATATTATAATTCTTTAACATATAATTCCTCCTTCCAGATACTCCTAGGCTGGGTAGGTGACTGGAAAAGCGTCTCCCCCTCACTAGTCTACGCGTTCTGCATGGTGCTCTGCGGGGGTGTGACCCTCGCGATGCCGTTACTCCGGTCCTGGGGCGCGCTGGCCGCCGCCGCCGGGGCCTTCGGTGCTTTCATAGCGGCTAACTACTCGCTCACCAGCATTATACTGGTGGAGCAGATTACGTTGGAGAAGTTCACGAATGCGTATGGCTTGCTGCTGCTTATGCAGGGTATGGCTAATCTGGTGGGGCCGCCGCTTGCTGGTGAGTGATAAGTGTACTAAACAACTCAAGTTTTTCGTTTATTTTGGAAAGGTATTCATTTTTATTTATTTACTAGGGGTCCGCCCCGGCCTACCTATTTAACAAAAAAAATTTTCTGGCGGAGCCCTATTTTTTTTTTAAATATATTATTGTCTATTTTCATCACAGTAAATTAAGGATTGTAATGGTGAAATAATTTTTCAAATCGGTCCAGTAGTTTGGGGATCTTGAGTGGAGACCGCGACTCGGTAAACGTAGTGTAGAGGTAGGACGCCCTCCTGCCAGGTGGGATGACGATCTGCGAAAGACTGCTGGCAAATGCTGGATGCGACAAGCTGAACACAGGGCGCTATGGCGCTCATTAGGGGAGGCCTATGTCCAGCAGTTGACTAACATGGGCATGATGAATGAATAATATTGTATTATGTATATCAGTCATCTAGTACCCATAACACAAGCTCTGCTTAGCTTGGGGCTAGATGATGCTGTGTGAATTGTCCGGCATTATTTATTTATTTTATTTATTTGTCCAATTCCAGGCTGGGTGTACGACATGACAGGTTCATATGACCTATCATTCTACCTCGCGGGGGTCTTCATAGCTCTTTCTGGCTTAATACTCTTCGTGCGACCCATCATAAAATGCTGCCGGCGGCAACAACCCGAGGCCTCAGCCGAAACCGGCACGAACGGTGTTAAAGACCAGGAACAGAAAATCCCGGTTGATAAACAAGTGAAAGAAGTTAAGGGAGCGAATGGTGACGCCAAACAGAATGGGAAACTGCTCGTCTGATGCATATGATATGATAGAAGATTATAAGCAAGCGGTGTAACTTTGTACCTTGATAGAGGCTGAGAAGCTACTGGCATTCTTCGGGCAAATGATAAATGAAAACCGACGCAAATAACATTCGTTTGCTTCAAATATATTGAAAGAAAACCTCGAATCGTTTTGGTAAATAGATAAATAACATCTTCACTGCCAAGCTTCGACTTGGAACCACATGAAGGACAGAGTGCCTCATTGGCAGTTAAAGCGTAAAACGGTAGATCGGCTGTTACCATATTGAAAATTTAAGTAAATGAGACACCAATATTTGCCGTCTCAAATATAGAAGCGCATTGGAGTTATCATCACAATAATATCTAGTGTCAGTGAATTTAAGACATATAGTGCGGACAAAGTGGACTTTAAATTAAATCATATTGGACTTGAACTATTGGACAGTGCAACATTTGACAGCCGAGGCGTTTTATTATATTTATTGATAGTGATGTAAAGCATGGCTGAAATGTTTAGAAGAAATAAAGGTAGTAAACTTCTACGATTTCCTAATAACTTTTTTCTATCCATTTTAGCCAAGCTGGTTTGCTAAATTGGCGATTTTATATGGTTAGTCAAATTGACTATTTAGCTGAAAATACATTTAACCGTTAAGGTTCAACAAAACTTAATCTAAGATCTATTGGCGATTCGAAGAACCACTGGGTATTGATAATGTTAAGCGAAAACATTTTTCTTATGAGTTAAAATGTTTTCTGCTATTAAATAATTGTCTAATTGCGAATAATGTAAGAGTTGAGAGATACATCAAGTATTTAGAGATAATAAGTAAAAATTTAAATTTACAAATATGTACAACACTTCTCTATGCTTCGTATAATTTTTAAGATGATGATTAAAAAGAAATATTAAAAAAAAAAAATTGTTATCTAAAAAAAAAATGCGAAAATAAGAAAGTATTGTAAATATTTGTATCATTTTATGTGTAAGAATGTTTCTAAGTTTTCAGCGGCCTTGCTTTAAAAATTCCGAGATTTACTCATTTATTCTGAGCGGCCTTTTGAAAACTGAGAGGAAATTAGATAAAGTTAAGGTGCTGGATTGAAATAATGTGAAAATGTGATCATGGTATGTAGGACATGTGGAATGTCAATTATTGATAAAGGTGGCGTTGGAAAAACAAGAAATTAGGCAAAAAGTACCTTCTGTTATTGTGCTAATCACGAAAATCGTGATTCTATTGGTTACCTCTACGCAGAAAGGTATCTCTTTAAATTATGCGGGTTGCAGAACAATGATATTAGCAAGCTATTGGACAACTTTATTTAGGCTTAGCTTGCAAAGCTGATGCAGTTATCAATGAAAGAGATTGACTAGGGTTCCACAAAATTGATTAAAATATCTTTTCTAGGGTAATGTTTATGCTTCTTTAACAAAACTCCCAAGTGAGTTGCAAAAATAATAAGTTAAAAAACTATTATTTTTAAACGACTACAAAATATAATAATATCAGATTTTCAAGCTAGAGGATAAATATCTTGACACGGGTTATGCTCTAACTCGAAACAAGATAAAAGTTTCTTGTCCAATTCTTTACTTCAACTTAAAATGCAAAATAAAAAAGTAACCTCTTAATGTTTTTGTTTTACTTGCATAAATAATTACATGAGTCATTTTTTATGTGCCCAAGAGTTGTGTATGGTCTAAACTAGGTCAAAGTAAATATAGTAGGTACTGAATTTTGACTACAACATACACTAAGCTACCTATAAATGTTATAGAACTGCGACAGCTTTCCGAGCTAAGGACTAAAGTAAGTTGAGCAACCGGTCATGCAACCCGGATTAGCCTTCAATCTAAAACGTTTCTGCCCAGATCAGACTCTCGCGAAGAAAATTTAGTTTTAAAATTATAGGAAAAGTTAGTTCAGAGAATGATAGTGAATTCTAGAGTAGGAGTAAAAAAAGTTTGGAATGGGATAGTAAAGTTACGGTATAGTGTAAGTTGGATATAGAAAAGGTCATGGCTCATGTAGCCAGGTATTGCGAAAACCAACCAAAGACTTATAGTTGTTGAAAGTTTTCTAAGATCTTCCTTCGTATTTTCGATTCTAGTGATAAGGGAAATGTGGATGCCAAAATCTAGTATTCTTATCAATAGTGTAAACAAAATTGTAAACAAAGATATTGTGATAATAACAAACGATAACTAGCATAAATGGCTTCTTTTTCGTCTCGCTTGGAATGCACTATCCGGTGCTTATGAGAATTCGCATTTTGTCTACTTTTGGTAGTTAAATCACAAATTAAAGGGATGGAACGCGATACTTACCCTTCATACTTATAAATCTCTCGACTTAAGCAATAACTATCCTCTAATAAGCCCGATTTTCTACCGAAACGGACACATTCAGTACCAATTAATTTTCCAGTTACAATCATAAATAATTTGTATTTTTATGACGTGTCCGAGAGTCTAGGTCTAAAGGAAATAAAGCAGTTGGATAGATATTTGACTTCGTTAAACTCGCAATAATAAACTAAATACTTGTATTTCTGCTAATAAATGGTCTAGCGAAAAGAGTTACTGAGCAGAAAGCGGTCAAATTAACTTCCAATGGTCTATCATTGCCCTTTCGTTATGGCAACCCAACTTATGAGTGGTTCTTTCTTCCGTTCACTTCATGATGTGAATGGCAAATATCAAATAGAAAAATGCTTTATCCTTTAGATTATTTTTATTGATATGAAATCCACAACTCTCTTAAATAAAACTAATTTAACTTAAAAATATCACTTACAGCCAATAACAGGATTTACATTTTATAAATTTAAAAAATTACGACGAAAGTCACCAAAGTTTGTCGATATGATTTTTTTATTAGACCCTTTTGTAGCCTTTTTCTCACTCTGATTCTGTATCAGGCTCATTGCTTTAAGTTGAAAGATTTTATAGGTAAAGGGGGTTTTTGTGTAGTCAAATAGATAATTATTATAATAGTAGTATCGATAGACAATTGCCTTAATTCAAGTACCTACATAATATAGGTTACAATCTATAAAATTATTAAGAATAGTCAAAACGGGCGCCCTTCTCTTGATTGGTTAGTAAAATCATCACATTACCTTTAATAAATACAATATAAAAATTAATGTTAACGGTCTCGAATTTTTATAATGTTTACTGCAGTTTATTTGTTGATAACAAATTGATTACCGATTTTATAATAGATAATCATGTAATATAAACCAGCATGCAGCAACATAGATAAATGTTACCTATACATGTTTTATAACATTAGGTTGACTACAGCTACTTGATACTCATATTGTAAATTTGAAATAATCTTGCCATTTCGTTGTAACGATATTATGTATACTTCACATAGGTGCATCACATATTGATAACTTTAATGTACCCTGTTTATTTTATTTTTTATTGATTTTTGTTGTAAGCTATAGGTTGTTATTGTTAGGAAATTAAACCTAGCACTAGGCACTAGTGGATTGAATCGAATGTTGAAAATAACCACTTGATTTTTTATGCTGCGGGCGAATGTACGCCTGCGACGCAGGAGGTTGCGGTTTCACTTCCCTTTGGACAAAACCATCTGGAAATATTGGTTCTGGGTATTATTCATTTATAATAAGAAAGAAATATGGACCGTTTTATTGTATTTTATATATCAGTTATACTTAGGGCTAGATAATTGAGGATTCTCCAGCATTATTAATTTATATAAGTAGATAAATTCTTTGTTATTTAATAATAGCATAAACAGTTAATGCAATTTGTGAAACTTTGGATATTTCTGATTCAGTTTGTTGTTGACTCAATCCACAATTAGAAAATACGTAGATCATATTACTAGAAAATGTTCTTGAGAATATCTTTGTTAAATGTTTCTACATGAGCAGTGGGCTTTATAGGCTGTATGAGAGATGAACATAGCAAAACTGTATTTTATTAATTATGATCATTGCTTCCACATCGCCAAAGGTTGTTTTATTCAGTATCCGTTGGGCAGCACTCACGTAGATAACCTTTTTTTCATATTTGTTTGCATAGTATAAAAAATATATATACTTGTCGTTTTCTTTAAATAAATTTGAAATCTGATTTGCAGTGCCCTTCCAGGGTGCATGTACGTAGTGAAAACTTAACTTTTCGCTACTACTAAAATAACCACTCATTTAGACCTAAGAACGAATGTCCACGACTTATACTTATTATGTTAAATATGCTCTGTTCTTCTATGATAATACAATGTATGCCATGTTCATCTCTCATGATATCATAACATAAACCGTATTACATTGTTAAATACTTTCAAGGCTCACGTCGCACATATGCTATTATGTGAGCCTGGGCAGTAAATGCGTTAATGCATACATAGGTGGTATGTTCTAGTAAACACTATCTTAATTTATTTTTGTTTTATTTCGTTCTTTTGTTATTCGGAGCCTACCTACTAGCAATTTCTCAGGTGATAATAGTTATAAAATGTTTGAAGTTGATTAGCCATGTAAGAAACGAATGTGTTAATAACTTCCAGGAGAAAAATAATACTTCCATTCCCACAGTTTAGAAGTTATAAGCAAGTATATTAAGGCTTCGGCGGCGGATGAATTTCCCATACAAAAGTAATACCAAAATTATAAAACTTTTGAAACTATCATGGTTATTAACACTAAAGTCAACTCGCGGTGACCTTCAGTTGTTCCGTGATCATGGCGCATGAAACTGTGCCGAAATATTGGAAAACTCAAAACTCTAATCATGGCAAATATCCCGTTACATTCAATTTGGTTTGCTATTATTTGTATAACAGAATAGCATTTATTTAGGTTCCTGCTACAAGTTTTTGGCTTTTTAAATATGCTCAAATTACGAATCATTTTGGTACTGTATGGTAAATTCATCCGTCGTAGGAACCCAGTCACGGAACTGTGCTCGAGTAACTAGCATAAACTTTACTCAAGCATAGATTTATGACTTGAGTATGCTTTCCTTTACAGGCATTAGATTAGTATTCCTTACTCAAGTGCACCTTATCTATGTATTTGATAATTAGTCTGCAATAATCGTAAAATAATGAACGGTAGGTGCATATACATATACTTCAGTGAGAGTTTCCTTCGAAGAATTGTATTTTTGCAGTCCCTTAACCTTCCTTAGATCTTGTACATTGTAGTTAGTTTTATCTAAGATTTGATTAAACCAATGAATTGAATACCTCACTAGATAAGTAACTAGACTAGTAGTTTACCTTATTAGATAAGTACCTACTTATTTTGGACTTATTCTAATAGAGGGTCATTAATTAGATTATTTAATAAACGAATTCTAGCTTGGCTTTGTTTTTTATTTACATGTTAACTAGAATGTTTTATATTATACATATAAAACAATCTAGTATGATGAATGATAGCATTCATCTGTACCCATAATACAAGCTATGCTTAGGTTGGGACTAGTTGATGCTGTGTGAATTGTCCAGCGTTATTTATTTATTGTAGGAATGAAGGACGGTCCATGGCTGTATGATGATTATACAGACAGCATCGGCCGAAATCTCCTAACCACTTTACTCTAACAATGGTATCGTCGCAGAATCGTTCATAGATGAGAGAAATTCTAACTATAATAGATAGTGTATACCTAAATGAAAGAAACTATAATATATAGTGTGTGTGTGTGCAATGCCGTTTGCATGGAAAGCTATAGGTATAGAATGGTTGTAACCATGACTCATCTAATGTAGTTTCTTTCAACCAAAATTTTACGGAGGAGAAAGGCCCTTGTCCATCAGACCAGGAAAGTCCTAAGTAGGAGTAGATCAGTAAATGGTACCTGTACGATAGTTTATATGTTTATTTCGTTCAGTTTACTCTAAAATACAAGCGCAAGAATAAGAAAAGTATAATTAAAACTAATACTTTAAAAAGGTGTGCGTTCGCCCAGCAAAAAGTATCGTCTTTTCAAGAATCGAATGATGCAGATAATTTGTGCCCTATGTCGTGTAAATGTGCCCAAAATTTTAAATTTGTGCCCCCAAGGGCTGCAGAGTTATTTAGGAAAATCTGATTTTGCTGCACGAACGTTCGCCCAGCAAAAAACTAAATATCTCTAAAACCTTTAGAGGCACAAATTTTGCTTTAACGGCACATTTAGACTAGTATTTAAGCTATCTTTTTGCATATTTAAAATACAGCTATACCCTTTTTTTAAAAAAAGTTTTGCTGGGCGAACGTTCGTGCAGCAAAATCAGATTTTCCTAAATAACTCTGCAGCCCTTGGGGGCACAAATTTAAAATTTTGGGCACATTTACACGACATAGGGCACAAATTATCTGCATCATTCGATTCTTGAAAAGACGATACTTTTTGCTGGGCGAACGCACACTTAAAAAGTTACCCTTTCCCGTAAACAAGAAAGTTTACGGTTTCAGTAGGTAGGATGTTTTATGTTTTTGTGTACCTATGTGGATAATTTACTTTTACTTTTACTATATTAAATAAAGAGTTATAATTATATTCATAATTATACTAGGTAGGTAGGTAATAATTAATAGAGTCATCTAGAGCAGTTCCGTTCTTTGCTGTTTTTACCGCCTCATTAGAGGTGCGCCGGTTAAAGGTACCTATCTAGGTACCTACATATCTACAAGCCAATCCATTTGAGTTAATTAATAAATATGGACATACCGATGCATTTTATTTATTTGTTTGCGCAATAAATTAATACCTTTCGGCCGCTTGTTGGTTCATTCCGACTAGCGACTGATTGATGCATTTATTTATTCACTCAAATTAAACAAACCTGTGATTTTTTAAACTTGTCCAAACGTAGCCAGGCACGGCTGTAATGAATTTGCTAGGTAGTTACCAACTCTACCATAGGTTTATAGGTAGGTAAGTATACCTACTATAGATGAGTAGGTCCTATTTAGGTACCTACCCTTTTTAAAGCTCTGTATTAAAATGTCCCGACGAGCTTATAAAATTTGCACAATATATTGCCACTGTTGCTGTGAATGGGTGCAGCGCGCCCGGCCGTCACAGCATGGAGCATGAGAACGGGTAGGCTACAGAGTGTAAGTCTTGCACTCGATAGCTTACTTTGTTCTAGTATTTAGTATTAGTTTGTAAGCATTCGTATAATTATTACTGTTCTGTGCTGTAACTGGGTTGTGTCAATAAATGTTTCTCTATCTCTCTCTATTTTAGAGCTTATTAGGTATACATACCTAATTAAAGCCTAGAAGATTGGTTTTGATCTTCAAAAAATAGTTTTCTCTGTCTATGTACCATAACGTAGGCAGTTAAATAATGCTGGTCAACCACTGCATCATCTAGTCCCAACCTTAACAGAGCTTTTATTATGTGTGATATTTAGATAAATAATTTAGCGACCGACCACAATACAGAGTAGGTAGGTAGATCCAAAACTCCATAAATAGCCATTAGGCTATTTACAGAGCTGGACCAAAGCAGAACAACACTCGAGCTCGATAGCCGAAAGCTGTGCATAAAACATGGATACAATACAGCGTTTAAGCAGACCAGGCACAAATCAAGTGGCAAATCCCCGCGTTCGTTACAGCACCGGTAAATTACGGACGGATTGCCTGACTCCGGTAAATAATTGAGGAGGTCGTGTGGTTACATTCCGCACAGTTTGAGGCACATGAGGCACAGTACCTACTGCCTATCTTGCTGCAGAGGACACACAGCAAAACGACCGCAATTACATATGTAGGTAAGTGATACCTACCTACCAACGTTAGCTTCGAACTACCGCAGCCGCAGTATTCTGGCAGCGTGGGCAGTATTTAATTGAGTGATTGCCATCCTATCAAAAGGATACCTAGAAACAGTAAATAGAGATCCCTTGACTCAAAGTATACTAAATTATGAAATAAGCATGCTCGGATGCAACATGGAAAACCACTAACTACGCATGGAAACTGACTTGCTACTATGCCATTCTCAATTCATTTAGGTCCAGTTCAATTTGTATTCGTAGATTCTCAAGAAGATGAAAATTTTGCAAGCATGAGGTTAGTTGTTACCTGGAATAATTTTTAGAAAAAATCTTAATGCTTTTGTGGCTCCAAAAATATTTAATAAATAACCGTTGTTTTTTTTTCCATTGGCAAAGCCTTTATTAACAAATAAATTACAATGATCTAACTAAATAAAGAAAAAACAGTAGTATTTACAATTGAAACAATTGAGCTAACTGCAGACTGTTGCGAACAAACTACAGGTAGCTCAACTGATCCATATCAATACCAGTTGGAAGTGTACCCAAGATGCTGGCTGCATTGCCACGTTGTATGGCAATGCTGATGCGCTGCGCCAGATATTGACCAGCTCTCGGGTCACACGTCGCTTCGACCAGACGCTCAGATAATTTTTTGAAGACCCGGAGAGCCTCGGTACCCCACGGACCTAGGGTCTCGACACCAAGGGGAGCAAATTTGTAGGCTCTGTCGAGACCTGCATATTTGCGCCGTTGTTTTACGATCGTTAAACCTCAAAATGTTTATTTTGTCATGTCCATTCGACATGAGATATCGTACAACATTGAACAGTGAAACCTCATAATTGTTTTCGCGTAAAGCGGACTTTCTGCTCGCACCCACACAGTCCTGTGCCAATTCGACATAACATATCGTAGAATTCGCACGTTTCGATCTGTCTCGCGACATAACGTCTCCGTTTAGTGTCTCGCGGTAACCTCGGCACGTCCCTGAATTATTCAATAGTTACTGAAACCTACCTCGTTAGGGAGTTCCTTTACACGCCTACTAGTTTTGTTGTATATAGTAGACATCTCGTGTTTAATATGTAGACGATGTCACATCATTACAAGTTGTGAACGTGCTACGAGAGAGAGGTACCTTTGAATACTTGTAGTATGGTTGGTTTTCTACTTACGTAGGTATTAGGATAGGAGTTGGGTAGGTTAGATTACGCTCTTTACCAAACCAAGGTCTGGCGGCGGCGTTGTTGATTTTTTTTGGAAACGGGTAGGTTAGATTACGCCCTTTGCCAAATAAGGGTTTGGTGATGCCGATGGTTATTGATCTTTTGTAACATAATATTAGCTGGTCCGGCTCTTTGTAAACATAACATATACAGATTCATTTTAATATATAGGTACATATACTAATTCATAACAGAAAGATGTCAGTATATATTTTATTGCAATCATTAGGAACGGAAACGTTATTTGTTTTTAAAATATTTTAGCAACTTTAGGTACTTATTAAAGAAATTCCAAGTGCTGCCTACCATATCCATGTTTCGCGGAAGGACTACCTTTAATACTTTCTTGGAACTCTCCAAGTACATGTTCATTTGCAGATATATACCTTATCATATGCGACCCGCCGGGGTTTCGACTGGTCAATGAAGGCGTTTTGTACAATAACGACGTATTCTGGATACGAATAAATAAGGTGGTTATCGTTACTTCTAACATGAATTTTCGATAGCTCCAATAGTTTCAGCCATGAGTACCCTTAATAAATTCGCCCTGTTAGTAAATCCCAGAAAGTATCTTCAGTTTTGCGTGGCCAAGCAATAAATGCGATAACTGCAGCAATGATCAGATGAATGATGATAGAAGTCTAATGACAAACCTGCCTCCAGTATTGTCGTTCGTCTCCATGTGCTGGGATGAAAGTGAGAGATATGATAAAATCTAAATAAACAATACAATAACTAGGCCCACCAAATATTAACATTCAACAATGTAAGGAATTCCTTCATATGTTTTTGCACAGATTGCTTAACTTTTTTTGGATTTGGATCACATTGGAAAATCACACAATGCGGTATTGTACTACCGTATTCCCTCAGTTTTTCATTGGACGAACGAAATCCTTTGACACATTTTGATGTAAACAGGGACAAGCTTAACACATATAAACATGCATAATGCATACCAATGATTGTAGGAGTGATGTGAGTAAAAGGGTATCGCGGAAATAAACTAAAATCAGCTATAAATACTGAACAATACACCCGGATCTACAGAAACAGAACTCGAGGCAATCAAGTATTCGCAGTTCTCGCAGTTCGGTGCAGTTATTCTGCAGAGGGCGTTGCTGCTCCCCAGTCCCCAGCGGTGTGTTTCCCTTAGTCGACTCTTACGACACCCACGGGTTGGAGTGGTGAAATTCTATGCCGGCCACACGGCATTATGACGAGATTTATATACACTCAGATTATAATGTTTTAGGGAAAAAGGACTTCGATAGACTTAGTTTGTTAAGTTTGAATAATGTAAATTAGAATATTATATAACACCAACAGGTATATTCAGATGAATTCCTGAGTAGTACACTATTTTCGCCACTTAGATAATAGTGCCATTAAATATCAAATATGTATTATTATTATTATATATGACGAAGGAAGAACCCTCGTTACGCTTTTTTAAATGGGTGACGTCACCAGGACTGATGTCAGTATCATCATTGTCCTGTAGAAGTCCGTTCCATCCAACCGATGACTCGAGCAAGAGATTCCTGGCCCGAACGATCCCACCACGACACAGTTGATGACGTCACGATTTTCGTTGTCCGGATATTCCTCGATATAAGGTAGTCACAATGAAACAACAGTTAGAAACAAGTAAAACAAGTAAAGGCCAATGTAAAGGTAAAAGAGGAATCGTTAGAAATAGTAAAAAGTACTGTATTCTTAGGAATAACCTTAGATAATAAACTTCAATGGGGCCCACACATACAAGCTATCGAAGAGACTTAGTTCTGCAGTGTATGCAGTCAAAAAAATCCGTCATCTTACAGACGTTGATACTTCTAGACTAGTCTATTTCAGCTACTTCCATAGTATTATGTCATATGGCATACTGCTGTGGGGGAACGCTGCAGATATTAACACCATATTTGTGCTGCAGAAGAGGGCTGTTCGTGCAATCTATAATATGGGTTCCAGAGAATCCTTGCGTGAAAAATTCAAAGAAATAAACATAATGACAGTAACATGTCAATATATTTATGAAAATTTGATGTACACTCATAAAAATATCAATAAGTTCATTAAAAATAGCGATATACATAATGTTAATACTAGAAATAAGAATAAACTCGCTGTGCCCACAACTACTAGGCTACACAAAATTAATGTGTCTTTCAAAGGGCAATGTATACGCTTCTACAACAGAACTCCAAGTGAGTTGCAAAAATTATCTATAAATAAATTTAAACGGATTGTTAAAACTGTTCTTTGCAAAAAGGCTTACTATAAAGTATCAGATTATCTAGATGACAAAAAAGTTTAGGACGAGTTTTGCTCCAACTCGAAAACTAACAAGCTAACAAGGTAAAGGTTTCTTGTTCGCTTCTTTACTTTACCTTAAAAAGATTGAAGTGAACAAAATCAAAGTGATCACTTTATTTCCCAGTATTACTAATGTAATTTGTGTTTTGTGACGTGTCCAAGAGTCCTGAAGGTCTAAGGGAAATAAAGCACTTTGATTTTGATTTTGATTCGAGACGCGTAGCACGAGCTACATAATTTTCTCGAAAAATAGACGTTTATTCTTTAGATTTCTTTACAAAGAAAGATCGCCGGTTAAGGTTACGCGAAGTCATGAATTTATCAGGCCCGAAAAGCCCTTCTTTCGTCTATCTACAGTAAACACAAGAGCAGAAGCATAAAATATTTTTACAACGTCGATTTTTCGGAATCGAGTCCGCTGCCGTTATTTGAAGGGGACGTTTTATTTGAGAATTATTTACGAGAGAGCGGCTGTGATCCGAGATAACCGTGTTGCTATCAAACGGAAACACAAATGGTTCCGCGAAACGTTATGCATACGAATGACGCATTTCGAGGACTCTGCATCTATGCGCCTCAAAGGAACTTACACTGAAAAAGGCTCATTGTATAGTAATTCTGTGGAGTATTATAATAACAATTAAGTGGGTTCCGTACCCTAAGAAGAGCCAACGATAATCAGTCTTAGGTTCAAAGATAGGACTAGCGGTTGGTATAACAGTGTGTGTAACTGAATTATTTGATGATAACAATAAGTTATAATCAAATAATTCCGGTTTTTGAGGGCATACAATTTTTCCTCTGTATTTTGAACGATAGCATGCATTCATTCGTGAATCTTACTGGCTCTTCGCCGGTTTTTAAAATAACAAGCACCTCTGGTACTAATTACCTTCATTCCCGTCTGATTACATTGTCCTCCTCGGGGCAAGAACTAAGTAGGGAGCTTAAGTGCCTCTACAAACAGAGACAAGTACGGTTTAAACTTAATTTAGTTTTGATTTACTTTATTCGTGCTACGAGCTCAATACACCCCACAACTATGAAGTTTATTATTATAGTTTAAAAAGCTGATTTGATATAGGGCATAGGGTCTTCTTGCTCAGTTAACATAAATAAACACATTTTAGGAACAAAGAAAGTACAAGTAAATAACCAAATTAGAACGAGTACTATAGACTGTTGCAAACAGTCAACAGGCATCTGATCCAAATAAATACCAGTCGGAAACGTCCCCAAAACGCTGCAAAACCAATTTTCACAATAATGCCAGATTGCAGGAGAGCATCCAGCGATTATTTACTAAATACATACTTATACAGTCTGTATAATTAGTATCTTGTATAATTGAGACAATCTGAATAAAAACTATATCGCATTCTGCCGAACTTCAAAAAATATTTACGTGCAAAGTTGTACGTTGTCTGGAGTGAAACCTGGCAACGTGTACATATTTTTGCAGCTGACGCGTGTGGGTCCACTCGCTGGCTGATTGGAATCGCTCAACTCTATTGAAACCTCTGCATGTACAGCCCGCGTCACATATAAGTACCCCCTATCTCAATGTATGTGGGACACAATAGTTGTTATAGTTGGAAATTTCTGGTCTTCTCTCACTTTGAGTATTATGGAAGGGCGGTTCGATCCTGAGCGGCGGCGTTTATAAATTTGTGACAAGTTACAAGGGAATTGGAAGAAGTCAAGTAGACAAGGGGATACCTAATTCTGACGCGCACTGTACCTACCAAACGCCTCTACTGTATGTGACGGTGTGACGAAACGTAATTGAAATTCCGTGACAAATGGAACTCTCCAGCTCGATACGATACGAAAGTATAGATGGCATTTTTAATAAATCGGTTTAGGCTCTCTGGAAAAAAGATTTGAGTCTTATAAAACCGGCATAATAAAATCATTATCTGTATAAAATTTTACTTGTCTAAGTGCTGATTTTGTAAGCATAAAGAAATAAAGTTATTGAATCTTAATTTGAATCATAACACTACGTTACGCACTAATAGCGTATAGTAATTAGTAATCTATCGACGATTTTGTCGTCGTCTGCATCGATTTACATCGGAACTTTTACTCAATAAAGAAGTAAGTAAACTTACATAAGAACAAACAAATTACAGAATAAGTGTAACAGTTTGAAAACCACAGTGAGACCGACATAAAGACATACTGTATACTTGAAGGTTAACCCTTTACAAAGCAGAGAAAATGGCTGATGGTAAAAAAATAAAATCATAGAAATGGGTCAAGTAGACTACCTACCTTTATTTCAAAAATAAAAAACTAAACCAAAAAGAAAAAAAGCATGGTGTCACATCACACATCTTTTGACTCGGGTGAAAAGGAATATAAAACAGAAGATATTTATTTAAAACCACAAATGTTACTTGGACAGCTGAATTTGTTTTTGCGAAAACAACGCAGTGAAGTGGTTCGCAGCGATTGTGTCGGCGCGCGCGCCGCTGCCACTGACAGCACGGAATTAAACCCCTCTCGGGCGTGCACTTATTAAATGCGCCCAAAAATGCTCTTTTCCTACACAATGGCAGCCTGCTGGGTGGCACAAGCGACAAGCAAACACGGGGATAAACTATCAAGGAACGTGCCACCGTAATAGATGAGCCGTAATAGTTATGACTGCTCAAATAACGTGTTTTTTTTTCGATAATCGTGTCCAAATCTCCCTTTGCTAATGCTATTAATGCGCAATGAGGACTCCGAAGTTCTTATGTAAAACTGAATCCACTTTTTTTTTTCCTTTGTTTTTTTACAAACAGTAAAAAAATCGACTAGAGATGTTTGTAAATCTGAAATAAGTTTGAATATTAGGGGATTCTTAAGTCTATAGATAGAAGTCTAAATTCCTGGATAAAAAAATATTTTTCAACCATTGCTTACACAGTTCACGCCGGACATGGAACCTTCACATTCTCTTACAAAGGAGGTTACCATGAGGTTACCAACGAGTCGTTCGTTGACATAATAAGTCAGAAAAAAAAAGAAAAACACTGTAAAGCTATGACTGTAAATGGTTTTAGTTTAAAGACACTGTAAAGCTAACACTGTAAATGTCTTATAGTTTAAAGTCATTTACTGTAAATATATGTCTTATACTGTAAAGCTAGCACTATAAATGGCTCATAGTTTAAAGGTTAATTCCGAGTTCCCCGCTTCAGCCTTCCCCGCCCGCCCTACACGGGCGTGCGTACAAGCAGGGTTATTAAATTAATTCCGGATGTCGCGAGACACACGAGAGGGCAGCTAATGCTATGTTAAATCTGACTAAAGTAGGTCATAATTAAAGCGCACTTTTTAGAGCGAAGGTTTTTTTTCAGAAAGATGTATTTTAAATATTTTCTCTCTTCTTTTTCCTTAGTTTTTCTATGTATATGTATTAATTCTTCGTTCAAGTGAACGAAAAAGTTTAATAAAAAGATTTTCGATATTTACATTTAGGTACATATGAGTGCCTATAAAACTTTTTATTTTTGAGTTGACAAAGTTCCATGTTATATTAAAAACGCACGAATAGGATTATAATATGGAATGTTAACTATTACCATTTTTTTCTAAAAAAAGCATAATATTATTTCAGGTGCCGATCTTTTTGTGTTCAAAATTTGAGCTTGATCAAAATTAGACATAATTTGTATTATTTTTGTAAATGTTGCAATAAAGTGTTCATTGATTAATTAATTCAGTAGTTTGTCTTTTAATAATTTTCACAACCGAACAAATATTCCCCTTTTTATAATTAGGATATTTGAAGCAGAATCTATCCCATTCCAATAATGAAATGATTCATTGTGTCATTCACGGTTTACATTAATAATTTCTATTTTTGGAGCTTAAGGTACCTTATTAACAGAATGATGAGTAAAAGACAAAAGCATTTACGCGATTAAACCCTCGAAAAGTCTTAAACGAGAGAAATAATGAGAGTTAATGGGAAAAGGTACTCGGCTGATTCCCAACTCAAATACAATATTATGCAAATTATACTAGAGAGCAAGTAAATGTTAACTCGTTATGACTGTGATCATAATACTTACGTTACTGAAGTGACATTCAAGTGATAGAACACGGCAAATGATAATGATCGTATCATTTTCATTTAGAGATGAAGGAATATACAAAAGGTATCGAAAGCTTTTATATCTTAAGGCTCAATTTACACCGCCGCGGAATCGAATGGAAGAGACTATTTGCAACGAAATCGTACATAGCACGATGAATTTTATGTTAACACACAAATTAATTGATATAAGATTCAGTGCCAAAAAAGGTCGCACGTCTTCCTGGGAATCCTTGCGTACTCTGGAAAATTCCGTAGCGGTCTGTGGAATGCACGGGATGTGGCGCGAAAGGTCCGGTCGGGTCGGTCACAGGCAGCGTTCAAGCAGATTATTGCGTAGTGCAAAAAAATATGGATTCCGAGTAGAATGTATAATAATAAGTAAATAATAATAAATGTATAATAATAAGTAGAATGTATTTAGCGCAAAAATATAAATAAATAAATAATGCCGGACAATTCACACAGACAATTCAACATCATCTAGCCCCAAGCTAAGCAGAGCTTGTGTTATGGGTACTTGATGACTGATTACAGGCGGTGTAAATTTTGCTTTAGACATTTAGAAAAGCATTTTATTGACACAACCCTGATACAGCACAGAAAAAAGATAGTATGTTACTGACAGATTCATAATAGTTTAACATTGCTATTTTCGGTCTGTCTTGTTTAAAACGTTAGGTCTTATCTAAAACGCTAGGGACATACAAAAAAGTTAGGGATCCGAATGAAAACTTCAATAATGTAACCCAATGAAAGGGTGAACAAGTTTATAATTATTGAAATTTTCGATAAATACCCGTACGAACCCAGTGCGGACAGCTGCTATGTAATTATATTAATTTTCAAATAGTAATAAATTTGGTCTTGTCTTTTGTAAAGTAAATTTTGAATTCCTTATTTACTACTTGCGGCTGAATATTTGTGAAACATTACAAAATAAAATAATAATCAATCTAGCGCCCCGAGAGATGATTTACAAGCAGATGCGCTGATGCCAGTCTCGTGTCGATAATAACTAATAATCACCTCACATTATTTCAACTCCCATTTACATTAAAATTTCAGCTACAAATAAGCTGACCGTGAAAGCACACTGAAAGTGCTTCATAATCATTACAATTTAATAAGCGCCGTGTGCGCTTTCAGCAATTCGCAGAACTGTAATCTCTACTAAGGTGATTTACCTCGCACCGCCTAAGCCCGCCCGCCCCCTTGGGCAGTAAATAGTTAATTGTTGTTTATTTATGTTGCCGTTAACAATTAACCCTCCTCTTGTGATGGAATGATTTTAATTTCGTGCTTTACTTGTTTTTAGAATTAAGAAAAGTGTTTGTTTACTGTTACTGTTTGCACCTACATTTGGTACTACACCGAACGCTCGTACTTACTTCGGACGATTACAAAGATTTTGTATAAAGTATCTTAGAATCCATAACAGATCAAACAGGGGTTATATACATATTTTGATGGCGCGTGGATTTTATGAGAAATATGACGTTAAACGTCACTTTAATAATGGTCCAGTCCATAACAGTTCACGCGCGAACTAAGTATATGTTATAAAATATTGGCTGAATAATATTTGGCGAAAGAGTTCAATTCTCTTGTTTTTCTATGTCTGAATTAACGAACTTTGGACCTTTAAGAAATCGCTTTTAAGGATAAGGCCACCAATTCTGAAATCTTCTAGGTTTTTATTTAACTTTTTCAGATTAAAGCACTATTTTCTTATCTTTAAAAAAAATACGTAGCGTTTATTAAAATAAATTCATTTTACAAGAATCACTCGCGCAAAGTGTCAAGTGTCTTTTAGCAGCAATTGAAAAATGCAGATTATGGAAATTAAACCTTGTAGAAGTGGGTTGAGTGCTGCTTTTACTGGTTCACTAATGTTACTGCGGTAAATGTTGGCGTCATCTTGCATTCGTGTATTTAAAATGTGACTAAATATCTCATTAAACACTAGCAGTCCGCCAGGGCTATGCACGGGTATTTTAAAAAATTATAATTTATAAAGAGTTATTTCATAAATTATTGATTAAAACACACTTTTAAATTCATATATTGATTCTTTCATAGTTTTGGACATCTACTTTCCTATGTTCATCAAGGATAGTTGTAGGATTCTAATTGTGAAATATTTTTTTCAAATCGGTCCAGTAATTTCGGAGGTTATTCAATACAAACAAACAATCAAATCTTTCCTCTTTATAATATTACAATAGATATAGATATAGAAACCCTAACATGGAACATTTGGAAAGAAAAAAGTAAATCTGTACAAATAAATAAACTATATCAAACCTTACTTAAAATTGATTTATAGACTTTAGAAAATTATAGAAATATCCCGAACAACCAAGCGACTCTTATTCCGTTTTAATTTCCATAGAAATAATTTAGTTTTTAAGTACGTAAAATAGAAACGTAGCACTCGTCTCGTCGAAAATCTCTCAAGAAACAATTTGTTAGTTTTATTTACAACAAGATGGCGCAGACGCGATAAAGTCACATCGACGATACAAACTTCCAGCCAATAATGAAGTTGTCTCTACTCCGAGAGCGTAGGAACAACTTGGGTGCCACTTAGTGACCTTGTGAGACGCCATCACTCACAGTACATTACTTCTTACTAACACAAGTTCACCTTACGACTTCTACTAAGTTAAACTAAAATATGAAATGCCCGTAGAGCTTGCAATTATTACTTAAATTACCATAGCACCGTAGTGGCTCGTCAGCTAATGGGTTAAAGCTACTTAAAGAATGATTGCTATTAATATAACAGCACCTACTACATCGATATTCACACCATCTTCTTCTGTCCAACAGAGGAGGATTTATGAAGAAGTACATTTAATAGAAGAAATAGGTATTTATTGACATGAAAATCAGAGAATTATAACCTAAAAAAATACTTATAAACACCTATTTACTTTTTTGAGACCCTATGGTGCAGCGGGTGACGACGGTTCGCCTCCGACACAGGAGGTTCCAGGTAGGATTTCCGCTGGGGACAAATATATTTGTACGAATTGCGGATGTTTGTTCCGGGAGCTCAATTTTGGGGATTTTCTATGTCGAGTAAAATTTAAAAAAATATGTCAGTTATTTACGACGCCGATGCTGATTTATTCTCGTTGTACGGCAATACTGATGCGCTGCGCCAGAAATCAGACCAGCCCTCGCGCCTCGGGTCGACATCACGCTGTGATATTTTCTTTTAAAGCCGGAGTTATAGTTTAGTTTTTTACTATAGTATTTTTAGCTTTAAATTTTGTCTCTTAATCTTTTTTTATATAGATATCTATTTATTTATCTTTTTTTTTATTTTGTCCAATTCAAACTTCACCTTCTTAAGTTTTAATTCTCCCCTATCCCCATCCCTATAATACGAGTAGAACCAAGTTCGAAGTAGTTATAATTATATTTGTGTGGGACGAGAAACCCCGTTGCTAAAGTGGTTTAGAATTGCAATGATTCAACCAAATTGAACGGCTCGAGTTTAGTCGCGTCGTGATTGAAGTATATTATTTCAAAATTATTTCATTAGTCGGCCCTAGAATAAACTATGAAGGTGAAGGTGAACCCCTAAGGTAAGGCCACCTTAGGGGTATGGACATATCATCAGAAAAAATCTATGTAGAGGCGGACCGTCATCACCCGCTGCGCCATGGATCATCAAAAAAATAAATAGGTGATTATAAATATTTGTTTATGTTGTAATTCTCTGATTTTCATGTCAATAAAAAAGAAGAAAATCTATCATTCATAATTTAATTTGGCGGGAGGGGGAGGGGTCATTATATTCACACACATAACCACCCCTATTTTTATTTATTTTACAGAACGTATTTCAAAGCCTATTGAAGGCAGATTGTTACCGTAATACAGTATTAACTAGACAGAGGACAGTTAGTCGACCACGGGTAAAAACACCTAGACCATTGTTATAAATACAAAAACTAATATAACCTATTATAAACTGTAACCCTTATCTTTAAAAAGGGCCTCTTTACTTTGGAAATAAACTTTACTTTAATAAAGATTAAAAATGCTGCGGTTTTTCTTAAAAAGTTCATGGATTTACATTCATATTATTTCTAGCACATTTCGCCGCGTGACCTAGTCAGTGCTCCAGTGCTTGCTTCAGCCTGATGGAAATTACATTTCTGAACTCTTCTTTTGAATTTGTCTTGCTGTTTTATTTCACACATACCTTCATTTGTTTTTATGGAAGACTTGACGTGATTATTTACATGCGATAGATTTTAAACCCTTTAGTAACGTTTTCAAGAGGTCTTCTGGAAATGAATGGGACGAGTTTTACTCCATTTCCGTGACTTACTAAACATAATAAAGGTTTCTTGTTCACTGTTTTACTTTATTTTAAGTGAACCAAACATATTGACCCCATTTTTTCTTAGTTTTGCTTAATTTAATGTTAGTTTTCTAAATTATCTCCCTATCCAAGAATCATGCACCTAAGGCCTAAATAGCCAGTAAAACTGAACAAAATAAAATAAATAATGGTGGACAATCCAGCACTAGCCAGGTCAAGTGTGCCTGCTACAAGCAAACGAACATGTAGGTATTTGCGTCTGAAAGCACTGAGTTTTTTTGAAAATTAAACGATGGAGAAATTTGTCGATTCGTGGCTGCAGGATCACAGATGATGATTGATGGTAACACAGGACCGTTATTCGTGGCTTTGGGGGTTGGGGGAGTCCCAAGTTTATCAGTGGCTGATGACCCGATGATGATTATGATGATGCCCTAGCTGTAATGTTAGTGTAGAGAAGTTCGTATGTGTAAGTGAATATGTGGGTGCATTTATCTTTAATAAATGCTGCAAGTCACGACAAAGTGTTTCCGAAAACGAAGCCAATATTTATCCGACTACCAACGGAGGAATGTTGCGGTTGGTACTCTATTTAAAGTCATCGCATCTCTCTGTTTCGTTTATCTTCTTCATTAAAATAGTGGACGCCGAGAAAGTACATCCCCTCCCTGAAGCGATGGTCAGTCTGTCCCTGATTCAAGTTCAACCTAAGATTAAACATAATCCGCGTTCGCGCGAGGGTATTACGCCTCATTCAAGAAGCTACTTCGCACTAGCGGCCCTACCGTTTCTAGGTAGGTACCTAAAGTCAAAAGGTGACTATTTTAATTACGACCTCCGTGGCTCAGCGGGTCCACCTGTGACGTAGAAGGTTGCAGGTTCAAATCCCACTTCGTGACAAATCTTTGTACAATCTGCAGATATAATATTCGAGTGTTCGTTGTGTTATTTAGTTCTACTATTCTTGGGGCTTGATGATAATGTGTTCATTGGCCAGCATTATTTCTTTATTCATTGTTGACAAATTACAACCCAGGGAAAATAATATACCTACACATTCATAAAATCTAATTAGCTTGAACTGAAAACACCTAATTGGCCCGCGGTCCGCACTAACTAAAAGGGAACCACAATTTAAACAATGAACAAAACATTTACACTAGCATGCAATTTAAACATTTACGTGCGAAAACAGCATGTTTGGCTATTCAAAGCGGACGCAAGCGAGCTTAGAGCCTCATCACATCACTGTGGTGATTTGCAAGCGATTTCAAAGCAAGGCGAGTTCGCAATAATCTCGTCACGAGTACGCAGCGAGTATGTCGCGATTGGGGCAGTCGATGACGCCACCGCCGCCCGCGCCGGCGCCGCCTCGTGCCGTCACAAAATCGTTGCGCGTTCGCGGCGTCGTCGTCGTAGTTTAGAATGAGAGAGAGAGAATATTCTATTTGACACTCAATCAACAAAAACAAATATGATCTTAATATAAAATAAAGCAGATTAGTTTTGTATTGAATCACAAAAAGTTCTCTGTACCTACCAGCATGAGTTAGTTGTTACATGTTACAACTAACGCTGCTCTTCCTACAGAGCCGTTTGACGACATGGAAGATAACTTAATATATATAATCAAAAATATGAGTTATTTAATTTTAGGCAAGAATTTAAGAGTTCTACTTGTTTAGCTACATATACAAAGAAAGAATCCCAATATTATGCCTGGAGCCTTATCATTCTGGCGATTTACGAGCGATTTCAAGGCGTGCTCGGTGCGAACTCATTCGTTAAAATCGTTCGCATTCATCTGTGTGATAAGACTCTTACCACAAAATAACTACAACGTAAATAATAACGTGCTTTACGTCGTCGGGCGCTGATTGAATTGTGGGATGCGTCAACAGCTATCGTCACAAAATCGGGCAGTGATAGAATCTTTCATGAGCAATGTGAAAGAAAAACACAGTATCATCAACGTATTCGTCCATTATTCGTCGACTGACAGTAGTATTAACGATATTAAAAAGAATAGGCTATATCAGGGTCAAGCGATGATTGCTGAAATTGAAGCTGAAAAGACAGAGTACTTACGAGTACATCTAGTTTGTGTCTTTATCTTATTGTAATTTGAAATTTTTTTATATCTTTCATCTCGTCTAACCAGAGGTACACATGGAAATAACTTAATGGTCGCAAACAATTTCTTTAAGAAGCGAATAAAAGCGCTACTATACTACATTTTTTGTAGTTTGCAGTGAACGTATCTTTACATTCGATTTTATTGAAGTAGAAAGTCTTGTTTACGTTTCTTTTCATTAAATCGGAAAACATCAGATAGATCTAAGAGTTCGTATCTGGGCCGATTCATTACGCTGCCAAATAAAGTGTAAATGAAGCTCGAGATGAACAGCGCCTTTGTAATCGATTAGATAAAGAAGACAAACGGAAAAACTTTACTTTCTGGGCCCTGCTGAGAGATTGTCTACTCTCCAATCGTGGTGGTGTAGTGACTGACATACTTGCCGCGGGTTCGACTTTTACTATATGGTATACCTAACTTGAAAAGTTTTGAAAAAACTAGAAACCGCCTTCATATACTTAATATGTATCTTGGCAGTTTCTTGGTATTTTTTTTTAAACTTTGCGGAACTGATACTAATTTAATACCCTTTGGTTGATGATTATTACGTCACCATCCAGGTTGTTTCTGTACAATAGCAAAAAATCATCAAAATCGGTGCACAATTCACGGAGAAATTTGTGAATATGATTCAGAAATCTGAAGGATTATTTCGAAGTAACCCTCGTGACTAATATGTCTATAAAATTTACTTAAATTAAAGCTAATTATAACTAACTCTTTCAAGAAGCGAAAATCACTTACGTAAACTTTCAAAATATCCTCAGCAAACTTAACACAAGTCTAGAACCGTAAAGCCGATTGCGTCTAGACTCAGCGTCAAGAATAGTTTAGTGGACAATGAGTACTTCAGAATCTTGTTGGAAAATCAGCTAACTGGAATGATTTAGGTATCATTAATTCTCAAGTTCAGACAGAGGCTCGTACAAATCAACCACTTTGATTCTATCCGCCAAATCACACGTGAGTTCCGAAGATAGATTTTTTCTGTTATATCTGATATTTTCCAGTTATTGTCAATGCCGGACACTTAAGCGAGAACCCATTTTAAACCGGAATCTGAAAGGATCCGCTATCGGACTTACAATTTCCCTTTTCCGATTTGAAATATTCCATTTTATTCAAATGGCTCCAACTTATTGAGGCTCCTACGCTTCGCAAGCGTTTTGTTTCTTTAACATAACTAAAATACGATTAAGTCATTTATTCCGGGATATTTATTACTGTGATTTTGAGTTGCCTATGGTGAGAATGTGGAAAAACCAAGAAGTGATGTACCAACCTGATCGCATCGTTAGTGTTGTGTATTAGTGTCGAGTTGTGTTCGATAGTAAAACCGGTGGTAGTGGCAAAGACAAAGAATGAGGGTAGATCGGTATCTCTACCAATAAAAACAAACTCGTAGATTGCGCATTAAACTGTGCTGAAATATTGAAAAACTTAAAACTCAAATCTTGATAAATATCCCGTTGTAAATAGCTTTAGTGTTAATTAACTACCATGTCGTTAAAAGTTTAAAAAATCTTTTAATAAGAAGGCGTAAGAGGGTATACCATCGGGGTGTAAACCAGTTTTCGTCAGATTCAGATTCAGATGCAATAACTTTATATCTCCCGCACGGGTGCACATCGCCCAGCTGACTGCCCATGACGTGCGCACTGCACTTCGTACTTTGAAGCCTAAGCGCTCTTTGGGGCCCGATAGCATTCCTCCTTATATTGTAAAAGACTGCCGTTTTGTTTTCGAGAAGCCCCTTTTACATATTTTTAATTTATGTTTAGACGAGTGCCATTATCCTGACCGATGGAAAACGACGCGAGTTATTCCGGTGCCGAAGGCGGGAGGTGGGTCTGATGTGAGCAAGTATCGCCCGATCGCAGTGCTGTCAGCGTTCGCTAAGGTATTCGAGTCAATTTAACATAGGTGTATTTATACGCAAGTAAGTGCGCACCTGAGCGACGCTCAGCACGGCTTCCGGCCTGGGCGCAGCACGGCCAGCAACTTACTGTCGTTCGTATCGCACTCGGCACCAGCTGTCGACGCAGGTGGACAGGTAGACTGTGCGTATTTTGACTTTCAGAAAGCCTTCGACGCTGTCGATAACGATGTCTTGCTGTCGAAGTTTTCTGCAATAGGCTTCACGCCGAAAATGCTAAATTTTTTCGCGAGCTACCTTAGCGAGCGCCGGCAGTATGTGGAGTACGCGGGGTGCCAATCGGCCCCATATTACACGTTTTCGGGGGTGAGCCAGGGCAGCAATCTTGGACCCCTTGAATTCGTTATTATGATCAACGATCTGCCGGGGGTTGTCAAGGAGGCAGGCTGTTTGCTTTTTGCGGACGACCTGAAACTGTTTCGAACAGTTGAGAACGTATCCGATTGCGAACGGCTTCAGTCTGACATAGATAGGGTGGTCGAATGGAGTAGGTCTAACAAGCTATTGTTTAACGTAGCGAAGTGCTCCGTGATGAGCTACAGCAGGGCGCGCACCCCTTTGCAGTATCAGTATCAGGTGGAGGGGATAGCACTGCAGAGAACGACCTGCATCCGCGATCTAGGTCTAGAAATGGTGCCCGACTTAAGGTTCCGGCGCCATATAGTAAATGTTTGCGCCAAATCTTTCAGAAACCTAGGCTTTATATTGAGACAAAGTGTCAATTTTAAAAACATAAATGTTATTAAAGTTCTTTATAATGCCATTGTGAGAAGTAATCTCGAAACTAATGCTATAATTTGGAACCCTAACGAAGCTAAGTATAAATTAATGATTGAAAAAATCCAAAACAAATTTACTCGCTTTCTTTATTTAAAACATTATGGAGTCTATCCGTACTACCCATTGATGTACCCGAGTCTGTTTGTACTAGGTATGGTAGGGTACTGCCGGCTGTCGGTGCGCAGAGACGTGGCGCTGGTGAAGTACATGGTGCGCGTGCTCCGCGGGGAGCTGCACCACCCGGCGGCGCTGGCCCCGCCATGCTGGAGGTGCCCCGCTGTAGGACCAACCTACTCAAATTTGCCCCCATGTCACTCGCTATCTATCTCCTTAATATCTTGTCTGAGAACAGTGTGGACATATTTTACAATAACCTACCGAAACTCCTACAGATAGCACAGGTAGTTATAGAAACCAAATGTTTAGATTAGTAACAGAACTATGTTTTTTGTGTTTGTCTACTTACATATATCATCGCCTTGGGGTTAAAAAAAAAACCTGTAATGATGTTATACTGTTTTCTTAATAAATAAATAAATAAAAAATCTTTAGGCTTACAAAATAAGCACTTAGACAAGTCTTTCATACTGATAATTAGTATAAAATAAGAAATATTTTTGTTGATTTTTCTTCACTTCAATCGTCGATCCAGCAGCGAGGCCTGCCCAGGTATCGCTGGATTGACGAAGTTAAAACTAACTTTAAAGCTAAGCTAAGCAGATCTCCGCAAACTGGACTTTCAGAGGTCTCAGAACTGAAATCTAAGAAATCCAAGATACACTTCTGTCGCTGAGTACAGGAGTAAGTACAAAGCACTTGCAAATTCAGCATTGCAAAACATTAGCGTTATAAAAAATCCAAGACCACCTTATAAGATTACAACCAGCT
Organism: Eupithecia pulchellata; assembly: GCA_963931895.1. NCBI lineage: Eukaryota > Metazoa > Arthropoda > Insecta > Lepidoptera > Geometridae > Eupithecia > Eupithecia pulchellata. Next base: position 1,506,276 of record OZ007529.1, on the reverse strand, counting down.
AAATATTATTTAGTTACAGTGGGATCGAAATAATATCTGAGAAAAATACCTCAAGCCGTGACCCTAGCGCGGGCTGCGGGCCGGCCACGTTGGGTTATTTCTATACTAATATTATAAAGAGGAAAGATTTGATTGTTTGTTTGTTTGTATGTTTGTTTGTTTGTTTGTTTGTTTGAATTGAATAGGCTCCGAAACTACTGGACCGAGTTAAAAAATTCTTTCACCATTAGAATCCTTAATTTTCCATGATGAACATAGGCTATATAATATTTTCAAAAAAGTTAGGGATCCGCATGAAAAATTCAATAATTGAACCGTGGGCTGTATATTCAACCTCTTTTTCTATTATGGCGCGTCAGAATAGAAAAAGAGGTTGCATAGCGCACGGTGCTTGCTTTTTCTATACGGCCAGTGTCAGTTTTGGAATGTCGAGTCAATGTCAAAAACCCCAATGCTGTTAAAAAAGTAAAGATCCGTATGAAAACTGTGAAACCCATCGTTTTAGTGTGTATAATTTCTGAAATTTTTGTTTAATACCCGTGCGAAGCCGGGCCGCTAGTATACAAATAAAACAACGAAGTGTCTATTTGCAATATCAATATAACAGTTTTTACTCATATAAAAGTATTAATAGATAGATAGATAATTCTTTATTACATAACCTTACAAAAAGAGTACAATGGGTACTAAAACTTAACTTAAACTATGGCTATGGAATTGGCGGCCTTATCGCTTATAGCGATTTCTTCCAGGCGACCAAGGGGAAAGGAGAACATAAGGTGGCGGTGCTTAAGCTAACCTGAGTATTAAATACTAACCAAAACTGAATATACTAATACACAAATAATAAAATTAATAAACTAATACATAAAAAAAAAACTTAATTATTGTGATATTTACGGACCTGCTTAAGTATAACCTAATCTGATGTGAGACCTAAATAGTGATTGTACACTTTCCTTTTGAAAGTGTGCTGTGATGTTGCCATTTTTATATCAACTGGTAGTTCGTTCCATTAATGGCACTTCTAAGAGTCAAACGTTGTTTAAATACCTAGGTATATGTCTGTCTTTTTGCTGTGGTTAATCACCGAAAAAGCTGGACTGATTTTGACAGGACTCAATGAAGAAATCTGATGTTATAAGTACTTCATTAACAAATAAAAATACAATATAACTATAAATATAACTTTAAATATAACTATATAAATATAACTTCCTCTTGATTGTTTACAACAGTCTGCAGTCAGCTCACATGTTTAAATTGTAATTCTAGCATTTTATCCAGTTCGATTTTTTTTATAGTATCTAACTAATGCCAAAATTTTTGACAAACTGGGGAACTCTAAAAACTAAAACTAATCCAGAACGGGCGAAGCCGCGGTCACGGCTAATCGTTTAATATAGCGCCTGGCCTCTAGCCCCTAGGATCTGGCCGATAATACTTTTTATATTCCTCCTGATGAAAAATTATGATCGCCGGGCTGCGGCGCTCTGCGGGAGCCCCGTCATCTTGCTAAAATAAAGAAATCATATTTTCCCTTTTATGCTATCAAAAATTAAGGATTTTTGGTGAACCATGTTTTCTTTGTTGCTCGCTTTTACTAGTGATTTACCGAGGTAAAGGTAGCCATGTATGTTACTATGTTAAACTCTAAGACTAAGTTCAAACTGAAAGTTGCAGACATGTGTTATCGATAGTTCTTATTATAATTTTACATGTACCTTGTAAGGGTATAATAATAATTCTAGATATTTATACACTATTTTTATAGCAAATATCTATGTAACTAATTAAACAAAAAAACGTAATAACTACTTTTTATATATGAAACTAGTTAAGTGAAACTTAATTAAGAACACATATTACACGGAAAGTGCTATCACACGTTGACAATACCAACGCCTAATGTTTACTTGGACTTACCACCTTTTATGAAGATAGGTCCGATCACTCTCAAAAAGACCGAGTTACCTACCTTTTTCACATTTTATAGACACATAAACATATACAAGAACATATTTAGAGACATAGAACACATAACAAAGATTATTATTGAACTCTGACCTAAAAAACAAAAATGAATAAATTCAACCTATAGGAATAGCAAACTTCAGAACAATTTCATTTTAAATTGATTATACTTTTGCGATAGTCGAATATCATGATATTACTTTACGTTTACTGTACGCTACAAGTCATATGCGACACAGTTCAGAGTGCCGCCATACTCGATACGGAATGAAATTCACAAATTTTTGAGCTCCGCGTGCATCGCTACTGAATTCAAAGGTTTTGGGGCTGACGGGCGATTTTAGCTCCGATTGCAATCAGTTTGCAGAAGACCAGAACAGCGTATTGCGTTGTGAAAATGGAAATAGAATCGGAACTCGATCGTATTTGATGGTGAGGTTTTGGGTTTTACGAACATCGAGCGCATTTTATAACTACTGTACCTATTGCAGTAAAATAAAGATAACAAACAGTTTTTATGAACACGAAAAAGAAGCAAAACTTATATTATGAGTTGGAACTTGAAGCCAATATAGTAGGCAACCTATTGATGGATCTTTATTGTGTAGGTACATAAGCTATAGAATATTGATTGTCCTAAGTAGGCATGAATTATATATTAATATAATTCTGTGTTATGAAGTCTATGCCTTTATGTGCGAAAAGTTGAGCCAGTCTTTGGGACACCTCAAATTAATTTATCTGAAAGATAATCCTATTAAACCTGTTTGATGAAGTTTCATAAGATACCTTTAGCTAGTAATAGACAGACACCGACCCCATTCACCCGGCGCGGCGCGTCTAGAGGTATAACAGAATTACTATGGATCGAGTAACAAGAGTAATAGGCGTAAGTGAGTTAGCAACCGCAAAGTAATTTGCATCGAGTAAGTAGGCACTATAGGCAAAATCATGAAAGCTGGCGAGATTGTCCTTTATTTTTGTATTTTTGAGGCAACCTTAGTAACAAAATATCGTTTCTTTTCCTTCGATCTATACTCTATTCTAACGTAAGAAGACAATACAATTACGTAAGAAGTTCATTCGTTTTTAATTTTGGAATGACGAAAGTACTTGGGCTCTAGACAAAGTAACATTTGATTAGCGAAAGCGATGGTAGAAACGTACAAAAATGTATGGATTTGACATATTCCTTCGATATCACGCATCGCAACGACAATCATCATAGCTCAAATGATGGCGAAGTTCAATTGGTAGACAAAGTAACCTTTGCGTAGCTATCGCCTTGTCTATACGTCTGATCGCATCGCTAAATGCCGATAAGTTGGCACAATTGGTTGTCAATCTTTTGTTGTTAGACTGTCATAGTTTGATTGAAGTATTGCGCTCGTATTTGTGTTATTAATTAATATTTTTCGAATTATTCATGCAAAAGCAGTGCAAAAGAGATTGTGTTGAAGGTGCGTGCCTTTTGTGAGGAAGAAAAGGCAGACCATGCCCAGTTAAATCCATTAAATCTAGTGCGATCTCGCGTTGCACCATCAATGCAACTGGTAAGTAAAATAGGGATACCAGCTTTATACACGATACCTTTGAATGGATCATAAAGATTTACTCACATAAAAAGATAAAATAAAAAGTAAATTATCCAGGTTATTTAATTTATCTTGTTATGATATCCCTTATTTGTATATATACAAATATTGAATTTTTGAATTTTATATTATACAAATACAAATTTTATGTGTCATTTTCAGTCATGTCGGAGAAAACCACGAGTAGAATACATAATATAAAGAAGCGAAGCTATTGCTGCCTGCAACAAGTCAATTCTGCTGAAAATCGTCGTGGATCTTGAAGATTTCGATTTATAAGAATTTTTTGTGTTGTTTATTTATGTTCCTTTTGACCATAATTAGTGTCAGAACAATTTCAATAAATAATTTAAAATTTTTATTGTTTCATAATTTAAAACTTTCCTAGTCCTAACTACTTATATATTTATATACAAATATGAAATTAAAACATAAACACACGTTTACATAATGGGGTAAAAGATTCATAATGTTGGCAATATCGTGCTGCCAATATAATGCTGCCAATTCCTGAGGCAGGACAACTTATGGTGTACGGTCTGTAGTCTATAGTTATCGAACTCAATCATTCGCTTATTTCGTCCGTTCACCGTTCATGAAATGACGGGTCAAATAAAAAGGAGTACCAAGCCAAGTAGGTTGTTACCTATAACTTCAGATAGAATTTCTGTAAACAAACGTTATACATAACAAAAAAATTGTTTCGATTTGGAAGTTTACCCAATCTTTTGAAATACTTATGGCAGTGTTTATTGTGTAATTAAAATCAATAGAAAGAAAATAACAATGGTTTTGAGCTATATAATTATATTATTTAATTATTTTCAACAAGTTCTTAAAATCATGAAGAAATAAATAATTAGGAGAAAATACATATTTTACGACACTCGTATCATCTCGGTAATATTGGAGTAAATAACAAAAATTCAAAACTATTTTGCATTTTGACAATAGACGTTTTAGTTTGTATTGTAATTTCTTTCGACTCTCGCCCTTAGAAGCCAAATGTGTGAATTTTTGCCGATCATATGCAAAAGCTTTATCTTGTTTTTTTCGTTGTTAAGTATATTTTTAATCCCTCGTGGACACAGGGAAACAAGGGTGCGATCGTGAATGCTACATCCACGCTAGCGCAAGGCTACTTAAAATTTTGACGTAATTCCAACAGCTGTTTATGAAATCGCCGTTTCGATTCGATTTCTACAGGGTCTTAGCGTTCGCTAGTGTATCCATCAAGAGAATAGACAACTACGTGAAGTCGCTTCTCAAAACTGCCACTTGGCTAGGAATTTGATGGAAGTGATCGTTCGATGTTGTCAATCGGTTTGGTGAAATCAAAATATTCGTACATTGCCTACCAAAAATCTTGACGTTTAATCCATTTGAAGGTTGCCATCGCTAGAGCGATAAGAATTTTCAAAATCGAATCGCTTCATAGCGAATGCCGGTTGGCTAAGGACCATGTCCTTGAATTCTATTCGACAATGAAATTACGGTCCTAACATAACAGACTCTAAGTTTGAAATCTTTTGAACCGTTCTCATATTTCAAACTGAGATTCATACAATTCGTCAAAAACCGGCTGTTTTGTAAGTAAATGTGAGTAGCAAGCATACGCTGAGTTTTGCGGCCTTACTTCGTTAAAAGTCATAAGTCATTTATTTCATCTTTAAACTTATACAAAGCACTTAGACATGTCAAAAATTATATAAAATATGTAAAATATACTCAGACTGCACTTATTCACTATCGGAAATATTTTTACAAAATAAAGATGTGTCGGCTATGGCTTCTTCAATTGTATAGTGACATTTCTTCATTAAATGGTTCTTAACATATTTAAGTAATGTCAATGCCAATGTCAGGTTTTTTCCTTATGTCAATTGGTAGGTAATTTATTATAAAAATTTATAGATATACATTTGAAGCTTTTAATATTTTACTTAGTCTGCTCCGAGGAACAACTACATTTACCTTATTCCTAGTGTCATGTCAATTAACCTCTGCATTAGTCACCAAATCTTTACCATTTTCTATTATAGTTATTGTGGGTGGTAAGATCTAGAATAGGTCTCGTATCGACAGATTTATGACGTCAGCTAAGTTAATTCTTAACGACGACCTCTGTGGCGGGGTGGGCGAAGGTCCGCCTGCGACGCATGAGGTTGCGGGTTCGATTCCCGCCTCGGGACAAATATTTGTACGATCTACAGATATTTGTTCAGGTCGTTCTGGTCGTTTTCTATGTATAATAAAAATGATATATATATGTAATAATATTGTATTATGTATATCAGTCATCTAGTACCCATAACACAAGTCTCTGCTTAGCTTGGGGCTAGATGATGCTGTGTGGATTGTCCGGCATTATTTATTTATTATTTATTAAAAAAAAACGAAAAAGAATCGCGCCAAGTTTCAGTAATATACCTAGTTACTACTACCACAGCTACCATCAACCAGCTATTCAAGTTAATAACATCAGTAGATAAATCTAATTCCAATCGCGACGTGCGAGAGTAAAATCAATTTTACCTCCTTGGCAAATGCAGATAGATATTATATTACATTCAATACTGTATCTAAGAGACCGTGTGGTGCCGGCATAGAATTTCACCACCCCATCTCTTCCCGTGGGTGTCGTAAGAGGCGACTAAGGGAAACACACCGGGGGGCGGGCAGCAGCGCCCTCTGCAGAACAACTCCACCGAACTGCGATCCCCAACCCGCATTCCCAGCGTGGGGATTATGGGCATTAACACCCAAATGATAGTGCCATCTTTGGCGATCATTAGGGGAGGCCTACATATGTCCAGCAGTGGACTATTATAGGCTGTTGATGATGATGATGACTGTATCTAAAAGCAGGCAGGCAAATATTGTTTTAAATTTGGGATAAAAAAGCCTTACATACAGATAGAAAGTATAAAAATATATCATATTTTTTCTCGTACATAACTTGGTTAATATTAAGTACTTTAAGTTATAAATATAAGCCCATGTTGGTTGTGTCTAGTATGATAGATTATAAATAAATAAATAATGCTGGATAATTCACACAGCATTATCTAGCCCTGTTATGGGTAGTCCTAGATAGCTGATACACATAATAATATAATAATATACGAGTACAAAGATAGATATTTTTTACTCGACAGAGAAAACCTGAACCAATTTGTAGATCGTACAAATATTTGACCCAGGCGGGAATCGAAACCGCAACGCGTCCCAGGCGGACCTTCGCCCACCGCGCCACAGAGATCGTCAAAAACTATTTCGCACCAATCAATCGTTGTAATTACGCCAAACCACACTTGTCTTGGGGAGGCTCAAAGGTACAGCAATGGACGAATGTATGCCGACGTTCTGAACATTGTTTATAGTCACCTGTTTTATTGTTCAACTAGCGGCCCGCCCCGGCTTCGCACGGGTATTAAACAAAAATTTCAGAAATTATACACACTAAAACGATGGGCTTCACAGTTTTCATACGGATCTTTACTTTTTTTAACAGCATTGGGGTTTTTGACATTGACTCGACATTCCAAAACTGACACTGGCCGTAGAGAAAAAGCAAGCACCGTGCACTATACAACCTCTTTTTCTATTCTGACGCGCCATAACAGAAAAAGAGGTTGAATGTACAGCCCACGGTTCAATTATTGAATTTTTCATGCGGATCCCTAACTTTTTTGAAAATATTATAGCCTATGTTCATCACGGAAAATTAAGGATTCTAATGGTGAAAGAATTTTTTAACTCGGTCCAGTAGTTTCGGAGCCTATTCAATTCAAACAAACAAACAAACAAACATACAAACAAACAAACAATCAAATCTTTCCTCTTTATAATATTAGTATAGACTACCGGCTTCGCACGGGTGTTTAACTAAAATTGCATTTTTCATGTGGATCCCAACATACTTGAAAATATTCTATAACTTATGTTTATCAGGGACTGAAATTTAGGATTCTAATGGTGAAAGAATTTTTCAAATCGGTCGAGTATTTTCGGAGTCTATTCAACTCAAACAAACAAATATTTCCTCTTTATATTAGTATAGATGTAACTTGGTATCTATTAATGCGAGCAAAGCCGGGATTACACGTGAGGTACGCACCCTGCGGTTTGGTAGGGCGCCTGTGGTTAGTTGGAGGCCCAGGGCTCAGTTAACTACCTGTGGTCTATACTGTCGTATTGGAATTCGCTGATAATTCGGATTACTTCGATAATGTGAAACTTAGGGTCTGGTGAGTTTACAGTTCTGTAATTTGATGTTAATTCGTTGAACTTGTGAATCGTGGCTTGGCGAACGTAGTGTGGGACGCTATCCGGCCAGAAATGATTATCTGTGGAATATTGTAGGTATATGCTGGATGCGGCAAAAAGATATGTCGCTTTGGCGCTCATTAGGAGAAATCGCTGTCCTTTACTAGACGGCATAGACGGATGATGATAGTTGTTGAAGATTATATAATTTTTACAAATATTTGTTTATTATTATTTTCAAATTCAACGTAATAGCTTCCATTGTTGCTGTTATATTAAATATTGAAAAAGGAGAGAAAAAGCGAGATCTCTATGGTATCCAAACCGGTCTTCATTCCCTAAAAACTATCTATCTTTGTAATATATTGTAAAAATTATATCAGTCATTTAGTACCCATAATCATAATAATAATAATGATAATGCCATCTATGGCGCTCATTAGGGGAGGCCTATGTCCAGCAGTGGACTATTGTAGGTTGGTGATGAGTACCCATAACACAAGCCTCTTAGCTTGAGTGGATTGTCCAGCATTATTTATTATTTATTTACTTATTCTTTTGCGTCCATGAATTGGAGAAAAAAGTGAAATTTCTTGTAACTGTAGTCTGTGACTCGACAAACGTCTGTCTAGGAAGATGATTGATGAAGACACTTTGTTCGTCTTATGTATCATATAATAGTCCTCGGCTCCGCTTATTATTAATTCTATTTTAGTGTCTTCTTCTTCTTGCTGCCTTTACTAAAGAGTCTTCTTCTCCATCATTCCCAGATTTCATAATACAGAGATCCCTTTTCAATTCAATTAACTTTATTAAACACAAAAAATAATTTAACAGATTTTCCTAAAGCGTTGTTAATAGCACATTTAGTAAATTCTAATTTATCTAAGATTTTATAACACATTTATAAAAAATAAATTTACTAGGGTCTCTAATCAGTCACACAAACTAACTAAACTAATACATTTACATCTACCTTCCGTTTCTGTTTATGGCTCAATTCATTTCGCAATAGCAGCGGCCAGCAGCGACGACAATGCGGTAATTTTAAGCTTTATCTAATACCTTAAACATACATAATACGACCAATATCGTTTAAATCTGTTCGTAGAAGTTGCGGCGCCGCCGTGACCTACCGGCCTCAAATCAAAACCAAAAATATAGTAATTGTAATGCCGGACAATCCACATTTAGCCCCAAGCTGAGCAGAACTTGTGTTACAAGATGACTGCTGTACATAATACAATGTTATTACATATATGTATGTATATACTTAGACATTTTTTATTATACATAGACTCAAATTTTCATTTTGTTCTTCTAAGACTTACTAGACAAGTTTGTTGATCTATTAATAAATTTACACAGAAATATAGAAAACCGATACCTAAAAGCTATTTTATTGACGTCGATTAATTTATCAATTTACCAAGCTACCATATTTCTAGAAATTGAATAGTACGAGATATAAAATGTATAAAAGTTATTGCCCGAGCGGTTTCACTCTAACTTATCGAATAATAATGTCGAAGCGTATTCGTACCATCCAATATCGAGCAACGCTAATAAAATATCGAATTTGATTTTGCAGAAAGAACAATGGCAGGTCTCCATACTAAGAATTGTCTGGGATCAAATTGAAGCGTACCGTAATGAAAAAAATGTTAAAAGATTTGGCGTTAGCTCCAGAATCTATAAATGAGACTATTTTCTTTGGGGAAAGCCGGAAAAAAAAGATTTCAGTGTTTGAATTTTTTGGTTATGAATGAACGTCAAACAATATTTGTCTATAAAACATCGCAGATTGAAATCAAATCATAAAGAAATGGATAATGTGGTTTGGTCTTGGGTTTGGTCTTATCAATTAGACCACGCCACCTTATATAGTCGAAATGAGAAATGATAAACAAAATGAGCAAAACAAATTCTAAACTTCTTGTATGTTTACGAAAGCTGGGCGTGTACGTGTATTAAAAAAAATGTACCTACTTGCCCCGTAAACACAAAAAAACTGAGGGTTTTAATAAATAATGTTGGACAATCCACACAGCATCATCTAGCCCGAAGCTAAGCAGAGGTTGTGTTGTTATGAGTTCCTACTAGATAACTTATATACTTAAAACAATATATATAGGTATACCCATGGATTTATTAAAAGTACGGATAGAATCCTGTCAAATCAAACTTGAATCTTAGCAATGGCGGATTGACATTGAGTGTCAGTGTATAGAGAGTTGCCAACAGAAGAAAAAATTACCCATAATTTTTATAAATATTCTTCCTAATAATTGTTCACTTATTAATATGAATATGTAAAATTATAATGAATCATTTTAGGTACTGCTTTAGCCACGGTAATCGTGATTATTAGACCTACTTTTTATAATTTTCAATTTACGCCAGCGCTTTATGGTGCTAACTGCAGTGAATTTTAATGTCCCACAAGAACGGAACAGAACACTTTACTTTCCGGGTTTAAATAGTAACTATGCTAATCGAAGAAATTTCAACAAAATCTGTTCAGGCCTCTGAGTGTGTGTGCAGAAGTAACAAAGATAAAAACATCCAAAGTCTCATTCCATGTCTAATTTTAGTTTGAATAAATTATTCTTTGTGCCTATTAACTGGCTTACAACATTTTCTGCCTACGGCTTCGCATACATTGTTCCTATGGAAATGCCTAACCAATATAATATAAAAAAATATAATTATTTAAATGTACATTTGCAGCCATATCTTATTATGATTGTTACTGGGAAGATCAATGAAATGTTATGTGAAAAATATACACTATTCTCATATTCATTGTTTATTGATACATTCTAAATAAAAATTTATGTATTATATAATATAATGCCCGCATGCTTTGACATGAAAAATCTTCATGCACATTGCATGCTACACTTGATTTATTGGGCTTCAAATTATTTTAATTATGAGATTCTCTGATTATGCGAATTCAATTTAACTTCCAATTTTCGTCACCCGGAAATCTGAAAAAATATTGACTTTTAGTTATGCCCCACGGCTATCGTTAATCTCGTAGCATGATCGTCACTTAAAGTATTATCCAAATGGGTTCAGCTATTTTGGAGGTTAGCTCAAATAAAAAACAAACATATTTCGAAATTCGTATTGTACAGATATTACAAACTGAAATTCAATATCCTAATTATATTTCGAATACTTAATACATATTATTTTATAGGTATAACCAGGATGATAAAGAAATGCCTATAAACCTGATTCATAATTTAAAGTCAATAAAATATTAGAATTAAAACATTTTTAATATCCTCCCACACTTACTGGAAAATTTACATGTTTACATGTTGGCAGCACTGGCGAGATTTTGTGCTTGTAGTTTGATTTATATGTTGATAATAATTTTGCGTCAAATCGATAAAATAAGTTGGTGATATAAGAAATTTAAGTACGAAATGTGATCCGGTGTTTTTTATTGACAAACCCATTGTGACTTTTGCAACATCTGACCACACAAGACGGCGTTTTCCGTTTATTTTTGTTTGTTTACAATAGAGTTCATCAGTTGGTGTCTATAGCCGTAATGGCGATGGCCAGCATACTATTTGATTGATTGGCATGCTTGCTTGATTGGAGTGCTTCATTTTATTTTGTTCTGATACTCCTTCCGAACTTATTTATAGTTTCATGGGTATACCTACATTAATAGATATTTTTTTATTTTACATAGAAAATGCCCAGAATTCCCAAAACAACAATATCAGAGTCCTAAGGGCACGCACTAGCCAGACACAGGGCAGTATCAATCAGTCCATGTCCATAAACAGGGTGTTACATACGTCGCCTGTGGCTTCCGTAATTCGGGTCTTCCGTAATTCGGGTAAAAATAAATAGAAAACCAAAATATAAACACAAAACACAGCAGAGATGAAAAACGCCGAAGTCTCGGAAGGATTCTGTCAAAGAGAATAAAACCACTACGTTCTAGATTCTATGGCGTCTTGACTTGACAGACAACCGCTGACAACATGACACTATCAAATACAAATCAAAGACAAATGATACATTGCATTCAATAATTGTACCCGCACCATTAATAAAATGGTAACATTTCGAATGTACCTAATTTGAATATCATTTGATAAGCTTTTAAATATCATAAAATAACTCCGGCCTTTACGAGAAGGAGTGAATAATTGAAAAATCGTAGAAAATTTATTAAATTTGATTCATATACATCAGATCCATGGACGCAAAAAAAAGTCCAGACCAAATTCTGCCATTGTTCTTTGCGTCGCGATCGCAAGTGATCTCAAAATCTGAACCTCTTGACAAGAAGGTATAGTAAATTGATCATTTTTGAATAAAATCTCTCTTAATATCTAACTGTACACGTACAGGCAAACTACTTAAAACTTTACCAGATGTAAATCTATTATTATTATACCATAATTTAGTTTAGGAACGTTTATGTTCTACGAGCGAAAACTCTTGGGCTTTAGTTGTACTACCGTCTCAAGTTATTAAAATGTTTATCAGCTGTTTGTTTTCCACCTTAATAAATAAAATGTCCCTACACAGCGCTGGGAATATCTAAAATCCCAGCTGGCGCTTTCTATTTTCATCGAGCGACTCAAAATTTTTCGTAAAACCACACATGGTTACTATATAGACCGTAGCATCATTGTTTTCTAGATCAGAATCTTAAAATGTAAATAAATAATTTTATTTGAATACTAGCGATCCGCCCCGGCTTCGCCCGGGTATTGCCAAAAATTATAAATTTCTACACATACACGCTGGGTTACATTATTAAAGTTTTATATTTCATAGGGATCCATAACATTTTTGAAAATATTCTATAGCTTATGTTCGTCAGGGATAATGTACATAGGATTCTATTAGTGAAAGAATTTTTCAAATCGGTCTAGTACTTTTGGGGCCTATTCAATTCAAACAAATATACTAATATTAATTATATTAAAACAAAAGTTTATCAAAAACTTATGACTTATGTTTTAAAAGTTAACCGAAACTGAAGTAGGTAATACCTATTAAAAAGGTGACACATCCGTATTCCCAGTATCACTTCTTCAAATCCCCTCTGAATACAATCCATTCAAATGATCGCTCTATCACTCAGTAGAAGATGAATAAGCTAATGAATGCTTCAAAAGACGGAGCCGCCGCCTCACTGCTGTCTACGGCATAATGAGGCAGCCTAATTAACGACTTGACGAAACATGACCCTGGCAGGGAAGGTGGGCGGGTAGTTGTGTGTTAAAGCCTCTCCACACACACGCGCGAAGCCGCGTACCACCCACCCGCGAGATGAGAATATAAATAATATAAATAATGCCAGACACAGCATCATCTAGCCCCAAGCTAAGCAGAACTTTGTGTTATGGGTACTGACGACTGATATATATATAATATGATGACTGATATATATAATACAATATATGAAATAGATAAATATATTTTTTATTATACATAAAAGATCGTACAAATATTTGTCCCGAGGCGGGAATCGAACCCGCAACCTCCTGCGTCGCAGATGGACCTTTGCCCACCGCGCCACAGAGGTCGTCAAAAAATACGAATATGGATGTGTAGTACTTTAGTTTAGTACTTTAGCACTGATTAAAATTATATTTTATTTTTTGTTTTTCTAGTTGTTCCGTGTAGATACGCTCGCACGAAAGCTCCTACCAGAAAACCAGGCGCACGTGTGGTTCGCGCGCTAGTTAGTGTGGAGAGGTTTTTATTTTACTAAGAGTAGGGTGGGGGTTAAACTACGGAGATTTTCTTGAAGAATTGACGACCGATGTGGCGTGGCGGGCGAAGATTGTGATTGTGACGCAAGAGGTTGCGGGTTCGATTCATGTAAATATTTATTCAGATGTTCAGGGTTTTTTGTATGCAGAATAAAAATACCTATCTATCTATACATACAGGGTTAAGTATTTATGAAATATCTTAAAGGCGACTTGGCTAGATCAAGGCGAACAACTATTGTCGTATCAACATCATCATCATCATCATCACCACCAGCCTATAATAGTCCACTGCTGGACATAGGCCTCCCCTAATGCCCAGCGTGGGGATTATGGGCAATAACCCCCAAATAATAGTTGTAATATATAAAGTACCTATTACACGGATTCCTTATTCGCAACTATACATAAATAAAAACCTAGATGTACCTAGTGCTGGTTAAACTTATTTGTAGCCGGAGGGAAGAGCCCTTGTGTCTCAATACAAGTTATTCTAACTTAGTGAGAGCAAGAAATCATTTTCTGCGACCCTAATAGGTTTATTTTCAGCATGTTTGTGCTAGATAATGATCGCACCAAATGTACATTATGATTAATAATTAGACTAGTACGAATATTGTAAACCTTTTTGTAAATAAACATTTTTATTATATTTTTTATTATAATAATGATACCATCTATTGTTGTATGACTTTGTCTAATTCAATGATTTTTAACCATACAAAAAAGTAAATAAGTAAAAGATTGGGAAAGAAGCCTAACCCTATTAAAATACTGTGATACTTCTCTAACGGGTAGTACTTGAAATTACATTTCATTATCTTTTTTAAAAATGGCTTAACGAGAAAATAACAATTATCTAACTAAATTATAACTAGTATTTACAACAGAAACAATTGAGCTAACTGCAGACCGTTGCAAACAAACTACAGGTAGCTCAACTGATCCATATCAATAGGTACCAGTTGGAAGTGTACCCAAGATGCATTGCCTCGCTGTAGTGCTGATGCGTTGCGCCGGATATTGACCAGCTCTCGGGTCACACTTCGTCCAGACGCTCAGAAAAATCTTAAAATTTTTGATTTGTTTCAGAAGCGAAAATAACCAAACGAACCATAAAAATATCACTGCAAATAGAACTCCAATTCCATTACTTATGAAATATTTCATTCGCAGATCGCATCTGCTATGAATCACCATCTGTCTATCCCTCTGTGATGAGGCTAACCACTTCTCGCGAGATTTCAGACACCACTTCGTTCGTAATATTGCGAGTATTGCCTCGAAGTTGCCTAAACTGACTAGATTTGATCTTCACTAATAAAGTTTGTTTTAGTAAGCCATTTAGTGCACGCTAGCCTTGCCCGTCTGATTCGCCAATTTAACAGAGAAGACAGTTTATTTAGGTTTGGCAAATACAAAACGTTCTCGTCGCCAATCAATCTTCAATCAATCAATCCTTGAATTCCATCTCAGTCAATCCTGTTGTAGTAGTAGTATACATACATATTATATACATATTTCCCGAGTGGTGCCGGCATAGAATTTCACCACCCCCCAACTCTTCCCGTGGGTTGACACCCAGAGTTAAGAGGCGACTAGGGGAATCACACCGGGGGGCGGGCAGCAGCGCCCTCTGCAGAACAACTCCACCAAACTGCGATCCGCATGCCCAGCGTGGGGATTATGGGCAATAATACCTATATAATAATAATAACCCCCTAAATGATAATGCCATCTATGGCGTTCATTAGGGGAGGCCTATGTCCAGCAGTGGACTATTATACGTGGAACGTATAGGCTGGTGATGCTGATGCCATAACACAAATTTGACGACCTCAGTGGCGCGGTAGGCAAAGTTCCGCCTGCGACGCAGGATGTTGCGGGTTCGATTCCCGCCTCTGACTAATATTTATACGATCTGCAGATTTTTGTTCAGGGTGTTCTGGTCGTTTTCTATGTATAGTAAAAAATACTTTTTATGTAATAATAATGTCTTATGTATATCAGTCATCTAGTACCCATAACACAAGCTCTGCTTAGCTTGGGGCTAGATGCAGATGTGTGGATTGTCCGGCATTATTATTAATTGTGCTTAAAGTGGGGTTAAATGATGCTGTGTTTTATGTTCCACGTATTTTTACTTATATTAATTTCTTGGTTCTTAATCACGATATCACCCATCAACCGAGCTAAACACAGGTCGTTGACCGCAGTCGCTCGGAGTGGTTCAACACTAATACTCTGGTTTTACGAGGGGCACATCAACCCCTTCATGGGTCCATAACTAGTTGATAACTTCATAAATAGTTCAGCACTTTATTACTGCTCCATCATTTGTCAAACCAAGTGCAGGATTAGGGAGGTGGCTCGGAAATTACATAAGGATATTAGGTTATAAGGGGTAAGGATAAGGTTTACTGACCTCTATAAGATGAAGTGAATAAAGTTTTTGGATGTAACTTAGTAGAAGTCTACGCTGATATTTTATTGATTTTAAAATAAGGCAATATATTGTAACCATCTGTTATTATTATTAAAACTAGTTTAGCGTATTTAGCATTAGTAATTTACAAAAATATGCAATTTTTTTGTATTTTCTTTTGGATTTTTTTATTTTGTTTATTGTCAGCAATTTATTATCCTGAAAAACAAGTTTTTACTTAGTTCAAGCACGTACTTTAACTTATCCCATAAAATATAAGATTAAGCATTATTTTATTAGTCCTAAGTTATTTTGAATAAATTATTTTTATCTTTATTTTTTATTTATCATCGGACTCAGTTTAATTCGTCACAACTACTCAAAACAACAAACTTATGTACAGTGCGCGTCACATATAAGTACCCCCCCTATCTCAACGTATTTGGGACACAATAGTGATTATTGTTGGAAATTTCAGACTTTGAGTATTATGGTGGGTGGTTCAATCTTGATCGGCGGCGTGATACATTTTTGCATGTGAAAATTTGTGACAAGTTACAAGGGAATTAGAAGTAGATGAAAATATTTTGTAGACAAGGGGGATACTTAATTCTGACGCGCACTGTACATAAACAAAGTCAAGCATTCACTTTGTAATTTTTACACATTCTTACCAACACAATAAAAATATAACTTGAGTGGTGAATTGCACACATTTCTCCAACAGAACAAACAGTGGAAAGCACTCATCCTAATATCTCTGTGATATTACGAAATGAGTGCAGCGCAGCATGAGGCTCACTCGCAGGCAGGGCGGGCGGGGCGGCGGGGCGGCGGGGCGGCGGGGCGGGCGGGGAGGGCGGAAACATTGGCTTTAGAAATGTGCTCGTTATTAACATTGGCTAAATCTTGGTCATGAGTCATCGACGACCTCAGTGGCTACGGGTGAAGGTCCTTTGTGACACAGGAGGTTGCGGATTTGATGTTTTTACTTTCTGCAGGTATTTGTGCCATGTGTTCTAGGGATTTTATATGAAATCTGAGTATTATTAGTTAACAAAAGCTCTGCTTAGCTTATTAAGTTTATTAGTTAATTATTCAGTTTATTTATTTATTTATCAGTAGCCCTTACATCCTTATGTCACTACTGCGGATGTTTAGGACTTTTTCAGTATTTTCCAGACTATATCTGTTATGTGGATCTAGGTATGCCCATCGACTTTGACTGTATCGTCAAACGAACATCCAACTAACTTGCGGGATAAGTAAACCGCCCGCTGTGAAATTGGGACTGGACGGGAAGGCGAACTCTTTTTTTCACTTCTCTTTCTTAAAAAGTGTGTAGAGCTTGGCGTAGCAATATGTGTACTGATTAAAAATATTTTAATTTTTGTCTATTAAATTCAGCCAGCTCAAAAACATTGTTCTTTTACGTAAAGACTCGACTTTTTGATCTTCTATAAAAAAGAACATAGTTTTATTTGAATTTATTTTTGATAATGGAACTGAAAGTGCTTTCTTGGTGATTATTTGATGTTTTTATGAAGGTTTCTTCCTCCATGGTAGAATGTGAAGGTTCTTTGCTTTTATTTAAATTTATTTTTGAAAATGGAACGGAAAGTGCCTTCTTGGTGATTATTGGAAGTTTTTATGAAGGTGACATGCTCCATGGTAGACGTAGAATGTGTAGGTTCTTTGCGTTGCGCAAACAAAAGTTGATCCAATTTTCGAGAATGTTTTTGTTACTACATTTGAATTGTAGGTGGACTTGGGTAATTTTAATTAATTGAGAATGTCATTTAATGAAAATTATGATAATAATATGCAAATAGAACAGAAGAGCAAAGAAATAATTAATATGAATTTGTTGCGGTGAAATAACGTGAAATTTATTTAGACTTACGAAAAATTCGTGAAGTAGTTCTATACTTCGTGAAAAACGTGTGCATTATTATTTTTATACTTAAGGTAAGTTTTCATTGTTGTGTTTTCTTGCAATCGAAACGAAAAGCAGATTATTGATTACTAGCGGTCCGCCCCGGCTTCGTACGGTTATTTAGCAAATATTTAATTTTTCATGCGGAGAACTTTATTGAAAATATTCTATAGCCTATGTTCATCAAAATTTAGGATTCGAATGGTCCAGTAAAATCAGTCCAGTTTTTTGGGAGTCTATTCAATTCAAACGAACAAACAATCAAATATTTCCTCCTTATAATATTAGTTTAGATTGAATTATTGCGCAAATAACCGCTGTATGGCACTTCTGATAGCTACCAGATACTCACCAGTGGGGCTAAGATGCATGCCACGAGAGACGACACGCGCGAGACGACTAATTTAGTCGTCGTCAGTTATTTTCTCGTTTACTCTAAGATGCGCACCACGAGATACATAATACTCATTGTCGAGAAGTTCTTCTCGCGTAGAGATAGCCACTCAGACGAATACCCGTTTATTTCATTCAATTGTTTATGGTTTTAGTATGCTGCTAGGAAGAATTAGAATAACCTTCATAATTTTCACCTCCTTATTGGTAGTTTGAACATTTTTACTGGCAGAATCGATGGTAGAATGGTGACAAAACGGAACAAATTCCTAAAAAAAAAAACAGAAACTATTTCAACATTTGCGCGCAAATTTCCCTGCCTCAACTTTTTGTACCGATTGCAAGAAGGCATCGCGAAAACGTAAGTAAAAATAAAATATTAGTGCAGTTTATGTATAGTAAATATATGTATGTTAGCAATAGTATGTTTCCTTATGCACTTGCCTCAACCAATCTTACAACAAGGCCAAGAAAATATGTAAGTAAGTATATACATTCGTATTGATTTGTCTGAACTTATTAAACACGCTACCGAGTGATTGTTTGTTTCATATGACCTAAAATATGTTTGTTATTCAATCCATTAAAGCCAAAATCATCTAGCTCAATTGATCAGGGAAAACGGACTTAGAAATCTTAGGCTTGACTTTGAAATTAGCTATCTTTGTTTCAGACGGTAATCATCATCATCAAGCCAACCCAACACCCCACACCAAATGTAGTACTTAGAATAATATCATGTAGTAGACAGATATACATTTTATTGGTAAAAATTAAATTATTACAAGTCAATATAAGATAAGTTAGTAAGCACTTAAAATAAAATAATATCACCTATAAAAAAAACAATGTGTATTATTTTAATTATCAATGCATTAAAAAGGGTTTGAATAGTGTCTGCATTGGTGCCGGCACCACAGCATCCAAGTGCTCTCCCAATTTCCCTTCTTCTAATAGGATCCTGTGACAACATTGTTTCCAGTCGCCTAGGCATCTAAAACTGCCCTTTAAGAACCCATTAGTACGCTCTATACCATTGCGCACTCTGCAATGCCGGCTAGAGGTTAAAACAGTAGCATGCACTTGTTCTTGCAGTTACAAGCAGCCACAACTTTACCAGCATAGAAATTGAATAATATATATACGTAGGCTTTATGAGCTTTATTCTCGTTGATCTCGTTCGCTTAAAATTGCAGCAGAACCTACAACAAGATAAAATTATGTAAGCATATATGTAGGTATGTATCCAAGTACCTAATTGTAGTCAGCAAGCGATGGCATTATATGTAGGTTACAACCGAGATGGGTTAGAATTAGGTAGGTAGGTACTCACTTTTATATGAGCAGGTACGCCAGAACTATTTTGCGGCTCCAAATCGGCCGTTAACCGGGAAATGAAATATTCCTTAATTGGTTTATTGATGCGCCATAGTCGATGAAACTCAGAATCGGGGACATCCAGAGGGTCACAAGCAAAACATCTCTTCCGGTACTCTCTAGTATTAACAAATAATGTTCACATGGAACCGCGATAACCAACAAAATTCAAAGAAAAATTCATGAATATCTTCTCGTCAATTTTCTCGTACTCAAATTGAAGGACGAGAGTTCTTCCCGCGCTAAACTGTCAGAAGTTGAGAAAATGTGGCGCGCATCTCGTCGTATCCTACGAATAGGGTCACAGTCGCCAGTGTGACTTTTTATTTTTATTGCATTTTTGGAATCTCCATTATGATTTACATCATACCAGTTCAAAAAAAATTAAAAAATACTGAAAATAAAAAAGTTATTAAGATTTTAAAATTTGGTCACAATTGCATTGATCGATTTAGCCCGACGAAAAAGTTAACAAACAGCTTTGGCACTTTCTTCCACGTGAAAAACGCAAAGATCACAAGTATTTCCCGGCGAATACGGTTACATACTCCAGAGTAACCATGTAGCGCGGGTGAAAAGGCGCGCGGTCGCGGATTACCGCAATGTTTGTCGACTACGAAGTGCATTTTTAATAGTTTGGTTGGCTAGGCACATGAATTGTCTTTGGCTATGAAAGCACGAAAAATGCTAAATTTATATGTAATTGCGAGGTAGGTACGTGTACATACATAATTATGTTCTAACAACCTACTAAGCACTACTTGCTAGTTTCTTGTTAATTTTTCTTCTTTGTGAAGAAAAATATAATCGTTAAATCGATTAAAGCGTTAAAGCAACAAACAGACAGACAGGGTCTGACCTTCGTATCTACAGTATTAGTATAGATATATATGTAACGAATGTACATCTTTCACATTCACGAATGCGGATGCAAATAATCACTTCATTTGCGAAGTACCTATATTATTTTGTTAGGAATACCTATTGCATTGTGAAATCTTAATAATATAAATAAATGAATATTTGTTTCAGGAAGTTTTAAAATACTCCTTAAAATGGACTGGAACGGGTTATACATGTTTGAGATACGTAGTTGGGTTTTGTTTTGAATTCTCTATAACTTTTTAATATTTAAAATATTATCAATATTTTATGAAATTATCATACGCCTTTCAGGGTTTTTTTTATAAAGGTCTCTTAATAAGAACTAAGAACAGTGACACAATTTGTTTGAACTATAAACCAACAGTTGTTCAAATTATAAAAATATTTCTGACATTTGGTAAATCGGTAATTTAACCAAACTAAAAAAATCTTTAAGATTTTAGTAAAGGTTAAAATTATTTGAATTATTGTATTGGTTTTGTATTTACTAAAGTATTGAATTGATTGTAAGCTTTTTACATGTGGTGCTTTAAACCACAACTATTTGACTTTTTGTATAAAAATCACTTGGAAATTAGAAAATGTAAAAATTGCCAGAGTTCTAGATATTCCATTGACGACTATAAGTTTGAAACATTGTATAAAAGCTAAATAATAATACAAAATACTGAAATATGTATAATAGATACATAGTGCGGCATTTGTACGGCAAAATCGTAACATATTAAATTATTTGCTTGTCCAATCCAATGTGAAAAATAAAATAAAGAGAAACAGGTTTTAAGGATTTTCAAGAGAAGTTTCAGGATTTTTCGACTTCTACAAATAAGGTCATCAGACGACAGAGTCTACAAAACAGCGAAATAAATATGTGTTTTCTTTTTAATATTTTAACGTGAGCAACTACATAGTAGTTGGCTTCAGACAGGCTCATTGACGAGTTCTCTAATCTGGAAACAGTAACGAGATTGATAGGATGAATAAATAAAATGCTGAACAATCGACTAAAACTTGTGTTTTGGGTATCAGATGACTTAACACAATAGACCTTATAGATATAATATTTTTTTTTTACTATACATACATACAAATCAACCAAAACACTCTCTACAAACATCTGCGAATTTTAATTCCATTACTTGTTGTTTTTTTAATAGACTATAGCATTTAAATACTAAATAAATTAGAAAATTAACAGTAAAAAAAAATTCGATGAATACGCCATACCTTGGTTCTGATATCAATCTATTATGAATGACAATAATCATGTAATGAATGCTCGTATAATGTAATGACAACTAGCTGACTCGCTTGTAATTTCATTGGCGTGGACGTGTTTAGGGTAAAACACTTTCACGAAATCAGCTAATTCCCTATTATAATAAAAAATCGGAATTTCACCAAAATCGGAAAGACGCGATATCATTTTTATGTCCGTTAATAAAGTATTCTTTTTTTAAAACGTTTCCAAAATATTTTTTTATTTAGTGAATTTTAAGCAGTCTTCTCATTCGATATCCTTCAAACATTCTACCTTAGCCCATTTTGAGAGAAGTTTTAATAAATCTTCAAACATTCATTCATTGTTATTATTTCATTAATTTAGTAAATTGAGATTTTATGTATTAGTTTCAATCCGATTGGTCTTAATCGGATTGAAACTAAATATCGGGAAGTTTGACTTTTTTCTACCCTAATTTAGAGATATGAAAATAGACCTTAAAACATGTTTAACCATCTATTGTATATTCAATACAAAAATAAAATTTGAGGGCATTACCAGCGCACGTTCAATAGTAACAGTCATTTAAATACGTTACCAAAAATTACAAATCCAATATTTCAATAACCGTATTTACAGTTTGCAGAAATATTTTCAAAAATCCTGAAACACAATGTTGAATAGTTTTGTATTTTAATTGTTCTTAGCAATTTTCCTTAAAATAAATCACATAATATTGCCTTTTTAATTTACCTACTGTTCTGTCATTACATAATGAAATTTGAAGCTAATAGCACCTTGCATTATAAAGTTATAGATATTTCAATATAGAATGAAATTATAAAACTTTAATTACCTGTTTCACTAAATTTTCAGGAATATTTTGAAAAATCCTGAAACAAGTGATCATTATTTTTGTGTATTTAGTATTCAATGTAAGTATCTAACCAATCGAACCACTGGTTACAGAGTTACAAAAAACACCAAAAACCTCAAAACCCCCTTTTACCTCTTTAGGGGGTGGAATAAGAAAAAAAACCCTAATTAGCCGGTATTTGTGTAGTTAAAGGTCCAGCTCACCAAATTTCAGCTTTCTAGCTTCATCGGTTTAGGCTGGGCGTTGTGGCCAGAAAACTCCATTATTTATTATAATTTTTTTTTATACGAGTACCCTTAGAATTATTCTAAGTGAGTACCTACCATAATAACTAAAAAATTCGTTCCAATCATTACATTAAATCATGCCTTAATAAACCCTAGGACGAGTTTTACATAGTTGCACAGTTTTACACGAACTCGGTTTTGGCTTTCGAATGATTTGTTGCATTTTAGCTGTACCTACTAACCAGCTGCAATAAATGTATAAACATTTTTCCCAAGGCGAGAATCGAACCCGCAACCTCCAGCGACGAAGTCAGGCCTTCGCCAGCAGCTGCGCCATATAGGTCGTCGATTAAGTGCTAGACAAACTAAATACATTTAATATCGTCTCTGGATGTACAGCGCATCCTAAGTACAGCATGAATAAACAATTTCTGATGCAAATTATCAAGGTACAAAACCAAATTATGAAGGACAATAAACTATGACCTTCGTAAAATGTGTAATTGTCCATCATAATCCCGTCGAATAAGTTTACAAAGACGTTTGTTACCCCCCTAGTTAAGGACGTGAAGCGAAATCTGCGTGGAAAACGGTCACAATGGCGCTGAGTATAACGTCGATTTGAAACTTGCACGTGGAACAAGGTGCTAAGGGACAAAAACTAGGGAAAAAGGTTTTTTTTATTTATGAAACCTTTATGATAATTTAGCAGAAAATATGATAAAACGTTTTAGCAAAAAAAACCACACTCGTTCAATAGAAACTTTGCGAAATAATCAGAAAAAACCGTCTCCTGTAAAGTTGGTGTTTTGCAACTGTGACCGTATTCGTAGGATACGACGATCTTAGCGTTTGACGAGAAAGGTGACCACAGATAAGATATACATTCACTTAAATCGTTCACGTGATGAGACGAGATGAATAAAGGTGGCGCATCCTAGCATCAGTCGAGAAATCGAGATAGCGCCATTTTTCACGAGATAACGAGTCGAGAAACGCTTCTCGTGGCGCGCATCTTAGGCCTACAGCTCTCGCATCGCTTCGATAAAACACTCATATTTTTTCGAAACCCGGAGAACCTTGTACCCCATTACAACTTAGTTACATTCTATGAATTATAAGTAAAACCAGTAACCGAGAATTATTAAACTTAGCTAGTAAAACCGCAAGTAACAGCTGTTTATTATTAAAAGAGGAAGGACTCATCCCGTTATTACAACGTTAGAATTAAGTTCTGAGGCTGCTAAAAGCCTGGGTTCCAGAATTACTTCCGACGCGGAACATATTTACAACGTCGTAATAAACTTACAAAGTGCTACCTACGTAACGGCGTTTCTGGATACGGCGTAACTTGTTACACATCTTAACACTTTCGTATACCTATTTTTGATCTTTAGTTACTTTTTATCTATGTGTAGATTAAGGTTTCACTATACTTAGCTTTTACATAAAGTACCGTAAATAATATTTAATACCGTAATAATATTTAAGAGCTAGATATTATCTATCTAATAACTATATTGATTTACTACGTATATCAGTCATCTTATACCCATGCTCTGCTTAGATTTCAGATTAGAATGTATTTATTTAGGGCTTACAATTTAAGCACTTGGATAAATCAACTTTTAAATAACTATAAATAATAATAAATGATCATTATCTGTCAGCATCTGCCACACCACATCAGCATTGCCATACAGCGAGTCAATGCAGCCAACATCTTGGGTAAACGTTCGACTGGTATTGATTGATAGGGATGAGTTGAGCTACCTGTTGTTTGTTTGCAATAGTCTGCAGTTTTTGTTTCAATTGCAAATACTAGTTTAATTTCCTTATTTCATTGTAATTTTCTATGTTAATAAAGGTTTTACCATAAATTATAAATTAATAAAAAATAAGATGTTATAGATGTTTCCTTCACTTAAATTTTTTATCCACTACTGGAAGCTTTGCTTGGGGCTAGATGAGGATGTGTGGATTGTCCAGCATTATTTATTTATCTATACGAAAAAAGAGGAAAGATTTGATTGTTTGTTTGTTTGAATTTAATAGGCTCCGAAAGTACTGGACTATTTGAAAATTTTTTTCACCTTTAGAAGCCTATTTTTTTTCTTTTGAACATTGGCACTAGAATATTTTCAAAATATTAGGATTCCACATTAAAATTGAATTTTTTGTAACATACCCGTGCAAAGCCGGGGCGTACCGCTAGTTTTGTATATATCTATGTATTATCAACCGAATTGAATCCCAACAGTCGACACGGTTTGAATACAGAATCAGATGACGGTAGCCAAGAAAATGTTCTTTAACTAACGTAAAAGATTGTGACCTTTCTTTCACAAGGATTCGATGCGAAAATATTGATGAGTTCGAAAAAAGTTGATGATAATATATACTTTTATTTCTGACACTATGTTATTTAGCAAAAAATAATCCTTATGATGAAGCCTTTCGATCGGTATGATAAAGCTACAGCGTAATTATTTTTCTCGTATAGCGGGTTCGGTTCCCGGTTCAAATATGTGACTATTGAAAAATTTATGAATACAGTTTAAATTGTTTTTAAATTAAAATAATGTCTTCTTTCAGTAAAATGTTGAATCTACAATATTTAAGGTACTTTCCCTCCATGTGGCATAGCGATGGGACGCCCTGTAATAGAGGTACATAATGAAACTTCGTTGCTCGTTTTCTGCGATCTGTTATCTGTAACTTCGTATTTATTTATTCAAACTAGGCCTCCAGAATGCTGCTGAATACAAGCTCATGTTCACAATAGTATTCCGTCACATCTGGGGTAGAATTCCACTAAATTATTTGCTCCACCATAACAATGTAATCGTCTCAGAATGACACATACCTTTGATTAAAGAAACTACTCGTACAGGGTATTCTCTATAAAATAAGAGATTCCTTGCCCAAACCGTGTGACGAATGTATTTTAAATACGATTTTGTTCAATTCCACACCGCTGTCTTGTCATATCTGTAAAACGCGTTGGGATTGGCAATAGTTAATAGAGGCCCCGATGGAGGAACGCGATGGTATATTTGCTGTTATTTGATATTTGATGGGAATATTTTCTCGCACCATCTAGAGTTTCATCAATCTATGAACGATTCTGCGACGATACCATTGTCATAGTCATTACCTCGGGACAAATGTTTGTACGATCTGCAGATATTTATTCAGGGTGTTCTGGTTTTCAATATATAATAGAAAATATATCCATTTATTAATTTACTAGCGGCCCGCCCCGGCTTCGCACGGGTATTAAACAAAAATTTCAGAAATTATACACACTAAAACGATGGTTTTCACAGTTTTCATACGGATCTTTACTTTTTTAACAGCATTGGGGTTTTTGACATTGACTCGACATTCCAAAACTGACACTGGCCGTAGAGAAAAAGCAAGCACCGTGCGCTATACAACCTCTTTTTCTATTCTGACGCGCCATAATAAAAAAAGAGGTGGAATATACAGCCCACGGTTCAATTATTGAATTTTTCATGCGGATCCCTAACTTTTTTGAAAATATTATATAGCCTATGTTCATCACGGAAAATTACGGATTCTAATGGTGAAAGAATTTTTTAACTCGGTCCAGTAGTTTCGGAGCCTATTCAATTCAAACAAACAAACAAACAAACATACAAACAATCAAATCTTTCCTCTTTATAATATTAGTATAGATATATGTATATCAATCACTAGCGGTCCGCCCCGGCTTCGCGCGGGTATTAAACAAAAATTTCAGAAATTATACACACTAACACGATGGGTTTCACAGTTTTAATACGGATCCCTTACTTTTTTTAACAGCATTGGGATTTTTGACATTGACTCGACACTCCATAACTGACACTGGCCGAAAAAGCAAGCACCGTGCGCTAGGTATATATTCAACCTCTTTTTCTATTATGACGCGCCATGATACAAAAAGAGGTTGAATATACAGCGCACGGTTTAATTATTGATTTTTTCATGCGGATCCCTAACTTTTTTGAAAATATTATATAGCCTATGTTCAGCAGGGAAAATTTAGGAATCTAATGGTGAAAGAATTTTTTGAATCGGTCCAGTAGTTTCGGAGCCTATTCAATTCAAACAAACAAACAAACAAACAAACAATCAAACAAACATACAAACAATCAAATCTTTCCTCTTTATAATATTAGTATAGATGTCAACCATAACACAAGCTCTGCTTAGCTTGGGTGTGTGGATTCATCATTATCATCAGCCTATGTTAGTCCACTGCTGGACATAGGCTCCCTTAATAAGCGCCATAGCGCCCTGTCTTCAGCTTGTCGCATCCAGCATCTGCCAGCAGTATTTCGCAGATCGTCATCCCACTTGGCAGGAGGGCGTGTGAATTATCCAGCATTATTTATTGATTTATTGTTTATAGTAAAGCGCTTGGATAATAGAATTCGACCCCTGGCCGTATATCTCGGTTAATTACTACGAGCCTCAACCAGACGGCTCGGTGCTCGCGACAGTTATAGCGCTCGATCCATTGGGTCCTTTCCAACCGCTTCCGTAATAGCTGACGGATTGTTTTGTTGACAGTGGAAATGGGAGAGCGAAATTGTTTATCAATATATAATTGGTTTTTAGAGAGTGTAAATGGTCCAATGTCGGACAAAAGTCTACGATGTGTCGCGCGGACTATGGTCTTCAAATGGGCAGCCAGTACCTTGTGATGACAGTTGGATAAAAGTTATGCTAAGCTTTAACAATATTTAATTTAATTTCGTTTATTTATCTAACAACTAATTAAACGTCAAACAATATAAGAAAACCTAAATTAGGTATAGATAATTCTATACAGTATATTTTTTTCATTAGTAATTAAATAACATATTTATTGCCATTACAGTGCAGCAAAATAAGGGACAAAGAAATATCTACTAACTAAAGCAACGCATGCCAGTTACAAGGAATTATAAAATAATGTAATGTACTCTTCAAAAGAACCAACATTTTAATACTTATTTGTCAAAACAGCTCAGTGACTCCAATTGCATGCAAGTTATTGGGTAGTTTTTGATTAGAAATATGACTTTACCTTATTCTTTCACTTTTTGATTAAATTCGATGTAAACGTTTTAAAAGTACAACAATTGTGAACCCAGACAAAATACAGCTGAACGGAGTGTACTGGTATGACGGATGTCTTTCATGCCAGTTCTCGGAAGCAGCGCAGTAATAAAGCAGCTCATTGCTGGTGACGGTTATTGCCGCCATTGTTCCATCTTGTTTCATCCATTCAAATTATGAGAAAGGCGAAATTTGCGCTTCTTGCTTTACTAAGGCGTGAATTGGTAAAATCCCATCTTATCCACGAGGAGCTTTGTGTCTTGATAGCTTTCAAATTGTTTTATGCCGATGTATGTTTGTTTGCCGTTGTAAAATTAGCTGAAAAGTGACTCGAGATGGTTTGAAATAAGGGTCCTGGTGGGGATCGGATACTCGACTTGTCAAGGCTACTATCCCCCTGATCCTACTATCCTGAATATAATAAGCGAGTGCTGCCCCGTTCAACACACAATTTTTCTACACAATATTATTTTTACCCGCTCAACCCAAAAGATGCATATCTTTTCTTCATATCCGTTCTACCCAGTCCAAAAATCTGAGTCACCAGTTTTAAAGGGGATTCCTAGGTACTCTCTTGAATTATGATTATTATTATTATTATTAAATTGTTTTAATTCGATGTAAAGATATTTATTGCACAGACAACGTAAAAATACACGTTAGTAAGTGTTTATATGCTACTTAAAGCCATAAAATCAGCATTTAAAAGAATAACCATCGATAAGTATAATATATTAAAATATCAGTAATCTAAGACCTATAACAGAAGCTCTGTTTAGCTTGAGCCTAGAAGATACTTCGTGAATTGTCCAATATTGTTTATTTATTTTATTTTAATTTTTTTACTGGGTATAAACTTTATTAACAATGATAATTACAAATATATAACTAAACTAGCGGCCCGCCCCGGCTTCGCACGGGTATTAAACAAAAATTTCAGAAATTATACACACTAAAACGATGGGTTTCACAGTTTTCATACGGATCTTTACTTTTTTTAACAGCATTGGGGTTTTTGACATTGACTCGACATTCCAAAACTGACACTGGCCGTAGAGAAAAAGCAAGCACCGTGCGCTATACAACCTCTTTTTCTATTCTGACGCGCCATAATAGAAAAAGAGGTTGAATATACAGTCCACGGTTCAATTATTGAATTTTTCATGCGGATCCCTAACTTTTTTGAAAATATTATATAGCCTATGTTCATCACGGAAAATTAAGGATTCTAATGGTGAAAGAATTTTTTAACTCGGTCCAGTAGTTTCAGAGCCTATTCAATTCAAACAAACAAACAAACAAACAAACAAACAATCAAATCTTTCCTCTTTATAATATTAGTAAAGATAAGAACTAGTATTTACGATTGAAACGATTGAGCTAACTGCAGACTGTTAACCAGACTTGCATGTTTGTGCTTTAAGCCATATAAGTTGACCTGCGATAGACCCCAGGCAGACTCTGGTTGCGACAGAAGACTACCTACTCTATTCTTCTGTCGCAACCTAGCCGTCACTAGGTTGACAGGTAGACATAACGCTTTGTTATTTTCTTTTTGTTCAACGAAAATTTCATCACCTTTCGGAGTTCCGCACAAAACTCAAATGGCTTCCTGTCCGTTATCGCCGACATACGCATATCCTTTCTCAATTTCATAAGATTATCTTAAATCCTGGCACTCCCTTCTACTTAACGGAGCGTTTTGAATTCCTTCACGATTCTCATCTCTATCAAGGTTGTGGAATGCACTAGAGTCTATTAGAAAAACAGTTTCCTTACCAGTTTTAAGGCTGTCAATGAGTTTTTTCTGTCAGAAAAATTTATAGTGATACTTACTATTTATTTATGTTTTTAATTATAATTTTTGTTGTTGTTTTTTTTTATAATATTATTTGAGAACTGCAAGGTTACAACCCTTGTCTGTCTCAAATAATATTATAATATAATATTAGAGGTATAATAATAAGGGTTGTACCCTTGCATTCTCAAATAATTTGTTCCATTCGAAGGTTGCCTGGAAGAGATCGAGAAGAGGCGTTAAGGCCACCCATAGTGATTAATGTGATGTATTGTGATGTGAAGTGCGATCACTCATCCTCGACCTCATTAGCCGCAATTTAGTTTCACAATTAGACAATGCAACCTACCGATTTAAATTAGGCAGCTTTGTCAAGCTGGTCACGCTCCAAACAGCTATTATTACTAATAGCAATAAGCTCATTATACCAAACAATGGACTGGAGTGTTAATTTGCACATTTGTAAAACTAGCTTGCTTCCTCGTTTAGTGAATAAAGTTGCCGTTTCCCGCCCCACGCCAGGGCGGGCGGACAAGCTTATCTTGAGCAAGTCTCTTTCCGTGGCTTCACTCTTAAAGTACCCGCCTGTTCAGATCTAAGCAATATTCGCTATACGGAACATAAATCCGAGTAAGAATGTGGTACATTATAGTTATTCTGTGGAGATACAAAAAGGGCCGACGCGACGGAATAACGTTGTAAACTCTGGGTTGCGAAAGCACATATGCCACTCAAGAATACTAAAGCTCTAGTCGTTAAAATTGACATTGCCAACATTAACTAAACATACATAAACATTAAAACTTCTCTATAATTTAGTATCTAGATACATACCTATCTATGTATGTAGATGATATCTGAGGCGTGCATTTTGCCTCCAAACACAAGGTATACGTAAAGCCTCAGATTAGTACGGGGTGCGTGCTTACTCAATCCAGATAAACTTTCTGTATTTGAGGTCAACCACTTTGTTGAAGGGTTTTCGACTCGAACATATCAACTTGTTTCCACTTCAAATATTTTAACGTATCGAGTATTTGTGACAATGCTTGAATAATGAAAGCTTCAATTAACTTTGTTGTTCAAAATAATAATTCGATTAAAGGATTTTCATTCCGAGCGAATGTATTTTTAAATGATTGAGAGAAAATAGGTTTTGAAAGTGGTTTGGGTGAAATGGGCACTTTCTGTAAATAATGGAATACACTTCACAGTTCCACAAGTTTAAATAAACATTAAGTAGTGAGTATCGATTAACTGTAAAGTAAGTAAGCCGAGGGCAGCGCACATGTGCTTGGGGCGAACTACTAACTTGTGTTAGCTACGTGCTGCCCGGAAGCTTCGGGCGGACTTTAAAGGAAATACAATTTGCGTTAGGTTCTATTTTGCTAAAAGGAATAGAATGACATTACTATATAACTTAACTTTTAATGATTAGTATTGAACGGGTATTTATCGCGTTTTTTTTTCTGCACGACAGAGTACAAACCTGTTGAAACGTCGAGAAAAAAAAAAAAAGATAAATACCCGTTCAACAACAACACCAGCCTATATCAGTCCACTACTGGACATAGGCCTCCCCTAATGTGCGCCATAGATGGCATTATTCATCATTTGGGGCCCATAATCCCCACGCTGGGCATGCGGGTTGGGGATCCTGCGGGTTGGGGATCGAATACCCGTTCATTACTAATCATTATGTGTTCAGATCGCGTAAGTTTAAAAACATTCATAACTTAACTTTTTTATGTTATTGATTTCAGGCCACATTTAAAAGTATTAATGTAGTACAAATGATTTTGTGGTATAACTTGATTATTGTGCGGCCCGCGCGGGCAATCTGTACTATGCAATCATGTTTCAGGATAACCGTATTTGAGTTGGAGGATTAGCCATATTATATCCTCAATTCATCCAATTCAAATTCCCACAAGAAGTTATAAAGAAATACTGAATTTAGATTTTTGTTTTCAAAAACCACTACTTATCTACTTTTGATGCATTTAATTGCCTCACCTACCTCAGGTACCTACATATTTCTGAATAATTTACCTCGATTTAGGTTCGATTCGACTAATATTTGTTTGAGTTATGGTATCCTAAAGAACTTGCAGCCGACAATGCACGGCATCCCTGTTCACTACTGCATTTAATTTACTGGTCTCGACTAAATTATGAAACGTTTTCACTAAAGTTACGACACTCACGAAAGTGGATAAATGAACACATTTGCGGCACCGCGAATTCTGGTTCTGAGCAAATATTTGGCAGTTTAAATCTTTTATTTTAACTCCATAAAATATATATACAAAATTTTGCAACAGCAATCTCTGGAATATCAAATTTCTTTCTTTCCTTAAGGTCTTAGGTTAGTATTTTATAGTTATTATGTGGTCTTACATGACTTTTGACACGTCACAAAATACAAATTACAAGCTAGGAAATAAGTGATCATTGTATTTTTTGTTTACTTCAATCATCATCATCTTAAAGTAAACTAAAGGATCGGAAAAGAAACCGTTACGGAGGAGTGTAGAAGTATAATGGACTAGCGGTCCGGTGGTTTAACAAGAATTGCATTTTTCAAAGGGAACCCTACATTATTTGAAAATATTCTTAAGCCTATGTTTATCACGGAAAATCTAGGATTCTAATGGTGAAAGAATTTTTCAAATCGGTCCTGTAGTTTTGGAGCCTAATCAATTCAAGCAAACAAACAATCAAATCTTTCCTCTTTATAATATAGTATAGATATAGATTTAGATTCCATTCCTTTATAGACTAGTTATCTATTTTAGCTTCATACATGACAATCGTATAGTCCAATGCAAACAGGGGGTGGCATTTGGTTGTCTATTATTTGTCGGCGACGCAATCTGCGGATCAAGGGCGTGATCAGTCACATGCCCTCTATTGTCGGCGCCCTTCCGTGTCTTGTGAACAAAGGTCGAGAAAATAGCAACGATTTATTTGATGTCGGGTTGGTGCTATGGTTCTCTAACATCAACAGCTCAACAGCTGTTAAGTAGTACCTATGTCTGATCCAAATTGGAAGGATGTAGGTAAGCGAAAAATTCCCTAATATTTAGATTTTGAAAATTTTGTTAAAAATTCACAAATTAGGTCAATTTACATAATTCTTATCATTTATGTTTATGATGCAGATTAAAGTTTGAGGAAACGTAGAGGATTTTCCTCCACGGCTGTAATGGCACTCAATGTATCTACATAAAACTCTGAAAGCTCTACACAAGAATTGTTGCAATATTTCACGCAAATAGGAATAATGTTGGTATATTTTTTATGTTTGCCTTGGATAGTTACTAAGTAAAGTAATATTTTATTGGATCAAATACATGTAAGGTACAGAGGTGTCATAAATGTTAGTATTAAAACAATTTATTTCAACAGGTATTTGTTATTGTGTATGTTATTAATGTTATTAGATATTGCCAAAGACAGGGCGCTATGGCGCTCATAAGGGGAGGCCTATGTCCAGCAGTGGACTAACATAGGCTGATGATGATGTTATTTTGTATAGTGTATGTATTTTATTGTTTCTTACAAAGTCATTCGAGAAAATTAATGAAAAAAAAATTTAATTATCATGATTCAAAAACAAAAATTACTCGTTGGTAAAGCTTACTTGATATTTTATGAATCAATATGCATGCGATCCGTTCTTCGCTAAGTTGTAAAATCAATATGTATTCCAGACTTCATAAAAAGTGAAATATTTATCCAGTATTTTAATAGGACATAGGATCGGAACTGATTTATTCCAATAAGGTCGGCATGTCGCGACGGTCACACAATACACTCTGAGATTCAGTAAAACTGGATGGAATATGTGCTTTGAGCTCGTCGTGACACAACACCCCCTGATCCTCATATTTTGATGTGTGAGATGTTTTTGAGAATGCATTATCATGTCTTGGTTAAATATGTCCGAAACGAAGCCGAAATAATGAACCTGCTACAAATGGGAATTGATTTGCGCGAGTTAGGAAGGTGTAATGACATTTTGGCCTATCCTCTCTCAGAGGAGGCCAAACTGTTATACAAATTAACTTAATCATGTTTAAAACTTAGGTGAATGTAAGAATATAAAATAATATAATTAAGAATGATGAATTAAGAACTATGAGAGTGGCATGATAATTTTGATAAAACCCTCCTTTTTTAAATCACCTGACCCTAAAGAGAGCAGAGGATGGGTTTTGGGTACACATGTACCTACATAAGTAACTCTTACTAACCTAGGTGTGGAGCAAATGCAGGCAGATTGTTACATACAAACATTTAGCTTAGCTTGGGGCTACACGATATTGTGCGGTTTTTATTTATTAATTTGGACAACGGCGACGAATGAAACTTACAGATAGGGATGGCGCCTCTGAGGTCGTAAAAATTATCCGAAAAAACTTTTAACTTTTAATCTGTTGACCAGGACTTATAAATTGCATACAACAGCAAGCTTTTGCGTACCCACGCAAATAAATTTATTATTAAAATATGAAATAGTGTAAGTTCTCCTACTGGTAGGGAGCGTAGTGTGCCGCGAAATACGCAGTTCGCACCCGATTGATTCAGTTATTGAACTCTGTCCCGTCTCGCAGCTAGTGATTTACTTGCAGATGTTATCTATAGTTATGTATCTCACGTAGCTATTTTACATGTAATATGATTTGCATAATGAAAGCATACCTTTAATCTATTCTTACAGAAATCTCAATATTTATGGTTAGATGAAGAAAAAATTGCTACGTTCTTAAAATCAAAAACATTTCTGTACAAGGCAAGGTAGGAGGCTTTTACCTACCTTGTAATGGAATATATTAAATATTATTTCTGGGGTATTTATCGCGAAACTTTTATTTTATTTACCCCTACGTTTCCCGTGTTGCAGCGATCGTGGTCAATGCAACGGGGCGACTGTAAACATCCTTTGGTAAGGAATAACATCCTTCATTTAATATTTTTCCAACTGTAAAATAAATTTGTATCCTCCGATTGTTTTCGGGAATGCTATCGATTATTTCTAGCTGAGAGCTCTCGTGCCGATCCCGAGATCACGTACCGACAATTGTCCCGATTGGCTGCCATTTTTGCATTTTATCGAAGGGCTCTTGTGGCCATTGAGGGCCCATTCAGGGTCTAATCCAATCAGCTGGCTCACAGCGGCGAGATTAATCAGCTCCTGCGATGTATGGGCTCAGTCGGCGAGACCCTTTATTTGTTCGGATTTGAGTGGAGTCATTACGGTCGGGGGTCGATTTGTTCCATCGGTTGATTATTCCGACGTTGAGCGATGGCGTCAGCAGTCGCTGAGGACGTGGCTGGATTTATTTGTTGGTTTAAGCTGCACTGGTTTGTGAAACCAAATGGAAATGAAAACGATATTTTTCAGTTCAGTTCAGTTCAGTTTCAAAATTCAAGTAAAGATGAATGTAACGGCATAGAACTGTAGTATATTGAATAATATTGATTAAATATTTGTTTAGAAAATACAATACAAAAGTATCGTATTAAATCGGAAATGTATAGTCAAAAAAAGTACATTTATGCTGCATATAACAAACAGACAAAACCAAGTTTATTACCAACTCTATTTATGTTCACGCGCTATCGGAATCGGATAGAACCCTGTCAAAGGATGTATTTATTTTTTTCTGCCGTATTGTCCTTGCGGATTAACTATTACCAAAACTTTGTTAAATCAAATGCCCAACCGTGTTTGATTTAATTCGAAATGGTCCGATCCTTCTAATTTACGCGTGAGCATTAACTCTGTGGAAACTACAACAGATTAAACTATAGAATGCCAGTGGGATCCACCAAACTACCACGTTCTGCGAAATTCGACGAGCGCGGGAAATGTAGAGCGGGTATTATAATCTAAATAGGTTTTATTTGCATAATGTTTTGTATGCAACGTGCAATGTTGCCAGCTAATGTCGACGATCAACGAGAGATTAGAAAAATGTGAAACAAAGTGGGCTACATATCCGCAGCGAGTTCTTTACATTATTGTGTTTCAACATGAAACTGAAATTCCAAATGTTTGAAACATATTCCAAGAATGTCACGAGCATTTCATCTGATACGTTAAATTTCCATATTTAAGATTTTCTGTTACGGTGTAGTGATATTTATATGTATGACATATACAATACATACTTCTCGCCACTTACGCTACCTCACCACTGATGCGTCGTTACGTTCTGTATCTTTAACAGACGCATTCAGCAAAACTCACCGTAGAACATTGCGATGTATTTACACGCAGCTAAACCTATTCCTGGGATTAATACCCCGGTTATCAGTCAGTTTCACCGGCCCTCACTAGCCACTGTTAACAGCCCTCCAATGCGAGAGATAACCACATCCGGATGGACCGGAATGTGATAATAACAAGTGGATTTCAGAGCTATCAAAACAATGGACAGTAGCGAAGTAATTCGGAAAAGTGTTTCTCGTAATGGCAGTTTGAAGTAGGCTCTATGCAACTTCCTTATATGATTTTATAACTACCGATATTTAGCAAGCCAGACGCTTTCTGTAAATCTCCAAAATATGTAGTCACAATCGATTATTTCGTTTCGTTTTTATTTGCGAACTAGATACTCTGATTTGGTGTCCAAGATTACACCAATTGGCCAAAAACTAAACCCGAAATTTAGTTTAGAGAATTCAAGTAACAGCCAACCGCCCAGACACGTGTCATGGGAGAAAATGTCTTCTACCAGGCAAACATGAGCCGGCCCTGGCGAAAAGGGTCCTGCGAGGGTTCGACTCTCAAATCTTATCTCTAATTTGTACTATTCTTTAAAATACATCTAAGATTTTTATTTCATCTATTCATAAACTTTACGCTGAACTTTTAAATGGCGTGTTCAAATGAAGTGAACTTGATTAATCAATTTCATTGCTAACTTTACAACTCTCTGCTAACTTGCTTTACAGAGTTTACAGCTATAAACGGGGGTTGTAAACATAACGTTACAAGGGAAACGAATTACGAACAGACAGAGTCATCATTAAACTCTTTATCGTAATGCTCCAGGTTTTAATTATGCGTCGAAATTGACCGCGGGTGAGATAATGAAGAAAAATGTTAAGCTGGGGGGAGATTATGGCGTTACCGAGCCTTAAAGGGCATAGCTTACGGCAAACGACGATGCGGCCTTAATCATGGTTATTTGTAAGCCTTAGTGAACCGCGGGAGGAAGATTCACTGACTAGTTTGGATGCTGTGTGAAAGTTTTGAAACACAGAGAAATTCACGTTAGGTAAGCTGACTCACGTTACCGCCAATCGATTTACTGTAGAACAGATACTTAAAGCAGATATACCTAAGTATTAAACCGCTAACTACACTGACACAAATAAATAAAAACTAACCCAATAGTTTTTACACTTAGAGAGTAACTAAGTAACTTTGGTATAACCAAGTAATATATCGAAAACTAGCTTGAAAAGTTCTCGGTTACTGTAATAAATTAAGTAAAAAAAAAAAACGTTTCGATTAACACATTAGACGAGTCTCATCATCATCAGCCTATGTCAGTCCACTGCTGGCCATAAGCCTCCCCTAATCGACCCGTCTAATGAGACGAGTCTCATTAGATGTTATATGAGAATTACTACATCCAATATTTCACGCAAACGGCAACAACGTTTCTCGATAACCAATCGCAAGCAATAACGTGAGAGAAACCGCTGGCCTCTATTAGTGCGACATAATTTACAGCAAGGGCCGTGTAGGGCTGACGTGTATATTAGCACAGGCGAGGGGCACCACAGAACCACGGCTGCTGTAAAAACCTTGACAAATGGAACCGTCGCGTTGACAGCAACTGAATCGAGGGGACTTTACCTTACTCTACCTACTTATATAGGTACAATAATGGTGGTTTTATACCAGCTAGTGCGTTAGCTAGTTGACTGAGTTTATGTATCGCTCAGTTTGCACAGTTCAGAAAAAGATGCTCTCTACCTAGACTCAGAAAGGCAGCTATCTGACGGATCTAATGAGATCAGATGAAATGAACTTTTTTAGCGTTGCATAAGAATCTAAAATATTTTTCCAGGCTCAAGAAGACAGGCCATAACATGAGTTTTTATAATAAATATTATCTTTACAGTAAAATCTAGCCCCGATATTATGTATTATGTAAGAAAATAAGCACAGCGTGAGATCCTCAAAATATTTTGTTGACAAATACTTCTTTTGCCTCTCTAGGGGATCCACAGCGTCACCGTGAATTCATCGAAGAACAGCATCGTTGGAGATTGAGCTCCTAAAGTCATTGTGACTTAAGTAAAAGCATCACAAGTCTCGTTCAAAATAGCACATAAACAAAAACACATGTTTCGAAAGTCGCGGCCGCGCACGTAAAACGCATTCTAATTGAGTTTCTTGCCACGAAGCCGCTACCGCCTCACCCTGAAGCCTACGCTAATGGACTCTACCCACCAAACCCGCCGACAAAGCACGAATGGCAGATGTGACTTTTTATTTAGTGTTTGTTTTTACTACTTTAGCGTACCTATAGACTCGTAAATACAACGAAAATGCCGTATTCACTTAATCCAGTCAAACAAAAACCGAAATTTCGGTACGAAGTTAGCAATTTCAATGGTAACTTCTGAATTTCCTTGGCATTTCCATGGGTTAGTTTAAGGTTTTCAAGTTTTTTTTAATACTAAATTTCCATAATCAAAAAATTGGCCTCACAGAAGATAAACGTGGCGTTTTCTGGCGGCCGTAGTTGAATGAAAATAGAAACTAGTGTAGGGGTCCGGGTTCCCTCACCCGGCATCGTGTGGCCATCCATCCCCATCCATCATGCAGCGCTAATTAGCTAGTTGCTCCATTCACTATCACCTGTATTGTATAAACGTGTGACGTCAGCTCCATCTTGTTACATTCTTTTGATGACCTCAGCCGGCCTAGCGAGCGTAGAGTACGAATGTAGGGACCCGGGTTCCTCACTGAGTCTGCGTGACCGTATAGATGACGAAAGTGAGTCTTCATTTCGCATCTTGAAAATTAAATATTAAACAGTACGCAATTATTTATACTTAAAATAAATTACTTACAGCTAGAAAATATAGATTACCAGACGCAGAAGAAACTCAGTGTAGTTGATGAGCAGACAGATTTTTTGTCGTAGGCCTACAGCAGAGCGGCTAGTTCTACCCGCACCATTACAGATCACTAAGGACCAAATTCTTTTCTTTATTGGATGTATATATATATAGTTCTAGTTTTATAAAGGTCAGACGCTAGAACAGAGAAGTTCGCCTTCAACTTTTAATAACATTGTTATAAACATTCCTAAGCCCATCCTAAGCCCTGATACTTTGAGCCTCTTAATAAACATGTTGTGGCTTGGTAACTCTGTTAATATTAACAGCAGTATCATCCTGTGATCGTTCACAGCTGCGAGTGGTAACTGCTTAACTTTTACGGGAACATTCGAGAATATTCCGGTACATTCGAATTCAGTGGTTCGTTAAGGCGGCCGCACACTCAGCATCGACAGAGTCCCGCAAGCTTTAGGCTTGCTGCAAAAAGTTGCATTGGAAAGCCAAACTAGCTTTTGTCGTTTAGTTACACTCAGTGGCTTTTCGACGGAATTATCGCCTCAAGCTTTATGTTGCAGTCTAAAAGCAAAACAAAACCTTTTTCCGCGTTTCCTTTTATTTAATTTTATTTTCCTATCATTTTTTAAACCATTTAATTTTCGGATATATAACAAATTACATACGTAGAATAGTGAAATAGATTAACAAAAAACATTTCCAATACAATTTAAAGTTTGATTGTTGAGCTAATTGCAGTCATCATCATCATCATCATCACCAGCCTATAATAGTCCACTGCTGGACATAGGCCTCCCCTAATGAGCGCCATAGATGGCATCATTATTTGGGGGTTATTGCCCATAATCCCCACGCTGGGCATGCGGGTTGGGGATCGCAGTTCGGTGGAATTGTTCTACAGAGGGCGCTGCTGCCCGCCCTCGGTGTGTTTCCCTTAGTCGCCTCTTACGACACCCACGGGAAGAGTTGGGGTGGTGCAATTCTATTCCGGCACCACACAGCAATTGCAGTAAAGTATATAATTATTTGTTTACTCAATTTGAGATTCAATAATATTTTTTCCACAGGACTACAATAAACCGTGCCGAATTTTTTTCAAACACAATAATATTAAATAATTATAATTTACGTACTATTTTTATGAGACGAACTATATTCGCAAATAAAATTTTTGTTTGAAACCAACATCCATAAATTATAGAAAAACACAGAAAATTTGAGAAATTCTACAATAGAAGCAGAAGTTAGAGTTTCGCATTCATTCAAAGAGCCCCCAGCGTAACGAATCTTACGGATCCTGTAGACTGCTTGAAGAAACCACTGCCAACAACTGTCGGATGTTATGTTACAATTCAGAATGATCTCTTCAAACTCTTTCCACCTAGTTTTCCCGCATCGCAGTTCAATGTGCGCTGTCGCCTGTACCGAAATTCCCGACACTTCACTGTTAGTGTCGGTAAGCGAACGTGAACGATCTTTACGACTCTGCGACACCTACTTACATCACTAAATATATTTACATCATGCATGAGCTTCTAAACCAATAGCTGACGGTCTTACAGATTGCATTCGTAGTTTGGAATGCTATCGCGGAAGTTTGAATTCAGGCCCGAAAGGGTTTTTATTTTATTTAATAATAGAGACCCGCTCCGGCTTCGCACGGGTGCATAGCTGGTACAAAAACCTTCCTCTTGAATCATTTTATCTATTGAAATTAATACATGAAAATCCATTGCGTAGTGTTAAAGATCTAAGCATACAAACAGACAGTCAGCGGGAGGCGACTTTGTTTTATACTGTGTTGTGATTGTGTAGTCTAATATTTTTTTGCAAATCTACCTAATCCAAAGCACAAGTCATTTCGAATGAAAATTCGGCTAGAAACAGAAATAATAAGCCGTGAAAGAAAATAATAATAACAATAATGGTACCTACACATTCCAAAATGTATCATTAATTTCATCATCTTCTCTTTACTTTTGGTTATAATAATAGAGAGCCTCGCGGCTAATTCCGATACCTGTAATCCAAGCTAAGCTTAGATTTTCGTTGGTATTTAGACTCCGCCCTGGGCATGTAATCTGCCCAAGATTATCCATGTAATATATAGAAACTAGGTTATTTTCAAGAATTCTTTGTATTTTCCAGACGAAAATAATCTTTATAATCATAATCGGAATTTTTTGACGTGTTTATTGATATGTGTGGTCAGGAAAATACTGAATTTAAACGAACTAACACCATTTTACCGAACCTTGTGTTCTGTAAAATGAATTATAGCACTTTTTTGAGTTTATGTTAAAAGCGAAAAATTACGATGCACTTTTTGTATCTTACAACGTCACATCACGTGTTATCAGTACGCTGTGGCCGTTGCTAATCGGTTTGAAAACCGCTGAACGGGTCGAGAGGCAGCGGAACTGCAGCGGACATGACAGCGGACAGGACAGCCGCGCAAACTAAATACCATGTGGTTAACAGCGGGCTACGAATCGAAATTCAAAATACGAAAGTCACAGCTTGCTCTGTTCAGCAAGCTATTCTGATAAAACCTCGGTGGGACCAGTTGGAATTTTCCATAAGTGTCTAGAGTGCTAATCAGTCTGCTAAATTATAGAAAATTCATCTTAACGTTGATTGTTTCGA
Source organism: Eupithecia pulchellata (assembly GCA_963931895.1). Taxonomy (NCBI): domain Eukaryota; kingdom Metazoa; phylum Arthropoda; class Insecta; order Lepidoptera; family Geometridae; genus Eupithecia; species Eupithecia pulchellata. Next base: position 1,464,667 of record OZ007529.1, on the reverse strand, counting down.
TTAAAAAAAAAAAACTATCAACACGTCACAAAATACAAATTACATAAGTAATACTGGCAAATAAAGTGATTACTTTGATTCATTGTTAACTTAAATCTTTTTAAGGTAAAGTAAAGAAGCGAACAAGAAACCTTTACGTTGTTTTCGAGTTGTAGCCAAACTCGACCCAACGAAGTCACAATAACATTATTTTCTACAATTTCTAATGATTCCCCTTTTACCTTTACATCGGCTTTAACTTGTTTTACATTAGGTAGAATAAAATCTACATTTCGTTTTGGTTCCGTTAAGCAAGAGATTATTGACAATAAACCAATTGACTGATTTTGAGATTGCATTGTTAAAATCGTCAAAGAACAATGGCAGAATTTGGTCTGGACTTTTTTCGCGTCCATGGATTTGATGATATGAATCAAATTTAATAAATTTTCTACCATTTTTCAATTATTTACTCCTTCTCGTAAAGGCCGGAGTTATTTTATGTTATTTAAAAGCTTATCAAATGATATTCGAATGAGGTACATTCGAAATGTTACCATTTTATTGGTGGTTTTATCTTTTGTCTTTGACAGTGTCATGTTGTCTGTGGTTGTCTTTTATTACGCTACAGAATCCTTCCGAGACTCGCTTTTTTATCTATGCTGTGTTTTGTGTTTATATTTTGGCTTTCTATATATTTCTACCCGACCTGGAGTGTGGACTGCTTGATACTCTCCTGTGTGACTAGTGGCGTGCCCTTAGGACTCCGATATTGCTTTGCGTGATCATAAGCTAATCTTACTGTTCTCTGATTTTGCCTAGTGAATTGGACTTTTGTTGTAAACCCGCAACAATCGTAATGGCAGATTATTATAGAGGTCATCGTAGCACACTATTTTATGTGTAAACTGCAATCTATGCGTGAACACACTGCGCCGATATCAAGTCTTAGGACTTGACCCGAGAGTTGCGAGATGAGAATGAGGAATGAAATAAATATGTTTAACAAAATGTGTTTTTTTATTTGCCCACATTAGGTATTTTATGACAACTTTTGTGGCTTGGCGGGCGAAGGGCCGTAAAATAAAAATATCTATCTATGTAGGTAGATACTTATATACATTGTTTTAAGTAAGTACCTCTAGAAGTTGTCTAGTAGGTACTCATAACACAAGCTCTGCTTAGCTTCGGGCTATATGATGCTGTGTGGATTGTCCAACATCATTTATTATATAACCCTCAGTTTTTTTGTGTTTACGGGGCAAGTATATTTTTTAAAATACGCGCCCAGTTTTTGTAGACATACAAGAAGGTTAGAACTTATTTGGATTTTTATCATTTCGTTTGTCTTTAAATACTCATTACCTCAATTAACCACACCACATTATCGTGTTATCAATTTCTTTAAGATTTAATTTCAATCTGCGATCTATTATAGATTAATTTTTGTTTGACTTTCATTCATAACCTAAAAATTCAAACACCGAAATCTTTTTTTTCCGGCTTTTTCAAATGAAAATAGTCTCATTTATACACTCGAGAGCAATGAATCCGGGTCACTCAAAGAATCCAAAAAATTTTGGAAAGTAAGAATGCTAGGTTAATGCAATAAATTGTTCTCCGACGAATCAAAATTTATGCTCTACAAGCACGATGGAAGACACAGAGTGTATAGAAGACCAGGGGAAAGATTCAAGCAAGCATGCATCGAAGAAAAAGTAGCCTACGGTGGTGGGTCTGTACTTGTGTGGGCCGGAATTTCCTCTGAAAGTCGCACAGAGCTGGTGATCATAGAAAACGGCTCTTTAACTAGCGTAAGATATGTGGAAGAAATCCTCAACGAACACGTTGGTCCATTTATGGTCAATTTGGGTGAGGATGCTATATTTATGCATGACAATGCCCGACCTCATACAGGTAGGATTGTGAATGACTACCTTCAAGAGATGAACATTACTTGTATGGAGTGGCCAGCGCGCAGCCCGGATATCAACCCGATCGAGCATGCTTGGGACGAGCTAGGGAGATGCGTAAAACAACGAAACCCTCCCCCAATCACGCTTCCTGAGCTCAAAATTGTTCTCACAGAGGAATGGGAGAATATTCCCCAAAATCGTATAAGGAACTTGGTGTACAGCATGCCAAACCGCGTAAACGCAGTAATGGAAGCACGAGGAGGTAATACGAAGTATTGAAATTCAAGAAAATCGTCATAAAGTTCAAAAATTTCATGTTTCCTATTTTTGTTTTAAGGAGAGATCAGCAGTTTTTTTTCTTTATGTAATTTTGTGTAAATAAAATGTATGGTGACTCATATTTTTTTAACTTTCATTTAAGGAGTATTAAATTGTCTATTAAATACAATTTATTGCATTAACCTAGCATTCTTACTTTCCGAGATTTTTTGGATTCTTTGAGTGACCCGGATTCATTGCTCTCGAGTGTAGATTCTGGAGCAAACGCCAAATCTTTCAACATATTTTTCATTACGGGACGCTTCAATTTGATTCCAGACAATTCTTAGTATGGAGACCTGCCATTGTTCTTTGTATTTCATCGTGATTGATTTGATAGACTGTATAAACCATAAGCGAATCAAAGAAATCTGTCAGAACAAACACATAATCTTAAAGCAACATCGCCGCGATTCTCTCTCTCAGAGAAACCAACTTCTATTCGGCCATAAAGTCACATTAGGATCGCGCCGCGACATATGACGGACATGCATCAGGATTACTCCTATAGAGGTACTTTCACAGTCACACTCAAATCGCTCGTCCACTTCATGTCAGATAAAATACCAAGACTCATATTTTCCTTCCTGCTGTTCACCATTATCGGACCCTACAGCCTACGCCTATCCAGAAAGAAAAGCACGAGAAAGTACTACCATCCAGATTTATGACAATAAAGCAGTTAGCAAACCGTGAATATTTAATATTCAATCAATCAACAGCCTATGTCAGGACATAGGTCTCCCCTAATGAGCGCCATAGAATGCATTACTCATCATTTGGGGGTTAATGTTGGGATCACAGTTCGGTGGAGTTGTTCTGCAGAGGGTGCTGCTGCCCGCCCCCCGGTGTTTTCCCTTAGTCGCCTCTTACGACACCCACGGGAAGAGTTAGGGTGGTGAAATTCTTTGCCGGCACCACACGGCATTTAATATTAAACTAGTAATAATATAGGTTTACGGTTAAAGGCTTAAGGTTAACTTCTTATGACAACGGATATTCATTTGTGATCACCAATTCGCATTCCGAGAGTTGTGGTGATGATGAGAAAACCCCTTGTCTGGGAAGGCTCGGTCTGTGACCGAGCATCAAGCCGTTTTTACTGACCATGTGATGTGTCTGCTGAAAAGGGTCAAATAAAAAGTAAATATCTGCAACAGAAACATTAATTAAAATAGAATAATTTGGACACCAAATTCTACAGATGCGGCAGTTTTGTTGCGCCGTGATTGGTGTGGTTGGTCTACTGACAAACAAACTCTAATAAAACCGTCATTGGTTCATACACAGGCTATTCATAATGATGATGATTCCATCAATGAGCCAGCTATATAGAAACATCCACCTCGCCCCTTTGTCGCCTGTGCCGTGCGATGTCGCGTGATGGAGAGGGTATTATTCTACTCGCGCTTTTATTTGGAGGTTATTCTTTCTACTTGCGCCATTATTTGGAGATTATTCTTTCACAAATTATTGCCGCCTGGGACTTATCCATCACGAGAAATACGACTCTTGTTATTTTATCTGACATGATATTAAATATTCAGTCACGGATTGCTAACTGCTTTATTGTCATGAATCTGGATGGTAGTACTTTTGTGCTTTTCCTTCTGGATAGGCGTAGGCTTTAGGATGCGAAAATGTTGAACAGCGGGACGGGAAGGGAGAGAGAGAGAAAATTTTGACAGAAATATTCACTTTGGGTTGGAATCTAAGGATACGAATAAAATGTAATCTGTAAATGTTTTACATTGAAAGGCAACGCCTAGATTATTTTTTATTTAACGGATGTTAAAACCTATGAATTCTGCTTCACAAATTTTAAACGTAGAGAGCTATAAAACGTGAAAAGGTTTATGCTTTATGCTGGAACTTGATGACTTATTTAATTAAATACCTTATTTCACACAACTCATATGGAGCTCCATATAAGAGTCTCCGCACACGGGCCACCAGCGACAACTACAAAACGCCGCCACTGGGATATTTCCTGTAGTTTTTGTACATTTTATAATTATAGACTAGCATCACCTCTCGCTTCTAGCTTCTCGTGGCGGTGTTTGTGGCTGTCGTGTGTGGTCCGTATGCGACCCTAAGGCGACCTAAGAGTTTATTCACCGATAGCCTACTTTGCTTCAATAGTTATTTACAGTTATTGTTAATATAATTAAGAATAAAAATTAATAGTACCATGAAAAACACTGTACAATCAACATGCCAGAATTCAATCCAACAGAAGACATTTGTAAGACGAGAAAAATGATTATTATTTTTACTAGTATTTGGGTATTAAGTACTTAACTGTAACAACTTTAAATCTTTCTTAATTATACCAAAGTATTATAGCCGATCGGTAGGCGCTCTCTTTCCATCCATTTAAACACTTCAAATGCTTTTTTTCATCTATCTAGAAAGCTATTGGTTGAAAAAATATTTTCGTGTAGCAGTATGTATTTAAAGCTGAAACTACAAAAGGATTCCAGAGTATTTGTTTTAAAAAATTTTGATTTATTCAGATAAAATATTTTGATTAAATTATTGTTTGGCGACAAGCTGAAGACAGGGCGCTATGGCGATCATTAGGGGAGGCCTATGTCCAGCTGTGGACTAACATAGGTTGATGGTTATGATGATTGTTTTGGAAAGAATAATTACATAATTTGTTGGGTACATTCAGCTTTTATTAAAGTTTTTTCTAACGTTTCGATTAATAAAAAAACAATTTTTCTATAGTTTTATTGTTAACTAGCGGCCCGCCCCGGCTTCGCACGGGTATTAAACAAAAATTTCATAAATTATACACACTAAAACGATGGGTTTCACAGTTTTCATACGGATCTTTACTTTTTTTAACAGCATAGCATTGGGGTTTTTGACATTGACTCGAAATTCCAAAACTGACACTGGCCGTAGAGAAAAAGCAAGCACCGTGCGCCATACAACCTCTTTTTCTATTCTGACGCGCCATAATAGATAAAGAGGTTGAATATTCGGCCCATTGTTCAATTATTGAATTTTTCATGCGGATCCCTAACTTTTTTGTAAATATTATATAGCCTATGTTCATCACGGAAAATTAAGGATTCTAATGGTGAAAGAATTTTTTAACTCGGTCCAGTAGTTTCGGAGCCTATTCAATTCAAATAAACAAACAAACAAACAAACAAACAAACATACAAACAAACAAACAATAAAATCTTTCCTCTTAGTATAGACAAAAAGACTTGAGCCAGAGTGATCCACCTCTATATTTAAATAGAAACTCCAATTACAAACTGCTAAATCTTCACTTTCCATCAGGTGAGATCGTAGCCAAACAGAATTCAGATACAAAAAAAAAAGTGAAAGCACTAAATCCCGCATACCTGACTCCTAATAGACTACCGCTAAAATGGCGAGACATGAAGCAAATAGACGCAGGCTGCATGTGGCAGCCGCTCACAGCCCCATGCCAATGGTTTTGTACGCTGCCGGCTATTTCATTCCAGTTTTTCACTGGCTTTAACCGGTTTTCACATAGTCATTTCTCAGAGCGGTGAGTTTTGTTTGTCGATAGTATTGAGACGGTTAATTTTTGTAATGGGTTATGGGTATGGTAATCGGATGTACCAAACAATACAGAAAAAATAATCTTCACGATGACGTCTCGATACGATACGATTCGAATCGGTTCTGAGCCCAAAACATCACAAGGCATCCAAAGATGTATTTATTACGTCTAGCTTAGTAGCTGTGGCTGCTCTTTTTCGAAGGTATTGACTAATAACTAATACTCAAAGCTTGATAGATAATGATGGGTATGAATATAATGAATAGTTATAACAGTCACTTAACTTTCCCTAGAAACCACAACCAAATAAGCGCGCTAACGATCTCTGTGACGTAATGGAACAGACATTGAAGGTTGGTGGTTAGATTTCCCGCCGTAAAACAAATGCATGCACGAAATTTACATTATGTATTTATATTATAAAAAAAACATTATTCTATCAAAAGGTCTTCTTTAAAAAACTTTCATCGACAATTTCAACATCAGTAAATCTCTGGGTTTTTTAATTATTTCTGAAATACAATATTACGTATTTATCTTTATTAGCAATGTAACAATTTAACTGTACAGTAAAAGGAGATGTAGTAATTAGAAGGGATCGGTTTAAGATCCTTTTTCGTTTGTATTGACGATGACCATTATGTTCCGGAAGGGTACAGTATGTGGGCAGACATTAACAGAGATAACCAAACAAACATCGCTCTTATTGCATTCAAGACCCTCGACCTTTACAGGAATATCTACAATTTGAATTTGTATACGCATGTGAGAACTGAGCCGACTCTGTGTACTGCCACAAGCGTAGTTTACGCAGAACAATAGCTTAAATATTAAATAAAAGGTTGCAAGTAAAAATTGTAAGAGTTAAAACTGTGATAGATTTCTCTGTCTCCTTTGAAAGCATCAAACTAAAACATAAAGTCAAGCCATCAGAAATTGAAAAAAAGTATCCCTTTGTAAGTAAAGTTCTCAGGAGAAATGTTTTATGATCAGCTGATATTTTGTTATTTAGTCGTTTTCTATGTATAATAAAAAATACCTATCTATTTCCTCGTATATTATTATGTATATCAGTCATCTACTACCCATAACACAAGCTCTGCTTAGCTTGGGGCTAGATGATGCTGTGTGGATTGTCCAGCATTATAAAGAAATACCTATTTGTATAAATCTTCTCCTACTGGTCTAACCAAACTGTAATGAATTGATACTCGCTTATGTACTCGCGCTATCCTGAAGGTATTCGTTACATTAAAATGTATGTACATACATCGTCGGTCGCTTCGATCCGCTACTAAGAGGGCTTATGTAAATAATGGATCGTGTTCCAAAGTTCCGTTCTAGATCTGAGTATGTGTAACTATTCGTAACTGTTGAAATTACCTTTCTAAATGTGGTTAAATGTAACTGATTATACTTATAATGTTGTTTTTTATTTGAGAGACACCGCAATCCCGTCGCTAGGGATAATCTCGTGTTTTGAGCTATTTTTCAATTCAATTTGACAAACAGAACTATGTTTAAGGACGATAAACAGTATTTTAAAACTAAATACGTTAAAATTAGGGACATGACACAATAATAATAATTAGAAAGGTATACATATATACAAGAGCATATAATGGTGTTGTTTAGAGATGCTGTCAAAGAATACGTCGGTCGGTCGGTTACTGAAATGAACTTGCTTGGAGGATAAGTGCTCTACGGGTAGGAGCTATACAATATACAAGTTTCTTCAGGGGTGTTCTTAGGGTACTTCCCTAGCTTAATATTAAATTCTTTTCAGTAGTTAAATATGAATAGAAAGATTAACAAAGTACCTTTTGCTTTCATAATATAGTATAAATAAAATAATAACTAAGAATAATAAAATAAGAACCAAGTGGGTTACAAAAGCAGCTAGGAATCCACAAAACGAATGTATTTCCTGCGCAAGCTAAAGAATTCCACATTTTTACCGCTGTCTTTTATATCCTGACTGTTCTTTACGTGCAACCTTCATTCCTTTGTCCTTCCCATTTCCAGACAATTCTTAAACTATAATGTTTATCCAAATGAAATATGCGACATTGTCCCGCGCAGCCGCTCGTTTGTACCATTCTCTTTAAATTGGTACAAATCCGCTACAATTTCTATTCATTTAAAGTGACTTTACGCTGTAAAGTCGACTTTAGTATCAGCAGAATACAGCTTACTTTGTTTGTGGTGAGTGTCCGCTTGCCAGCCCGGGGCGGAGGTTTCAGAGAGTATACACAGCTGTAAGACGCGCTCGTGATTTCCCTATCCGTACCAGCAGCAGGAGAAATGAACGGTGTGTAACAGTGTGAACATATTCCAATAAAAGAAGAGGTAAAAAAACAATATTTTTATTACTATAGTATGTAAACCCTCGCACTCATTAATCTATAAGAAATTAAATAAAATGCTAAAAATTTCGCGGGTCGCGCCCTAGGTCGTAAATTTTTGGGATATCTTTACCTACTCGAGGTTTGGGAAAGTTTTATGTTTAAAATTCCGTGGCCGCATATTTTTTTAAGATATACCTGAGTTCAGAATAACTAAATCGTAATATCAACAAAATAGTTCAAGGTTTATTCCACAAATTTTGCAACGAAATGATTTTATTTCTACGTTTAAATTCAAAATAGAAATTATATATTTAGATGGATAGGTTTGACATAAACGTAATGGTTCACTCGTCACATACAACAACGGTATTTGATTCCTGATAAGGGCTGTACTGTTCCTACTGTCATCCCTCACACACAAGTATTTTGTCCCCGGTAGGCTCGGCGCAGACGGGCCATTTACTACTTGAGCCCATTCACTTTAATCAAAATTCGCCAATGAATAGGATTTTATGATAACAATATCGAAATTAAACCAATCAACTTCAAGTGAAGGTATCTACCTACTTGAAGTTTCATTGGTTACTAGTTAGACAATACGGCTGCAGGAAAAAATTGGCACCCAAGATTTTTTGTACAAAAAAATACGAAACCTATATTTTACTTTGAAATTTCTCATAAGTGAATCATAACATTGGGAAGCTTAAATTTTTTTTAATAGTCTACTTCTTTATTAACAAAATATTTGTACGATCTGCTGACAATTATTACGAAGGTTTTGTTCATTTTCTATGCTTAATAAAAATATCTATATAATATATTGTATTATTTCTGTGGCCCGTCTGCGCTCTCACTGAACCAGTCTGGACACAAAGAACTTGGGTCTCCATACCGTTGTGCTGACAATGTATTTTGTATTTTAAAAGCAGTCTGTATCAAAACGGAGAAGCTTATGCTCACAACGTTGAATTAGTTTGTATTAGAAAACATACTTTGTGTAGGAATAATATTTCATCTTATCTTCAGTTTCCAATTTCATTTACGGTTTCATGTTTTATTTGAGTCTGGAAAATGAAGGTATTACATAAATTATAATAGAAATTGTACCTTATTCAGATTGTAAATTATAAAGGGTAAGGTAATTTAAATTATTTGTTAATCTGAATCCGAGTACTTACTCATTCGTAAAATCTCTTACATTTTTTCTTTCTCATTCATTTCATATGTAGTAATTTGGTAGCATTTTATGTAAAGTTTAAGCACTTTTCTAGACCATTAAAATTATGCGCTTCCTCGAAAATTTGTAGACCATTCATAGTTTTTACTTTCACCTTCGTGGACCGTTGGCAAATGTTTTACACAGTATATTGCCTTTCAACGTGACAATGCTGCCAGCGTTCTGGGCACTCAAGCTACTACGTGACGGTTAAGTTTTTTAGGAAATCAATATAAGTATTCTCTATACTCGTTGTAATTGGCTATTATTGGGACTTAATATTCTACCATTTATATATATTTTGTATTTACTTTTGGACAGGGACGAATGCGATTTCTTATCTTGTTTTCACATAGCTAAGCTCATTGTCAGTAAAGACTAAACTACCACAGTTATTGTTGTTTACTCGCTAACCAGATAAAATGGCCGCGACTTTCCAACAGAAGTTTTAAAATGTTAACGATATTCGAGCAGCATTTAAAGAACATCTAGACGAACAAATTACAGAGAAAAGAAACGCTAAGTGCACGGGCAGGGAGCCCAGTGAACATTTGTTCGTAAATTACATTTTAACTTGTGAGCTGATGAGTAACTGAGAGCTCAGTTAGAGTTTATGTAAGTGTAAGATGCAGTATACAGTGAAATAAATGACTCTAGAGCCATAATGATTAAGATCGCAATTTCATCATCGTCACGACTAACTATAGTTTCCACGGGACTAATTTTTACCTCTCTATAAAAATGTATTCCGCCTAGGCGAACGACTTGGCTTTGGCTCAGTTGCGGTTTACGCCCATTACGAACCCTTAAATGGACAAAAACCGCGAGGAGTTCAAGCAAGGAAAGAACAAGAGTCACTACTAGCCAATAATAGAGAAGAATAGAAGGTAGCCTTTGCTCTGCCAGTGGAACATGCAAGATCTTCATATTAATAATAAATAAAACAGCTTGAGTCAATGAGCGCCCTAATGAGCGCCGTAGCAGCTTGTATCAGCTTGCTGTGTTTATAACTATGCTAGAAGTAAATAAGATCAATAAATTTTGATCTTATTTACTTCTGGTTGAACGTAACACCACAGGTAACACTTTTGTATGGGTATCCGATTTCTGCTACGGTTGAAAAATTATTAGATTATTCTGTTACTGGCTGATTAACTGCTGCTTTTTCTATTTTAGATTTTACGTGACAGTTGTACAAGAGCCTGTAAGTCTGGAACTTTCTATGAATAACCAATAGGTCCCCGATATCACGTACGTAATCGAACCGGCACAGGCAGTCGACCCGTGCCATAAAATACTGGGTAGATAAGGTCGCCTGCGGCAGCCAACTTCACAAGATAGCTATAGTATCCGCCAGCTATTCGAAAGGGATAGAACCTCGTCGTAGTAAAATAGTAAAATTTTAAAATGACAGGGCTTGAAATCCCGACTTAGCTAAAATCATTCTGGTTTGTTATTTAAATCTAAGTTTTTGAGCGAAATAGTGATAGTTATTTTAGAGCGAGGACTTGTCAACTATACGAAATAACTGTAGTATAGAATAGACCTGTAGGGCAAGCACGGGCTTTCTTGTCTAAGGTAGAATAGAAAAAAAATACGTCACTTTGTCATCGAATGCGTATTTTATAGGAAATTAATTTCTTCAACTTCAATAATGTACGCAATGTATGGCGATGCAATGTCATTATTGTCTATTCTACCCTAGAGAACAATCCGCGTGCTTGGTCTACAGGAGAAAGTATACCAAAATACTAGCTGTTTTTGCGATCCGTATATGTCTTTAATAGTAGATTTTTCTGTCGGCAGTATACATTTTTACAATTTTTTTAGTAAATTTGTCGCGACTTAGCACTATTACATGACTGTGTCTTAATTCGAAAAGGTCCATCATTCCGGTCGTGTGCAGAACGAACCTACCACAGGACAGAAATTTACTGGCCTTGGCAAGTTTTAATTGTTATCGCGAAATATATGTAGGTAAGCGAGGTTTAATAATCATCGGTAAGTTTCGAAGAAATGTGAGGTTAAGTTTATTAATTGTACAATTTTTGGAAATATAACAGCTAGGCAAATATTTCCTATAATAAAAGTGATGTGTAACTTTGGCATGCACGGCATATAATTTAGGCTGTTTTATTGTTATTTATTGCTTACATTTTTTATTGTTATTTTAAACATATTTACGAAAGTGGGTTGTGACTGTATATTTTTTGGTATGTTTCCTTTAAAACTATAAAAAAAACGTGGTTCATACGCACCGTCGACATAATGGAAACGAAGTGTATTTAAAATGAAAAATTGAACATAAAATACAGTTGTATGTTTAAAAATTTTCTCTTGAATATAAAGTGGTGAACTAACCTCACAAATATAGCAACCTACAGCAAAAGCCAAAACATTCACCTCCAAACAACCAACGTTTTTCGGAGGACAAAACACCAAACAAAGATTATTTTATTCCACGAATCCAATCTTGGGCATGAGCCTTTGTTAGACAAAATTCATGCTTTTATTGTGCTTTTATATTGAGCGGAGATTCACAGACTTTGTTTAGTCTGATTTAGGAATAAATATTTTGTTTATGTGCTATAAACTTACGGTTTTATTTAGTTTCTTTTTGTTTGGATTTGTCTCATTTCATTTGTTTGTTACTTGCATATACATTCATTCTTGGGTCTAAGCGAATGTTGAAATTCACTAGGTACATGCACCCTGGAAGGGGACTACGAAATGGCATTCAACTTTATTTACATTATTCCACAAGTAGATTACAAGTTTATAGTACATCTTGACTTACAAGTCAATGTCGTTATGGATTAACCGTGCACTAATAACGTAGATTAGGTATCTATTTCGCTAAGATGAATAGTGGTTTTTCTATGTGCCTACAAATGTAACCAACTAATAGACTTAAGTATCTTTATAGTTTTGTGTGTTAGAATATGTTGTTTTATGTTTCTTTAGTTTTTAGTTTTAATAAACAGGTATTTAAGCGAACTATGATAGCAGATAAATACACTCGTTAAAATGTAAATTGACGTAGATAATTAGTTGTTCAAGTTTTGTTTTTCTCATTTATGTGAACTATTGTTGGTTCATAATCTATAAACCGATACTCCAGCACCGCTACCGCACAGCACAACCCATAAATAGTGTTATAATTGCTTACCGCTTGAATAAAATGACAGACCCGCGCGCCTTCTCGTACTTTTATTGCCTCACTAAAAAATGCTACGATTTCAAGCCCTTATGTCGACGCACATTTTTATGGTGTGTGCTACCGCCCTAATCTACGAACCATAAATCAAAATCTTTTACCAATTCTCTCTAACGGCCGACAAAACACTGTTCAGTTAACTGTGCAGGTTGCACAAAGACTCAGATAACAGAACCCGGATCATTTTTCATAGATCAATGCATAGATCGGTTTCCGCGGGTCCATTGTCGGCGGCCGGTGAACCAACTGCTGAGACTGCGGTCCTGTTATTTAAGGGACGCACAAATATTTGCTGAAGAATTACGTCTGTCCCCAATGATACGATGCCTAAATCAACTGAGCGCTGTTTTAGAAGGATATTTTATTTACGAGTTGGAGTTTTTGTCGTTGAAAAGGTCAGGTTGTAACGGATATAACGTTTTTGTGGAGGTCGGATGCTAGTGTATTTTTAGAATAGATATTTTACTTAGCCTCGTTCTGAGAGGTGGGTGAATTGAATAAGCTTTAAAAAATTGTCGTATCAAGTTCTGCTACGTGACGTTATATAATCTGAGATATTGCTTGTTTCTTGCTGATATGTATTTATATGCACTAAGTATATAATGAGAGAGTGTTTGGGACCATAACAACACGTTTTTATTAATTATTAGCGGACCGCCCCGGCTCCGCACTAGTATTTAACACAAAATACAATTTTCATGTGGAACCCCAATTTTTTTTGAAACATTCTAGGTATATCCTTTGGTAAAATTTTGGATTGTAATCGTGAAAGAATTTTTCAAATTGACCAAATTGATCAGTAGTTTCGGAGCCTATTCAATTCAAACAAACAAACAGCCTCTTTCCCATATTTCTCCTCTTTATGATTATTAGTATAGATTAAAACGTATACCTACCTACTTAAGTCGTTGGTGAGTTTATCGCTAACATGCTATATTAACATGCTGATGTCGCTTTGTCATCTTGCTATATCTACCTCTTTACTTAATATACATTTTTTTGTACCTAATTGAGGTTCTTGTAATGAGAACAGCCAGGTCTTCATATAGTTTTTATTTGTTTCATTATCTGCGAAGCAAAGTCCACATACAGAGATAATAAGAGGGGTTGTCGGCTTTTCGTACACTTGGAGTGGAAGTAAGTTCCATGCAATAAGCGGGCCGCAGGTGTTGCGTATAAAAACTACGGTTAAATTTCACCATTTTCTGCTTTATTCATTATGAATCCATTAACATGCATACACATATTGCCGTTTCGCATTTTTATTCGATGTTCTATAGCTTGTATTCATAATTGCTAAGAATATTTTGATGATCTTTGCGGTGCGGTGGGCGAAGGTCCGCTGCGATGCAGGAAATTGCGGGTTCGATTCCCGGCACTGATTGTATGATCAGCTGATATTTGTTTCGGGTATTCCGGTCGCTTTCTATTTTTTTAAAATATCTATCTATGTAATATTGTATTAAGTATATCAGTCATCTAGTATTCATAAAACAAGCTCTGCTGAACTTGGGGCTAGATGATGATGTGTGGATTGTCCAGCATTATTTATTTATTTAATATTACCGTTAAAATAAAGGCAAGTTCGGGTAAATGGCTTTGACCTGCTGACCACTCTAAAGTGTACGCGATGAAGATCCGTCTGCGACGCAGGAGGTTGCAGGTTTGATTCGACATAATTTTTGTATGAGCTGCAGATGTTTGTCACAGGTTTATATTTTTTCATATTTTTTAAATAATAACATATTATGTAGTCATCATAGCTCTTACATATCATAGCTTTAACATAAACTCACTTGCAGAACCATAGACCATACAAGTCTCCACTTGAACGTTCGTGGATACTACGTGCCCAAAATAAAGTAAGGCGACTTACGTTCTGGGTCCTACAAAGCCCGCGGGTTCGCTCAGTCGAAAAAATGATTTTTCTCTAAAACTGTGGCTCAAAGGACTGTAGTCTGAGTTTTATCGGAAGCGGAAATCATTCATTGAATGAATAAAGCCGTCACATTGACATTTAAAGCAGCAAAGTTTTGTCTGTCAGAAACTGAGGTCAGAAATAAAACAAACATTGGTGATTGACCTTGAGAGCCGTAATGGGTTTTTCCTAATGTTTGTTTGTTGTATTGTTTATTTCTTTGATTGTGATATAGATATGTATGTTTTCTAGATAAAACACCGGTTTTAATGGTATATGAACATCATACTTAATATTCCTGTGAAGTTTATAAAATTTGAAATCAAAACCGGCCGAAAATACCTCCTAGTATTTTTTCGAGCATTTTTTTCATTATTACGGTAAAGGTTTATTGAATAGATATTAAATTAAACTTATTCGATAGATATTAAAGAAAACAATGTAATTTTCGTGTTGCAATAACTTTAATACTTTTTTTTTGGCAAATTATTTTCTCGGGGAAGTCGCGAAATTTTCCGCGAATTTTTAATGGCGCCAACCGCGGACGTATGTATGTTGGCCCCTGTCGCCGCAAGGGCTGGACGTTCAAGTGGATAATTGAAGAATGGATACACCACACTCGTCTTATATTAACTGTGATATTATATTTGCTTAGTATATAGCTGAGTTTGCTGATCTTAGAATCAGCAATCTCAGGTAAAATTAACTAATTCAAAGCCGAGTCAGAATCAATAGACTTGTAGAAACACAGCGAGATTCCTAACAAACCGTGAATGAATTCGAGCGTTAATTGAACCATGCCCTAGTAAGGGGTATTGCCACAATTAGTCTACATACAGAAGCGGTACTAATCTCTCCACTACTAGCCTTTAACTGTCCACTGCTGGACCTAGGGCTCCTCTAATAAGTCTTATTCGCTCTTATTAAGTGTTAAAATACCAATAACCTCACCCTGTGCAAGTGTAAAGGATAGGTTTTGTAGATAGCAAAAAAGGTATTAATTTTGAAACTTAAAGCTAGGTTTAATTAGTATAATACTGGGTTGCAGATCCGTGGGTTCGAGTCCCATCGAAATCGATTTTTTTTTGGGATATTACTTAATTTAAATACATAGTTAGTCTTGTCAAATACATTATACAGTGCTATTAAATTACTACTTTATTAACAACTAAAAACTTAAATAACAGAACCAAATTATAACGGTGTTATTGATTTTCTTTTAAGGTGAAAAGTAGATAACTAAAAACCAAAACCACCCTGCTACGTCTGGTCTTCCTACCTCACGGTACTTCCTACCTCACGGTCGAGAGTACATCTCGCATATAATGGGATGGTGTTCAACTTAATTTGTTACCCTCACAAATGAGTTCATCTTCTGATCAAAACCACACCTTGCATGAAACTGTTTCTGACTTGTTGGCGATACGGCTCCGTTCAATATTGAACTAAGATTTGTCACCTTCAGTCGATAGCGCCCTTTGTACCGCTTCGAGGTCCAATCACTTGATAGGTGAGCAGTCATTGCGCAGTGACTTGCTAAAGGTCAAAGGGCCCTTAACGGTTTACAACCTTCAACTTATATTATGATCAATAGTGATTCAAGTTTGAAGTATACCTGGTTAAAAAGTTGGGGGTAACAAGCTTTTCAAACTGCTCGGACCACTATTGGAAAGTTTAAAACAAACCAACTTAGGACTTGGTTGCCTTTTAAACCTTTAACAGAGGATTAAGTGGTTGTTACTTCGTTACCGCTACTGTACCAGTAGGTATCCAATGGGAACAGAGATAGTTCAATAGGAACTCAACCATCACTGTTATTTTTTTATACATGTTATAATTTTGTTTTTCCGTGTGGTGCCGGCATAGAATTTCACCACCCCACTCTTCCCGTGGGTGTTGTAAGAGGCGACTAAGGGAGACACACAGGCGGGTGGGCAGCAGCGCCTTCTGCAGATCAACTCCACCAAACTGTGATCCCCAACCCGCATGCCCAGCGTGGATATAACCCCAAATAATAAATAATGCAATCTATGGGGAGGCCTATGTGTAGCTGTGAACTATTGTAGGCTGATGATGATAATTTTGAATGTGAATCGCAGATTATTGTGGTATTATTTAAAGGAACCTGTGTGACCCTAAAGGTGGAACACACTATTGAAACGCCCGCGACCTGACAAAACGCGATGTCGAGCTGAATGTACAATCAGTACATCACGACAGTATGTACGCGACGTGAGATGTTTATCTTTCGTCGGTCGCTTCGCGTTTCAATATTGTGTTTGCGTTTACTTTTGCATAGATTGACTTAAATATGTATTACCATTCAGCAAGACATACACCGAAAATTAAGCCAAAAGCTAGCTTGTATTATGTCTACCAGACAATAAGTAATTAGTAAAGGTACGTGAATCAGATCAAACAAATATTTATCCTGCGCCACTGCACCGCAAACTACTGCGATACGGGCGGACATTTGCTGCGCTTCAGCAAATGTCCGCCCTTACTCCCGACTCCCAAGAAACTGCGCCAATGCCGCACTCATTACCATAATGACCAAAACTTCCTAAAATCTTTCTCCTCATCCTATAATCCCACCCTCGACACCGTTCGCAGATCCCCATGACAGATGCAGATCGATTTATCATCCGGAGGGTAGTTAGTTACCGGGCCAGATAGCGTAATGTCCGGATAACAGGGTCCTAGGGCGAACCGCTAAATTGTTTATTGGTTGGATTGGGGCGGTTTGCTAAGCACTAACTTATGTAAACGATAGAGTTGCCAGGATGAGACCAAATGCTGAGAAAAGGGACCATTTTGGCGCTATGCAACAGCTTTTGTCAGTTTTTTAGGTAATTTTTGTGATGTATCTGCTTTACTTACTTCTTCTATCGCTTCTGTGCCTAATGTACCTCTAATGTGTTATTTTGCATTTTAATAAATTTAATTATCTGTGTGCTTTGTTCACTAGTGTTTGTCAAGTAAAAAGTTCTATATGTATAAGCTCAATAGCAATACTCACATTACTTATTTAGTGTAGTTGCATTAACCTCCTCAAGTATAAGTCCACTGGAACGTGCCTCTCCAAAAAGAGGTGTTATACCATAATTCCAACAAGGGACCTACAGCCCTTCCTATGGTTACCTTAGCCCACTAATCTATAGATAGATTCCTACAACAGATGAGTTTGAGTGATCTATTCCTACGCTGTAACGGCTACGTCAGGGCCACGTTAATAAAATGCCCAATGAACTTGCTGTTCAAGTTTAAGAAAGAACCCAAGGGACACTTAAAACTAAATAGGGTAACCCAAGGGACGCTTAAAACCAAATTATTTTCTATTTTGTTTGCATAGTTTTCATATTACAAGCTTTTTACAAATCCTGAAAAGTTAAAAGCTTTGTCGTGTTAAATAAACCGGGGATTTTTGTATTCAAGAGTTTGTTTACGTAGACTTTTCCACAAAGAACCCTAAATACAAAAATCAATTTACCCCAATTCTTGCCACAACCGCTGTTGTTCAGAAAGTGCCTATTTAAGTATTTAGGCATTCCGGTGAACTTTGAAACTTAAAGTTGGTTAGCCAAGTATTTGGGGATTGTTGTCGACAAAGGAAGGGCTTTTATTGCTATCTTCAAGTAGTTTCTATTGGAATTTGGTTTAATTAGTTCTACCTTGACATACGTGGTTTTGAGCCCTATCAAAACCACGTATGTCAAGGCACCTTTACACCTCAGCTCCTGAACTATAATAAGAAAGTCGCATTTATTTATGTACCCAACCTAAATAAATGTAACCTAATTATCTGTTCTGTTCTTGTATACAAAAAGCAGAGCGCAAGGAGTCGATGTATGGAGGCTGCTATTAGCCTCTTTAAGAGGCTTATTTTCAGCAGAGGAAAACGAGTTAGGAGTAAGTGCTGAGATGACGACTGAAGTTGTCTATAGTGGAGGAACATAATGTTCTACATAGAAAGAGGAAACGTCCAAAAAACTATTAGTAATTATTTAAAGAACTCGCGTCTGGTTTTGCATACATGCTAATTTCTAAGTAAGGCCTAGAGCTGTAGCTTAGTGCATGCTTATTGGACATAGATGTTGTTTATGAGTAGTTTCGACATGAAGGTTACCGTGTTTTAAAGTCATGATTTGCCACGTTTTGCCTCCTAGCTACGTGAGTTGATGAGATTGCTAACATGTGTCAGTTATGCACAGAGGAGCGTTAAATAGCAAAAATTGCGGTCCATTGTTATTGTCGAGTAAACAGAAATCTTGTATCTTATTTAAAACGTCCCCACGTGTGTATAGTAATAAAACATTTTTAATTTTGATGTTTCACCTCACCCAGCTAAGGTCGCGTCCACACGAGCGCACGTGCACGTGTAATTGAGACAGCCCCGCGGGGACGGAGCATAATATAACGCGTTCGTGTACTAGCCTTTATTCGTTTACTCTCATTTTGTGTGCTGCTTGAATTCTAATTACTTGATGTGGAAGTTTGGCCGGGTTTTGGATAAAACTGCATAATATTATTGTTCTGAGGCCGGTAGGTTTCATTCGGATCTACAGATTTAATTTGAAAAATAAAATACGATGTTTAGGATGTTTGGTCGCACTTTTGTTACTAATGACTGTGTCGTTTTTTTTCGAAGCTACATTAATGTCGCTTTAAAGCAATTGCTTACTTAACTACTATAGTAACTTTTCTACTTAACCTACCTACTTTAATATCATACCTACGTTATTATTTTAAGTTAAAATAACGCACATATCACAAAGATCTTCAATTAATGAATCAACCTTTGTCAGTATCTGTAGAGCATTTGTCATAAGATGTAAAAAAATATTACAAACTACCCACTTTTTGAGAGACGTTACTTCCAAATGCCTTCACAATGCCGTAAATCAAAAGCGTTTGTTTATCTTTAACGAACGTTTCTCTCATTGTGTGTTGCGTGCGAAGTTCAAATGAAAATTCTTTTGAATTAATACCAAAGTTTGAGTATACAGGGTGAAAAGATATTGAATAAGAGAGCATATTTAGAAAAGATCTAAAATTTACTAAAGCCTTTTTGGGATCAATCAGTAAAATACGAAATAAAACCCGAAGATGATGAAAAATTTTAATTTAAACATATGATCAAATAAATAATGATACAACTTTCAAATAAAACACTACCTCAAATCTGCAATCTTTATTATTGTCAAATGTTCACTAACACTAGAGTAACTTTAGTTATTTCAGTATAAGTTTATTTCAGTACATTAATTACGATACACGTTGTATTTAAGTGTGATAGTTAGTTATTTCTAAGAAAGAACAATAAATATATAAATTATGTAATATGGACAAATATAATATACATAGCGTCTTCATTCGTGATGATGGACAGAAAGAACCTGCACTTCCGCAGCGTCAGTAAATTACTGATAACCATTTATAAAATCCCAGTATTCCCCTATTTTTGTTAGAAAGAAAAGTATATAAAATTTTTATTTGTTAACAGAAAGCCGCTACAAACTTTTGTCAGTTTCACATAGCGAGTAACATTTCAAACCTAAACATTTTACCGGAAATAAAATTATCCAACTACCCTCCGAGCGCGCTCGCAGTTTCCCGATAAAACTGGCAAATACCGAAAGTTACAATGTTGACACACTGAATTGATGTGGCACATTCCAACAATAAATTAAAGTAACATACACACGCGTGAACCATCGCTTTTTATGAAAGGAATTAATATAAATTCACTGTTTGGTATTGGCCGGCGTGCAACGAGGGGTTTTATGGAGGCGATCAGGTTAAACTTTTATAGTCTCATCGTTCTACATGTAGCCAAATATGAAAGATTTGTAGTTCTTAAAATAACATTAGTTGTGATTTGCTATTTATAGTTTAGGAACTTCTTTTTCTTTCTTTTCTTTTTAACTTTTAGGGTTTTGTATCAGAAATGAATATGGGACCCTATTATTAATCTCCACTGTCTACCTATCTGTCTGTAAGTCCATCCGTGCTCTGTATTTCATAAACAGTAAAAATTTTACAGTCGAATGTTGTACAGAGTGTGCCTTGTGGGAATCAACTCGCGCTTGTTCGGTTGGCACTAAAGTTCTATTTATAAAATATCTGTCAAGAACAATGTGGTCTGATAATTATATAAGAATTTTCTCCATTATTTGGTCTCAAGATCACTACAACGGCCTTGTAATATCCGCGAGCGTTTTCCCGCTTTATAAAGTATGTAGACATGTATAGAAATAAATATATTTCAAGTCTGCTATTTATGTCAAAATGCTTTTTGATTGCTTTTATGAGAGATTTTGGCTGAAAAAGCCAAAAAAGCTGGAATAGCTTTTGACGGAGTTTTCACTCTTCATAGATAGCAAATTTTATAGCGGGTAACTTATGCTATCTGTACCTATATTATAAAAAATCATCAATAAATCTACATCGAAATTTTAAATTCTACGGCGATTAACATAGTCAACAAGTAAAACTATATTTAGATTATATTTCTCATTTACACAAACACTTTGTGTAAATAATTTAAGAAATTGGTTCACTTCTATCAAATAATAATAATAATAATAATCATTTATTCAATTATAAAAGATACACAGTCCTAATAATAGTTGAAGACACCTTTTAAGCATCTGACGTAAATAGACGCATTTATAGAATAGAAATCTTTATCAGATAAACAAATAGAGCCCCAAAGAGAAGCCTGTTTGTAAAGCTCAAAGACACCCTGTATAAACATTTAATTTTACAGTGTTGCAAGTATTTGGGTTACTTGTTCGGTAAATAGCCGGCGAGTACTGTTGATAGAAATTCCAGAAATAATTCCAATAGAACAGAGCAGAGGGCGCTCGTTTTCCAAACTGAATGCGATTTCTTAAATTGTTTTGGGAATAATCTTCTGTGGTTTATGTTAAAAGTTCTAAAATAAATTGAAATAATTTACATTTTTCTGTCAGAAATGTGTTTTGTAATTGTTTTTACAGATTTGGCGGATATTTAAGTAGTTTCCTGAGATTTTATAGGTCGTCCAGGATGTCTCGTCGTATAATATTCACGAATGGTGTTCAGAACCTCACTCCTCGCACGGCGGGCGAAGGTCTGCTGCGACGTAGGTTGCAGCTTCAATATTCGCCTTGGGTCTTAAATTTTTTATAAATAATATGTTTCGGAGCATTCGGAGTTCGTCCTATTCGGCTTTCCTTTTGCGCATTTTTATTTGTTTCCTATTGCTCTACTGAATAATTAATTTTCAATTAAGCAGTTTTTAATTTTACAGAAAGCTCGCGCGGGCCGTGTGCAAATGAATTTAAAGTTAAAACTTACCTACATGATCAAAGATCAATGTTTGTATATTTTAGAATTATTCCACGAAAGTTACATAGAATATAAATACCAACGATCTAGCCAATAAACGGAAGGTTCTGTGAATCATTGAAAATGTCTGCAATTGAAAGCTTTCTACCCTAATAGACGATAACTATCGCATATTCTGTAGCAAAATCAATCAAAAACTATCAGTAAATGAAGAAAAGTGCCTTTGATGAGACCTTTCCTGAAATTGAAAGGTGAACTCTATTCGCAAATAAATTCGGGGTCTCTGAACTAACATCTCTTGAATTTCATGAAATTCAGTGAGTTTCAATAGCTCACAGTTCAAGTGCACGTAATCGAGTCCGGAACAGAGCCCTCTTCAGGCCACGGCTGCTCATAAATCTGATAGCCACGTCTCATAGGTATTCATAATAACAACTAATATACGTTCACAGCTGAGCATCAGACTCTGACACTTATTAGTCTAGATATAATATTGAGAGCTTAGCCATAACCACTGCGCTTGGCAGGCGATGTTGATCGAATCGTGTTAAGATTATCTTATGCAGAAAGAAAGTGCAGCACTGCCTCTGGTAGATTTACTGTTGCTTACCCAAACGAGTTAGACAGAAACGACACGTGACAGCGGCGTGGAATCAGACAAAACCGTATTTACATGTTACGGCCCGTTCACACATGTCTCCGTTTTACTGTTCCGTTTTATCGTGTACATTTTTTTTTCGTCGATGGCGTAGGTATGTGGTTGTATGAGCGACTTTACACATGGCACAGTATTCTGTATACAGTAAAAAATATCGTTCCGTAAAAAAATTACATTCCGTTTTGTCATCGAATACTGGGCGACGGAATAGTAAAAATATACGGATACGTAGAATTTTAACGGGTAGATATTGTGTGCGTGGCGGGCGGTGTGTGCGGGGTGTAGGAGGGGGAGTCATGCGACAGGTTTTATCTACATATATATGTGGTATACTGCGAGTTTTCTGTTCACACATCGCATCCAGTAATGACGGATCCGTTGAACGTTATACGGTGCCTATGTGTGAACAGAGCATAAATTTATGAAGTATCCGTTAATAACTTACCAGTAAAATGGACTCCCATGTGTGAACGGACCGTTAGAGTTTACATACAGAATAAGGCCTCTAAGTGGTAAGTAACTTTGTTGCGGTCCCAAATTTACCATCTTTTTGTTGTTTTTGTTTTCCTTTTCTTTAACTTTGATATACCCTTATTTCTAATTCATGCCCTGTCACTTATCGAGATATTGAAACTGTTGTTTTTCTTTATAAAAATACAAACCAAAAACCACTCATTACAAAACACGAAGGCAAAGGGCTTTTGGCTTTCAAATATCAATATAAGGTGGATGGTTTTATCGTAATCAGTCTGCTGCACGGATCGATTCCCGCGATGCAGCGTCGCGATCGCCATCTTTCATAGCTCAAAGTATAATTTGAATAAAATAATAATCTAACGGGATCAGGAAGTATGACTACAAACTGTAATTTCCACGAGGACAAAGCATGGCGCGGACAATGGTGGCCGCGCAGAGCTAGCAGCGAAACTTTTTAATCTGCAGCCTTGGAGGTAGTAATTAATAGACACCATTTTAAGGCCTCATTTATCGACAGCTTGAAGGTTATTCAGGTCTACGCGCCGACCTCGGCACACTCGGATGATGAAGTGGAGGATATGTACGAAGACATATCCAAAGCCTTACATCACACCACCAAGGCTCACTTCAACGTTGTTATGGGGGACTTTAACGGCAAGGTGGGAACCCAGACTGGCAGTGAATCCCGAATAGGCCCGCATGGTTTTGGAGTTCGAAATCACAGGGGACAAATGCTCGTCAACTTCCTCGAGAAAGAGGGGCTGTTCTTAATGAACTCTTTCTTTAAGAAACAGCCCCAAAGGAAGTGGACATGGCGGAGTCCCGATTCTGTGACAAAAAATGAGATCGACTTCATCATGACGGATAGCAAGCATATATTCAGAGATGTCTCAGTGATCAACAGGTTCAATACCGGATCTGATCACCGACTCCTTCGAG
Source organism: Eupithecia pulchellata (assembly GCA_963931895.1). Taxonomy (NCBI): domain Eukaryota; kingdom Metazoa; phylum Arthropoda; class Insecta; order Lepidoptera; family Geometridae; genus Eupithecia; species Eupithecia pulchellata. The sequence goes on along the minus strand of OZ007529.1, from coordinate 1,440,799 downwards.
TCTCTCTGAATATAAATTTGAAGCTTGAAAGAAACCGTCTGATGAAGTCCACGCTCCGACCGAACCCAATTCAAATCATGGCGGGCACCGAGAAGTTTCAGCAGCTTCTCGGGGATAGATTCGCTGCCTTGGAACCCACTGATGACGCTGACGACACCCTACACAATCTGGTAGAAACGCTGAGGGACGAGGGCATCAAGTTTTGCAAAAAGCAGCGTACTGGTAAGAAGTCCAAACTCTCGGATGAGACTCTTGGGCTGATGACAAAAAGACGGGAAACCACCCAAGCGACTTCGTCAGAGAGGTCAGACCTGAACAAGCGAATTGCGAAGATGGTACGACGCGACCTTCGGAGCTCTAATACACGCCTCATTGAAGAGGCGATAGAGCGAAACCGAGGGTCCAAAGTATTCACTCAGCAGCTTGGAAGGAGCCACCTGACGAAGCTTTCAACGCACGACGGAAGGACCGTATTGTCGAAGCCGGAGATATCGGCCGAGATAGAGGACTTTTATGGCCGTTTATACGCTGCACATGCTCCCCGTTCCCAACGAGACGACCACGATTCTAGAGCCACCTTGATACGCCACTATACCGACGAACTGCCAGACATCAGTCAAGACGAGATCGTGTTAGCTCTGAGGCAGCTTAAAAATGGAAAAGCCCCCGGTGAGGACGGAATAACATCAGAGCTTTTGAAAGCTGGAGGTTACCCTGTTATACAGGAGTTACAGAGCCTCTTCAACGCCGTCCTTCACAGTGGGAGAACTCCAAAGGCGTGGAGTGGGAGTTTGGTGGTGCTCTTTTTAAAGAAGGGAGATAAAACCCTTCTTAAAAATTATATCGCTCCTAAGTCACGTCTATAAGCTTTTCTCACGAGTTATATCGAACCCGCATGCCCAGCGTGGGGATTATGGGCAATATCCCCCAATGATAAGAACCACCACAAAATGGCCCCCAGTTCCCGGCCGCCTCGCTATTCCTGGCCATGGTAGCGGCCACGGTAACGGCGGGGCAGGGGGTGCTAGGAATCTCCGGGCTACATTAGGCTACCACACCCCACACAAACTGACCCTGGCAACGTTTAACGGACGCACTCTGAGGCTTGATCACCATCTAGCGCAGTTGGAAGTGGAGCTAGAGAACATTAAATGGCATGTTCTAGGGTTATGTGAAGTCCGTAGAGAGGGGGAGGACACTGTAACCTTAGACTCAGGCCATCTTCTCTACTTTCGCGAGGGTGATAAAACATCCCAGGGTGGCGTAGGTTTCCTCGTCAATAGGGCCCTCTCTAACAACGTCGAAGAAATCTCCAGTGTGTCGACCAGGGTAGCGTACCTGATCCTTCGGCTGTCTAAGCGCTACAGCTTGAAGGTCATTCAGGTCTACGCACCGACCTCGGCACACTCGGATGATGAAGTGGAGGATATGTACGAAGACATATCCAAAGCCTTACATCACACCACCAAGGCTCACTTCAACGTTGTTATGGGGGACTTTAACGGCAAGGTGGGAACCCAGACTGGCAACGAATCCCGGATAGGCCCGCATGGTTTTGGTGTTCGAAATCACAGGGGACAAATGCTTGTCAACTTCCTTGAGAAAGAGGGGCTGTTCTTAATGAACTCTTTCTTTAAGAAACAGCCCCAAAGGAAGTGGACATGGCGGAGTCCCGATTCTGTGACAAAAAATGAGATCGACTTCATCATGACGGATAGCAAGCATATATTCAGAGATGTCTCAGTGATCAACAGGGTCAATACCGGATCTGATCACCGACTCCTTCGAGGCTCTCTGAATATCAATCTGAAGCTTGAAAGGAACCGTCTGATGAAGTCCACGCTCCGACCGAACCCAATCAGAATCATGGCGGGCACCGAGAAGTTTCAGCAGCTTCTCGGGGATAGATTCGCTGCCTTGGAACCCACTGATGACGCTGACGAGACCCTACACAATCTGGTCGAAACTTTGAGGGACGAGGGCATCAAGTTTTGCAAAAAGCAGCGTACTGGTAAGAAGTCCAAACTCTCGGATGAGACTCTTGGGCTGATGACAAAAAGACGGGAAACCACCCAAGCGACTTCGTCGGAAAGGTCAGACCTGAACAAGCGAATTGCGAAGATGGTACGGCGCGACCTTCGGAGCTCCAATACACGCCTCATTGCAGAGGCGATAGAGCGAAACCGAGGGTCCAAAGTATTCACTCAGCAGCTTGGCAGGAGCCACCTGACGAAGCTTAAAACGCACGACGGAAGGACCGTATTGTCGAAGCCGGAGATATCGGCCGAGATAGAGGACTTTTATGGCCGTTTATACGCTGCTCATGCTCCCCGTTCCCAACGAGACGGCCACGATTCTAGAGCCACCTTGATACGCCACTATACCGACGAACTGCCAGACATCAGTCAAGACGAGATCGTGTTAGCTCTAGGGCAGCTTAAAAATGGAAAAGCCCCCGGTGAGGACGGAATTACATCAGAGCTTTTGAAAGCTGGAGGATACCCTGTTATACAGGAGTTACAGAGCCTCTTCAACGCCGTCCTTCACAGTGGGAGAACTCCAAAGGCGTGGAGTGGGAGTTTGGTGGTGCTCTTTTTTAAGAAGGGAGATAAAACCCTTCTTAAAAATTATAGACCCATCTCGCTCCTAAGTCACGTCTATAAGCTTTTCTCACGAGTTATATCGAACCGTCTCGCCAGGAGACTCGACGAGTTTCAGCCACCGGAGCAGGCTGGGTTTCGCGGAGGATATGGTACCATAGACCACATTCACACAGTGAGGCAGATTATACAGAAGTCCGAAGAGTATAATCAGCCCCTGTGTCTGGCTTTTGTGGACTATGAGAAGGCCTTTGACTCCGTTGAAACCTGGGCTGTTCTACAATCCTTACAGCGATGCCAAGTAGACTATCGTTATATCGAGGTGCTGAGATGTCTCTACGATGCCGCTACGATGAGTGTCCGAGTACAGGACCAGCAGACTAAACCGATCCAACTGCGCAGAGGAGTGAGGCAGGGGGATGTCATATCCCCGAAACTGTTCACGAGCGCGTTGGAAGATATGTTTAAGACGCTGGACTGGAAAGACAAGGGCATCAACATAAACGGCAACTACATCTCACACCTGCGATTCGCTGATGACATAGTCTTAATGGCGGAGTCGCTAGAGGAGCTGAACCGGATGCTGGACAGTCTAGCTTCCGCCTCCCGATGTATTGGTCTTGGGATGAATTTGGATAAAACCAAAGTCATTATCAATGCCCACATTGATCCAAGACCGGTGATCGTACATGGCCACCTTCTCGAAATTGTTTTTGAGTACACTTACCTCGGGCAGATTTTGCAGTTGGGTAAAAACAATTTCGAGAAGGAAGCCAAGAGGAGGATCCAGCTAGGCTGGGCAGCGTTCGGAAAACTACGTCGAGTCTTCTCGTCATCCATACCGCAATGTTTGAAAACGAAAGTTTTTAATCAGTGCGTCCTACCAGTCATGACCTACGGAGCTGAGACGTGGACACTCACGATAGGGTTGGTCCACCAGTTCAAAGTCGCTCAGCGCGCTATGGAAAGAGCTATGCTCGGAGTTTCTCTGAAGGATAGGATTCGTAACGAATTCATCCGACAGAGAACTAAAGTCATCGACATAGCTCAGAGAATTAGCCAACTGAAGTGGCAGTGGGCCGGCCATATTTCGCGAAGAACCGATAACCGCTGGGGTAAACGTGTTCTTGAGTGGAGACCGCGACTCGGTAAACGTAGTGTAGGACGCCCTCCGGCCAGGTGGGATGACGATCTGCGAAAGACTGCTGGCAGATGCTGGATGCGACAAGCCGAAGACAGGGCGCTATGGCGCTCATTGGGGGAGGCCTATGTCCAACAGTGGACTAACATAGGCTGATGATGATGATGATTTATCGATTTAGATGACGACAACCCTAGACATAACACGACAGTAGACCTTCAGTTCGAAAAAAGAGACTAAGTAGACACGTAATCTAAACTTTAATAAAATAGAGCATGAACTTGACTATTTATCAATTTATGTGCGTATCAATATAAACAAAACATAAAAGAGAAAACAACTTATATAAAACTATAGTAAAACTTAAAATTATAATATGAGACAGTAGCTACCTACGTAATAGGTATCATTGGCTTAGAAAGACATCAACTGTGTTTTTTCTTATTTATATTATAACTCAAACTTGTCAAGTTTAGAAAGCCTGTACCTATATTAATCGAAGACACAGGTGCGCATCGCGTAATACGGAATAGATAAATCTGGATAACTCTGTATGGCACAGATTTGACAGGAGAGGCATCCGCCGCCGGTGTGTCCTAAATCAAAAGGATTAAAGCGTAATGTCCCGTGTTTGTAAGAAACGGAAAAATTATTCATAATTTCATGTTTTTTAACGACCTTTCTGAGTTGATACGGTTTTTAACATAAAATAAATAAATAATACTGGTACACACATTTGCATAGCTACATATAGTTCTAGGCTAGATAAGATACATAATAAAATATTAGATGGATTATAGGTATATTATACATAGAAAAACCCTAATATAAAATATAAATATATAACCAACATACCGAACCCACATCCTCTTGCATCGCAGGTGTACCGTCACCCGCTGAGCCACAGAAGTTGTCTATAAAAATAAAGCCGGCTGAAAAACCACCTCATAAGAGTCGGAGGCTTTTGTGTTAAGATTAACAATATTAAATCAACGTGGGTACAATAATGTCGTCCTGTGGATAAATAGTCAAGTAATTTCATGCACATTTTATTAAATTAAAGCCTTTGTGATATCTAAGAGATGCGCTATTTAAAAAACTGTGTTTTATGCATTTATTTTGTTTGTGAAACTATGTTATTATTTTCTACTGCACTAAGTCCTCACAGTTTATGTATTCCATCTCTTATTTGATGTTTGGTATTTATCATCCATGTCCATTCTTGTGTCAATGCTTTGCTGATTCGATTTTGTTAATGAAGAAGTTGTAATGGATTTTGTTATTATTTTAACTGACCTTACTCCGGCGTCTAAATGCCTTTATTTTTAGAATCTGAATATTCGGCAGAATAAAAATGTAATATTTTTGTTAACTACGGTTTCTTTTTGCAAAAGCCTGAGGAAATATTTTAAACGATTAATAAATCCTCATGTATAAATAAAATAGTACCGAAATTCTGAACCTGTGTTTTCCTCGTTAACCTAGGTTCTTAGGTCCACTTTTAATTCTATTTCTTTATATTCTCACAAAATAAACTAAAATGGAATTTGTCAAAGTATGAAAGTATTTTATGGTATCAAAATACTCGCTCGAGAGAAAAAATATTTTTTTTTGCCCATTTTGCGTTAAAAAATTATCAAAATGTAGACCCTCTTGGTCTACGTTTTGATTATTTTTTAACGCAAAATGGGTATTAAAAAAGTAATAACTAAAAATATTTATTTTGTGAGAATATAAAGAACAAGTCAAAAAGCAAAACCAGTCTAGACCAAAAGTACTTTTGGTACGCGTACGCGTACGCTTTGCGATCGCTATCTTCTACGAGTATCCCTCTCTCATCTCTACTTGCTAATTTGGTAACAATTAGCTGCATAGCAGTGAGCTCTCTGCAGCCAAGCTACTTTGTGGTCTGTATGTTAATAGGTAGCGTTCAATTTTGTGCAGCGAGCATAAATCGCAGAGTTCGTGGCCGATAAGAGCGATTTATGTGCGGAGAGGATTCTCATAATGGCGGTTATTCATGGCACAGTTGACATCTTGTACAATACATTCCATATAACATACACTGGCCATCATTTCCTGTAAGACTGTTACTTATAGGAAAGTACTACGCTCAATGAAAACAGTGTCTCTTCGTCCACCGGCCAACTGATGGAGTGCACCTTAATTGTGCACACACTTATGCACTAAAGATATCCTGTGCATAGATAGCTTCCGTTGATACTGACTGCCGTAGCCGAAATTCTAAAGAATTGTAAAGATCCTTTGCTCTGTGATTACATTCTAGATAGATTATGTACGAGCATGTAAACAAGCCAATCTCAAGGTAAAATATTTGTTAATAATTGACAAAACAAAAAAACTAAGTTTTCAAAGTAAAGTTGTGAAAATTGTGTAAAAGAATCAACAGTAACTACAGAGGCTTCCGGCGATTGGGACCGCTAGGTAAAGGGACCGCGGTCCCTTTCACCGGATTGATTTAATTTTATCATCCTTCTTCCGGCGAATGGGACCGCTCTCAAAATGATCGAAAAAATCCATGTTCAAAGCAAATAAAGTACAGTCAAAGTCAAAATTTTGTAGGTATAGAGAGTAATATCAAAAAACAAAAAATTCATACTTTATAGTAGTATGTATGGGGCCTTTTTTCAAACATCGTACCTACTTGTTACTACGATTTCTATATCGTCACTAGGCCACTATCAATATTTTCATAGCTAAATTATTAACATTGTATCAACGAAGACCTCAAAAAATAGGTATGACCTTCAATAAAAATAAAATGATTTTCCCATATTCTCCCCGCGGCCGCGATCTGACGCGCCATCTATCGGCTATCTCCGTGAGTAATGGGATCCCACCACACACACATTCGTACCTATTCAACTTCACACATACATAAATGCAACAAAGGCACAATCACGCCGCGTTTTTGTCGTTTATCGCCGATCTGCCGGCCTGGATAAATACTGAATTTATAACAACAGTTTGGTGTTTGCTGTTTACTTCAAGAATTCAAGTCTAGAGATCGTTATTAGTATTTTATTCAGACAGACCGCTAAATTATCTGCCATTTAGTATTATTATGGTTTCAAGTACACTTCAACTTCTTGATTTATGGCGACGCTTGCTTCTCGCTACGAGTCTGAGTCGGAGTGTCATAAACTTTGAAAATAGAATATGATCGGTTTTACGAAATAAAATCTACTATACATGGACATTAAGTCCATTTATTTTAATGCTAATATAGTAGATTTTATTAAATTCGACTTCTTTTGTCTTATATATTTTTATTAATTTATATCCTATAAAACTCATTCCAATTTTTACATTTTATCCAGTAAGAGTGTTCCACATCAGTATCAAACAGGTCCTCGACATCGACCTTCGCTGTAAAGGCTCGGCTCGGAATCGGTCGAACATCGCGAAGCATCCTTAATAAATATCTTCAGATCTTACAGCCGCTTTTTTCGCAAGATAATACGGCGCGCAATGATTACAGCTTGATGGGAAGCAAAGCTTGATGGTGAAGCTAGCGCAGAATAGCTAGAATGGGTAATATAGTATGTATAGATATGCTTATCTTACTATGAATTTAACGATGATAATTAATCTGATAATTTGCTTAAATTTGATAATTATAACGTAACACGTTCACGGTAATTATCCCAATTCGTAATTAGGAGCTCATCCAATTAAGACATCGCAATTAGTGATTATAATATGATTATCCTTGTTTTATGAAGCTTTAGTGCCTTCATCTTGATATTTCCTAATAAATTCGCTATTAATTGGAGTCGCTAATTCTTCACAAAATATGGATAGTCACATCACTCTATACTATTGACCTACTTTTAAATTAATAGCAACAGTCGGCAGTTAACTCGCTAGTCTATTGCCCTACATTTCAACCTATCGAGGCAAATTTAAAAGCAAATCTCGGGCGTACCGCTAACGCCCTAACACTATCTAACATAAAATTCTATAATTATATTTTTTTACACGCACACACAATACAATTTGGGCTACATTATTGAAGTTTTCATACAGATCCCTAACTATTGTTGAAAATATTTTAAAAGGAATCTAATGTTGAAAGAATTTTTCAGTCGATCTAGTAGTTTCGGAGCCTATCCAAACATACAAACAATGAAATCTTTCCACTTTTTAATATGTATTAGTATCGAGTGCATTTGAGTGTCAGCGCAGTAAGCAATTTTCCCGCCTGGAAAGCTTCGGGTCGAAAAGATTTGAGGCAAAGACTATGTATTTGAAAACCTTTATAATAAAGTTTACATTACATTATGCGTGGATATAGATGTCAAGAAAGTTTATTTCGTGGTGCAGTAGAGTCGGTGGTCACGATAAACCAAATTGCCCTAAAGTTTTACGTGATTTAATTCAGAAACTTTTGTCCAAGATTTAATTCGAAAAGCGCAATATATTAAACGACGAATTTTGCAGCTTTGATCAGAGACCAACATTCCTTTGAAGTTTAAAGAAACGATTTCGGCCTTTGTGCGCTCGCGAGTGAAATTACTTTCTCAAATGTTTATAAATGTCTTTGACCTTTCGAGCTGGATAGTCACGCTGGTAATTATTAAAGCTAGGGATTACCAGTCTGTTTTGGCGTTTCATGTTAGGCTATCAATAATGTATGAGCTATTTTCTTTTGTATTGTTTTAATAATTTTTGATCAAGTTAATCGATTTTTTGAGTTTCGAGAACGATTTTACCCCTGATGAAACTTCCCACGGTCTCGCTTTGTCTCTCCTTTTTTCAATCTTTAATATCTAAGCTACTACCGCAGCTATTAACTTGAAATTTAAAATATTATAAATTTCTTGTGCCTGTACTGATTTAAAGACATGAAAATTAAAACGAAGAAATAGCGCATCGCGTGGAAAGTCAGAAATAACTCTTATTACTCCTACTACTGTAGTCTTCGCATCGTGATTACAGAGCATTGCGCTCTCCTGTTTCCGAACTCGATGTTGGCATCCCCTTGCGCGATTACTTGTTTGTGCATAAACTTGCCGGAATGCTGCTGAAACGTTTCGAATTCACCTTTGAGAACTTTATTACTAACAATAAAATTTTATATATGTTTCACATCATCATCAGCTTATTCACTCCACTGCTGGACATAGGCCTTCCCTACTGAGCGCCACAGATTGCATTATTTATCATTTGGGGGTTTTTGCCCATAATACCCACGCTGGGCGTGGGGGTTGGGGATCGCAGTTCGGTGGAGTTCTGCAGAGGGCGCTGCTGCCCGCTCCCCGGTGTGTGTCCCTTGGCCGCCTCATACGACACCCACGGGAAGAGTTGGGGTGGTGAAATTCTTTGCCGGCACCACACAGCTGGCAAATATCATTGTATTTCAAGCAGTAAATGTGCTTTACTTTATCTTAATGACAAATCATCATCATCATCAGCTATGCTCAGCCACAGTATGACGGTGCCCCCCCCCCCCCCCTATTGGCGCTATGGTATGAAACCGCAGCATCCAACATCAGCCTTCGTTCCTTCGCAGTCATCACATCCAGGAGTATGCCAAAGTAAGCTATCTTAGTAAATAGCAAGTGTGCCATAGTCAGCCTATTCTAGTCAGTGAACTGCCTTAAGAAAATCTTAAAGGGTTACCGTACTGATGACCTATGTTATGAATGCTGACGATTCTTTCGATTCGGTCTGAATAGTATCTTTAACTCTCTTGGAAAAGGAATGAAAACACATCCACGTTTTTATTTGCAATCCTCTTTTTCCTTTCGCTCAGGTCATGCAGATGAGAGAGAAAAAATCTTAGAATAAAAAACCTCTGACCTGCCCGGTTAGGTTCGTGTTCCACCGGTTTCTACTAACATGAATAAGTAAACGTATTCTGCACAGCGTTCGTTTAAAAACCTTTTTGCTTATATACAGTTTCTAGCGTCGATTTAATACCTTGTGACACTCGCCGAGAGACGCCATTATCTAGAATGTCAGAGGTTAAATAAAATGGAAAACACAGGCTGTTAAGCGACGACGTATAAAACAATAAATATTAAAGCAACAAGCTAAATTCACTAAAAACAAAAAGCCCCGACGATATTATTCTCGGTGGCATCGTAACTACCAAACGGAAAAACCAATTTGAATTTAGTTTATGTATAAAATGTTTGAAAGGTTTTAATTGAAAGTATTAATTGAAAGTATACTAAAAAAGAGGGTAGAATGGCTTGATGATAATGGTTGGTCATAAAAGTAAAGTAAAATATATGTACCTACTGCTTGTAATACATTAATAAGTACAAGTAATATAATTGAGAAAAGCTGGATCATTGTATTCTTTCATATGTTAAATGATGTTAATGTTTTTTGTGCTGATTAGGGGAGGCTTATTTCCAGCTGTGGACTGATATAGGTTGATGATGTTGTTTTTTCGACAGATTTGTGCTAATAATTCTCAATCAAGGTCTGATTTGAAAAACGAACGAAGATGGCGGATGACTTCGATCGCAAAACCTCACCAGCAAATGGACTTCGGGAGCGAGGCTACCGTCTACTGGGACAACTAGGTATTGGGACCTCGGTCTCATTTCTAAGAAAAATTTTGATGAATGTCAGCATCTTTTTCAAAGGTCACCGAAATAACGCATCGGTCGACCTTCGCTGAGCGATCTGATGCTATCGCTCTACTACGTTCATTTTTCAATACTGAATTGGACGGAAGCTTGTCAAAGCAAATATTATAGGTATGTTACACTGTCGTACAATTCACGCGTTGTCAAAATGTTATGGAAAATTTGCAATGCCAGACTGATTTTTATAAAATTGACACTGGCAGAAAAGTGGCAAACCACATACAATATTGTATTTGTATTTGTAATGTTGGCATAATATGATTAAGTTAAGGTATTTCATCCTTTTCTACTCGCACAAGGTACCACACCTTTGACACAAGTTAGTGGATTTCGAACCCGGGTTCGAAATCCACTAACTTGTCTTACAACCTTGTCTCAACCTTCACAACTTAACAGTTCGTCGTCGCACTTTTAACAACGCCAGCACATCCCATTATTATACTATACTAGCTTTTGCCCGCGGCTTCGCTCGCGTTAGGGGATGCCTACGTCATAACATCTACCTGCATGCCAAATTTCAGCCCGATCCGTCCAGTGGTTTGGGCTGTGCGTTGATAGATCACTATGTCAGTCAGTCAGTCACCATTGAGTTATATTTATTTAGATTGACTTTAGAGAGTACACTAGGTTCCTACTTCTCTAGTTTACTACTATTAGTAGTTTGACTCAGCAAGGCTCGAGTCTAGGATTCCTTTAAATTTTCAACATTCTGGAGCACCGGAGTCCATTCTCTTAGCTATGCTATGAACTGCAGGTTGTGCGATAGTTAGCGGAAGTAAACACTCGTTAGTTCTTGATTTTTGCTTTCACATAAGATGAGGTAAAGCGAATGCAAAAATATTTTATTACAAACTCTTCGTAAGTGACGTAATGAGGTTCTTTCGTCTATTATTATGAATAATAAAATTTTGGAGTATAATTTTAAAATTACCTACTCACTCTTAGTCTCACTCTAGTCCACATGCGATCAAAATTGGTGAGTCTTAACTTAGTAATAAAACCGCACTTAAATTTGACAAGGTTCTACCCCGGTTTGTGAACACGCGGGTTAAAAGAGAACTTTGAAGCTAAATATTTAATTGGCACGATTCCGTACCTTTCTGATCAGTAATAAATACAATAAAATAAATGAATACAAGAAAATACCAAACCTCTAGTGGCATCAAGGCAGATTTTCGTAGATGTACAAAGAAATTGATGATTTTAATGATAATCACGCATGTAAATACCAAAGGTTAAGCGTTACCTACACATACCGACTGCAAAATATTATAATATCTTTACTCAAATAGTTTGCGAATCAATTGTTTTCTTTCGGTACGATCGAGTCGCTGACCACCCGCGTCTCGCAAGTCTACTCCTCATGCAAGCAAGTTAGGCGTAGAATTTATTCATGGTGCGCCACACAGAGACTCGATTCACTGAAACTATTTCTTCAGTGAGATACTCAGCCTTGTAGTTTATCACGTATAAGTCTCGAAATACTTCTTTCGGCGTTAAACATCAGAGAGACAACTAGATATACTTGAGTACCCCTCATTAAAGTGTGTAAACCTGTTGAAATGTCGGGAAACATACGTAAATAAACGCGATAAATACCCGTTAAAAATAGTACTTATAATTATTTGGTTCTATCTTCTGCCTGTGTGATGCATATGTTTTAATTCATTAGGAAAGTAAAAACAAGAAAAACAAAATTTTATACAAATATTATTTAATCCTCAAACCTATAAAAACTTTCGTATAGGTACATAATAGAAACTTCTTAAAACCAGCCCTCACAAAATATTTACAAGTTAAGCAATTTCGACGTCGTAAATTCCCTAAAATTCATCCAACGTTTCAACCTTGTGTTTTTATCAAGCCAAGTCTTTTCAGTCTTTTCACCTCTCCCACTGCGCTTTGGCAAAAACACCGAGTGACGTCGAAACAGCTCTGAATTCCCGGTTTAATATTGTTCTTTCATCTTGATAATATTATGATGTAAAACAGTTTTCCTCGAGGAAAACTATCTCGAATTGGATCCTGGAGATTTGTGTGTAGGGGAAATGATAGTCGTATGTCCCTTTAAGGGTGCAAATCCGCCCTCTTCAAGGGAGTTTATTTAGATTTATTCCACGGCTGAGTTGCTGCTTAGCGCCTTTCTCGTAGACTTGCGATGCTTAGTCGAGCATTAGACTGGTATTTGCTTCGTTTATATTGCGAATAGACCTTCGTTCTACAATAGTATCTGATGCTTGGTGATGTGGCCAAAAATTTATCGAGGTCTAGAAGGCTAATTCATCTTGAACATACTCAGGAAGATGTAGCAACCATAACTGTACAATACAAAAATGCTTTACTGTACACCAGAAATAGAACATAACAAAAGATATTACACAAGACAAGAACAATGGGCTGCCTTATCGCTTAGAAGCGATCTCTTCCAGGCAATCTTTGGGTGGAAATAATTATTGGGATATAAAAAAGGCAGGGTGAACACCTTTTGTACAGACAGATAGGGGCAGACAAAGTGAGTCGGTAATCCGCTTAGTATTGAGATCTACCATTTCAATTATATTAGGTCTTTATGTCATTCTAGATCTTCTTATACCGTGTAGGACTATAATAGCTATATACACTCGAGAGCAATGAATCCGGGTCACTCAAAGAATCCAAAAAATCTCGGAAAGTAAGAATGCTAGGTTAATGCAATAAATTGTTCTCCGACGAATCAAAATTTATGCTCTACAAGCACGATGGAAGACACAGAGTGTATAGAAGACCAGGGGAAAGATTCAAGCAAGCATGCATCGAAGAAAAAGTAGCCTACGGTGGTGGGTCTGTACTTGTGTGGGCCGGAATTTCCTCTGAAAGTCGCACAGAGCTGGTGATCATAGAAAACGGCTCTTTAACTAGCGTAAGATATGTGGAAGAAATCCTCAACGAACACGTTGGTCCATTTATGGTCAATTTGGGTGAGGATGCTATATTTATGCATGACAATGCCCGACCTCATACAGGTAGGATTGTGAATGACTACCTTCAAGAGATGAACATTACTTGTATGGAGTGGCCAGCGCGCAGCCCGGATATCAACCCGATCGAGCATGCTTGGGACGAGCTAGGGAGATGCGTAAAACAACGAAACCCTCCCCCAATCACGCTTCCTGAGCTCAAAATTGCTCTCACAGAGGAATGGGAGAATATTCCCCAAAATCGTATAAGGAACTTGGTGTACAGCATGCCAAACCGCGTAAACGCAGTAATGGAAGCACGAGGAGGTAATACGAAGTATTGAAATTCAAGAAAATCGTCATAAAGTTCAAAAATTTCATGTTTCCTATTTTTGTTTTAAGGAGAGATCAGCAGTTTTTTTTCTTTATGTAATTTTGTGTAAATAAAATGTATGGTGACTCATATTTTTTTAACTTTCATTTAAGGAGTATTAAATTGTCTATTAAATACAATTTATTGCATTAACCTAGCATTCTTACTTTCCGAGATTTTTTGGATTCTTTTAGTGATCCGGATTCATTGCTCTCGAGTGTAGATAAATAACTTGTGTGTAGGACGGAGGTGGGAGCTGAAGATCAAGTTCAAGTAGTCCTTTAACCCTTTGGAGAGGGTTTATTTTGTATCCCAGTCGTTCTTTCGCGTTTTAATCACGAAATGTTTTTAATGTTAATTCATGAATTGAGCTAATACTTGCTCGCCCTACAGTGGCGGGTCAAGATGTTTTATTATAATTAGCGATTTATTTGAAATTTAGTAGTCAGCCAAATAAGTGTAAAGTTAAAAAGTAGACGTAATTCAACAATAAAGCCTAGAAGAATAAGATTATGTAAAAATAATACAGAATCTATTTGTTTCACTACGCTAAATAAACGTAGAGGAGAACCCTATCAGAAGAAGCTAGACTAACTTCTACAACTAGTCTTTGCCTGCGGCTTTGCGCGCGTTCTCATGGAAAACATCCTTTATGTTATTCTGGAATAAACTTTGTATGCAATATTCCAGCCAGATAGATTCAGTAATAGAAGGACGGTAATGGCTAAGTAAAACCATAAGAGCTAAAAAAAGTCGTGAAAGAAGAAGAATCATGCCCTCGATTTATAAGAAAACAATAATTAAATTTAAATAATATATTACTACAATTATAATTAATATATTACTAAAAGTTAAAGGAAATAGCGAATTTTCCCTATTTTGTTATTTAAAAACCACCCTGAATATGTATGTATATCAATTTACGTCTAGTAGACCTGACTATAAAAAACTCATTCGGTTAAGTTCAGTAAAGGTAAGGTGGAGATAAATATTTTTTTATATGTTTTTCTGCAATCATCTGAAGAGACACCTACTCTATTTCGAAGTTTGTAGTTTTCTAATAAATAAATTACATCAAAGGAAAAAAATTCAAATAAAATCCAGTATTCGACATTCAGATATTTATTTTAATTTATTATGTACAGAACATTAATTACTTGAATTAACATGGATCCAAACTTTTGGAACAAATATTAAATTAATATTATAACAACATAACTATTTTCAATTAAATGTTAAAAAATTTAAACAAAATTTATAATTACTTATTAACAAAACATACCTAATAAATATAATTAAGAAATGGTGCGAATTGACAACATTCATGAAAACGTCAAATAGTGTTAGAATTACATTGGCACGACCACTTAATCATTAATATTTACATATTGAAATACATTATATCACAATTGTTTCATTCACACAGACAATACATATAGCTTTATTTATAAATATAATATTTTTAATAATTATTTATAATATTTATGCCGTGTGGTGCCGGCATAGAATTGCACCACCCCAACTCTTCCCGTGGGTGTCGTAAGAGGCGACTAAGGGAAACACACCGAGAGGGCGGGCAGCAGCGCCCTCTGTAGAACAATTCCACCGAACTGCGATCCCCAACCCGCATGCCCAGCGTGGGGATTATGGGCAATAACCCCCAAATGATGAATAATTCCACATAATGGCGCTCATTAGGGGAGGCCTATGTCCAGCAGTGGACTATATAGGCTGATGTTGTTGTTGTTGTTGTTGTTATTTATAAAATGAGGTAATCACAAACTGAGGAGAAAGTTCTAGAACTCACTTGTCCAGCATTATTTATTTATTTACTTTAGTTTTATTCAATACTTTTTGATTTTGCGGCATATGATAAATATAGTAGTAAATTCCACGATATGTACAATTTTTTTAAAAAGAACAATTTGTATTAAATTAAAACATAGGCAGCGAGAGCTAAACAACCTTCCATGAATGAAAGGCAAGCGCGGGGCTAACGAAGGAAGTGAAAAGTTTTTTTCAAAACATTCGAAATATTTTACGCTGAGTTCGTTCTTTGTTTTTCTAACTGCCAGTATTTTTAACGCAATTCTTGCACTTTTTCCAAGCAAATACTATTATTCCACAAGATCTCTCCCACTGCTCGCATTCCGGAGGAGTCTGCGCTCGCGCGACGACTATTAAAGTGTAACATTTTATGCAATGGTTGTTAGAAAAGTTTTCATACATCACAAGTCAAAGTTAACAGAAAAAAGCGCTGTTCTTCCATCGCCTATTTTCTATTACCTATGTCATGAATGACATACGTCATAGAAAAAGCATGGGCAATGAGATTCCTTGCCGAAATCGTGTGACGTCATAACGTATTCCAAATACGGTTTTGTCCGATTCCACGTCGTTGTCTAGTCGTGTCTGTATAAAGCGTTTGAATTGACAATATTTAATAAAGACCCTGATAGTAAAGGTACTACCTAACCTTTCGAAGGATAAAAATATTGTTAGAGGTAATAATTTTATTAGTTTTTTCATTTAACGTTCATATTATTATTGTAACCACCCTCCCTCCATTCCCTGACTTTGAAATTTCCATGTACATTGGCAGAAATGTGGCAAACCAGACAAAGATGCCGTCAGACGTCGAGAATACAGCAATGTTTATCGACTGCTAAACATTTCTCGACGTTTGTTTCGTAGATCTACAGAACCCTTCTACGACTACGACGTAGTAGGGTTACGAAACCGCTACGAAGCTCCTAGCAACCTCATAGCTCGTTACAGCGACAACTACACTGAATTGTATTTAGCCAATCGGAGCTTGTTAGTGCTAAGTCAGATGATGACGCCACTGTTTGTGTTTACAATAACACATCATTTGCACAACATACACAGATCTATAGCAGAGGTTTCGAGAGCTACGAACTTTTTATTTTTTTTTATAGTCAATCTCGGCTGCGAAATTGACATTTGAACTTGTGGTCGGTGGGAGTTTTATCGGTATTTAAACGTTATGAGCCGAATTGTGTGAGTCTATTAGAAACAAAATGTGAAAAATTATTTAGGTAATGCTGAAATTTCAGTCTAAGATTTATATTCAACTAAAAATAACTTTAAAGGTATAACATAATATCATAATGTTATTTATAGTCCTAAAAGCTACATGTATCGTCGTTAACCCATGGTACACAATTAATAAAAGGTACAATTTTTCCTAAGTTAAAATGTGTACCCTATTTATTGACTACTATGGCCTTATTTTTTAAAGATTCTTCATTCATCGTTGTCACACAATCGATTCCTTAATACGATACAAATAATTATCTATAAGTTATTACATTAATTTCACGACGATAATAATTATGGTAATAATTATTTACAATATTAAAATTACATATAAATTGAAAGCCATAAACGTTAGGTTTTATTTTACACAATATATTATATATTGTATATAACTTTGAAGTAACACAGGTCTTTTACAATTTAAATTTACAAAAACAATAACATTTAGTTTAATTCCCTAGGTATACTTATTTCTATTTCCAAAACGTGAGCATTGTCAAACGTGATTTAATATACCTAAAAAAACAACTGTGCCAATTTATATTATTTACATAAGTTACCTTATATTTCTTCACTTAATTAAATTTAAACAATATTAACTTTGAGCACAAAGTCTGCTTGCTAATTTATTCAAATGTATTCAAAATAAACAGCTTACCGAAGTTTATTATTTTGAGAAAGTGTTTTTTCGCCGAAATATTATAAAGAAGCAAAAAGGTCCGTTGAGTGCCTTTACCGTTGAGTAGCTGTTCTCAGGAAAACAAGAAATTATAATTTTTGTCGCAGTTAATTTGGAGACAAATATCTTCAGCTTTTTCATCGCATCAATACTTTTTTATAAACCTACTAAAGGCTCGATTTGAGGCAAGTAAAATTTATATTTCGAATTTATCCTTACGGTAACAAAAGTTTATAGTACCTTTGTATAAGCTGACATCCATTAGGCCGCATTGCAAGATGATAGCTTGGATGGTAGATGAGAAAACAAAAGTATGAAACATGAGATCAGCCATACTCCAAGCGTCAGTCTAGCTTAACTAATCGCCTGGATGTATAGATCTGGTGCCAGTGAACGGATAAAACATGAAAAGATTCCCAAGATTTAACAAATTGTTGTCAAACTTCAAATTGTCCTTGAAGCCTTCAAGGAAATTACGCCCGCAACTTGACACAAACATTTCAAACAATCCTACCTGTCAAAACTACGTCGCTGTTTTGCAACAATTTGTTAAATCTTGGGAAGCACAGTTAAAAGTTGACTTTATTTTCTTTATGTTTATCGTGTAGGTCGCTTATCTAATTTTCTACTCAAACATGTCATTATCACAGCACACTTTGCGTTGGGTCATTTCTAGCGCAAGGAATGCTTCCATGTTTTAACCTTTCACTGCCTGATGGCTGTTATCTGATTTTGAACTCTAATCCACTCGCTTAGCTACCATCGAAGCCATCCTCCAATGCAGTCGTGCCCTAACAATTTCGTGTCAATATGTTTAGACTTCGTGCAAACTTTTGCAGACTTCGTACTCGTACTCACAGCTCCAGGGTATAAATAGAGGCTTTATTGGTAAGTTTGTTTGGTTTTTTAGTTACATTAAATCCAGGGCCATACATACATACATACTTATCTATAAGGAGCGAATGAATGATCTTGAGAAAAAAATGTCTGGAAACTGGGTCGGTGTATATAATAGCATTATAATTCATAAAGAAATAGTAGCCAAAACACTTAAGTATGTGCTGGTAATTTCTTATTTGTTCTTATTTGTAATCTTCTTTCTGCTAGTGGGGAAAAAAACATTGATAATTATTTAATTTCTTTTTGTGTAAAATATGACGTTTTTGAATGATTTTTTTGTAGCTTAAAGAAATTAAAGGTTCATATTGATTCAGATTTAGTAGGTATAAGTAGTAGGTAGTACAAATATTGGATTTGAAATACCTCAACGACGTTTCAGAATTTCTGTACTTCCTGCTCTCAAGGAAAAGTATTTACATAAATAAAGTTGCATTTCACAGAACCGAGTTCAGACCGCCAGAGAAACTTGTCGAGTAAAAGTAAACAGTGCAATGTCCGCTTGGGAGTTCTATTCACACGAGCAAAGAATTTTTGGATTGTCAGCTTAAAAACCTGCTTAGAGATGTTCTTTTGGGAATACTTTGTGAGATTGTGATTTGAGTTAGGTATGCCCAAATGAGCAAATCGGGTTGAGAAGGTCCTAAAATAATGCGAGGATAAATAAACCGAGGAATTTTCCGGTTAACTACAAACTGGCTCACTTCGATAGCATCTGGCCATTGTGAGCCACATCGTCACTCTATCTATCAATGGTATCGTAATGGTAATGTCTTTTTTGATGAATGATACTACAGATCTTATAGTAGAGTAGTAGAAAGTACTTTATCGAGGTAAACTTAGAGGAAAAAAAATATGTTTTAGCAATTTGCCCCGTACTATCTAGGGATTTTTTCATCTATAGATTTTACGACAATACCACTGTCATAGTAAAACTATTGTTAAGAAAAATCCGGTCCCTGGTAATCTTTGGTATCTAGGAAGATCCACGGTTCAATGTCTTGCCTGCAGTTGAGTATACAATAAAAAAATAGCTGGAACCAAGCTAGTGCCGTGCCAGCTTCGTTTTGTGTCTCCACACTGTAATGTATTATACTATTACACACTGTAATGTGTAATGTATTATACATTATATTCTTGCAGAGTATTCTAACGGTATATGAATTTGAGTACTAATGGCCCTGGTACAAAGGTAACTTCTAGACGAGGATACTGAGGATCCTCGCAAGGAGATGCAGCGTGGATAGCACCCAGAGGAACAGCCTTGCATGGACCCTGGTCCCAGGACTGGCTACAGCATCTGAAAGACACAGACTTGTGTTAGTTCGCTAGCAAACTATACTGCAGTTTTCGCTATAGGGTATTTATTATATCTAAAAATATGAAACATTCGCTTCGTGATAAATACAGGATTATTTTCAGCTTTTATATAATGTTTTAATAGAATATAGATTTATACATTTGAAAAGATTATCTTTAATTTGAAATATTCCACATTAAATTTGTTTACAAAGCTGAAATAAAAGTAGATTTACTATTTCATTAAAATGTAGCCTATATTTAGCCTATACTACTTTTATATTATATTTTAATTTAATGTTTATACATTATGTCATATTTATTTATACGGTAAGCAGGCCATAGATAACCTATGAACCCGTTGTCAAATAAAATATTTATATTTGATTTCAGACAGCATTATATAACAACAATGGGGGAAATAAAATATCTGTTATTTTTCCCAGGTTCACAACTTCGTATGTGGAAAAAATTCAGCTTAATCAATTCAGTAATGTTAACGTTGTCATCGCACAAACAACTGCAGCACGACACGAACTTGCACGTTAATAATATTAGTAGAATAGGGTTCAAAAGTGTGGATGCATCGCAGCTATGAGGTCAATATTTCGTTGAAATCTTGCAAATAATGCAGGGCCTAGGATGATTTATCGGCTTCTTTTAAATGTCGTCTGAAGCTGCGTGAAAAGCTAGCACCCGATATTTAACACCAAAAGCCAGTAGGTCAACATCCCTGGGACACATTACGTCAGATTAAAGTCCATTGCGGTTATGAAACGTTTTTCATTACATCAAGACAGGGCCAGTAATTCGATAACCCGTCCATTAAAAATGCAATATCAGTTTATTTGCCTGGTAATAAAGTCCAATATTCCTCTCCCCGGGCGGCCGTCAATGTTGTCAAGTTGCTTGCAATAAAGTTGAGCGAAAATATAACTTCCATCTGAAGGATAGACGTAAACGTATAATTTTGGTGTAAATTCTTTTATTGAATTTTCGTCGTCTTTTTTTGGGAACTTTACCATCTTGTCATTTCAAAATATATTGTTTTTGGACGTGGTCATTTATTGAAATGGATATTGCTAGAAGTTGGTGTTGCTAGAAATGGGCATGGTTAGAAATTGAAGTTTTTAGTCCGCATTATTAATAGACGTTCATTTTAACTATGGCTATTAACCGCAAAACGTTACGGAGAACGTACCGGAGTAAATTATAGGTAATTATGGTCATCGATTATTGAAACGGTAACAATCGTATTTGTCGATAATCATCATTAATATGTGCTGTTCCACTGCTGTACATAGAGACCTCCTTAACGAGAGTCATGCATCTTGTGTACAAGAAAAGACCTTTATTTGACCACAACCTCACGTGATGGTAAGTGACGAAATCACGAAGGTAGAAAACACTTGGCTTTAATAGATCTGGGTTGCAGAAAGCAGGCAGCTTGTTCCAAAACTCAGCAGTAGGTATGCACGATAAAGGTAGGTCAGTAATGTCTTTTTTATTTTTAAACTTTGGCGACCATAAACTATTGTGTATTTTTTATTATTGTGCATTGTGTATTATTTTAACGGGTTTTAATCTCGTTTTCCTGATGTTTCAACAGGAGAAAACTTTGTTGTGGTCACGGAACGACTGACTATAAATGCGGTAAAAAACCGTTAAAATAGTACGAATATTAATGTGACAGAAATATCCATAAGACTTATCTTATGGATGTTCCTGCCAACTACAGGTGCATTGTCACCTAAGGGTGACAAGTAGTTGGCCGCATCCAGCTATTAATCAACCAGCAGTCTCGCAGATTCCAAAGATCTTCTCACTGGGCCACAGGACTTTGCTTACCGAGTCGGTCTCTATTCAAGAATACGGATTGACAACTGGCAACTTTATCCAGTTTCCATTATCAAATAATCACCACTATAGTTTTGTACGTTTCTTTTTATGATACCATAAGGACTTTTCCGTCCCACTTACAAAGGTGTCGAGCATCATGTTTACATAATTTTATCCTCTTTGTCCGAGACAGGATAACAAATATATAATATACCTGGCAAAAGGTTCTGTTATCTCTTTCGCGCATTCCCGCGGGGCGGTTTCTAAGGGCTGCTAGAGATAAAGCCCGTTTATTACAACAAAAAATATTCTGAAAGAAGTACTTCAGCAATTTAAGATATTGAACCGCGTCGCGTAAAATCTAAAGAATTATCTCAAAGGCATTAAAACATTTTACTTTGTTTATTAGTTGAGCGTTTTAATTATGTAAAGTCAACGTTTACCCGACGTAATGAATTGCGATGATAATGAATCTCAGGTGAAGATGAAAGCTGTTTTATCGCGTTTTTTTACAAAGTTAACGTTAAAACAACAAGCGTCGAGGCCAGTTTTCAGAAAATCGCTGACTATGAAGAATTTCAATCCTGTGGCATTTTCAATTCTGTTGGATTTATGCAGAGCCGATATAAATTCTTTTGTTGTAATGTGTAACTCTATGGTTAATTATTTGTTGCTCATTGTGGATTCACAGCACAAATATGCGTTGGATCTTCCTGGATTACTGGTTACAGCACTGTAATTTCAACAATGTAGTCCGAACCGCGATATAAAGTGAAATTTCAAATTATTAAAAGGGACACAGTGCTTTGTATCGACGTAATGTGTGTCATGAAATGTCCGTAGACAAAACACTGTTTTACTTATGTACAACCCTACTAGGACATAAAGGACACTTCATATAATAAAGCTAATTTTTTCAAATAATTAAGGGTTATTTAAATTATAGTACCGTTTATTTATTTAGTGAAAATGTTCCAAACGCCGCGCATCGTTGCAGCGAAATGATAAATACAATACACGTCGCGCGCCAGGCAATTTATTCAAAATGTAAATTCTTTACTAATCCGCAGTCGTCTTCCGGCGCCATTTTGAATATTCATAACTTGCATAATGTTTCGCCAATTGTACAACATTCTAACTTTGTTATCATTTATGTTTTCGGAAAAATTGCCGCAGCCTGAAATGTCAGTAACATTTCAGGCATGCTTTTAAACAACACTCTTTCCTTTCTATCTAAAATTTTTGCAAATTTAGTTTGAAAAGTTTGACGTATTCTCGGAAGAGAGATAAAGTTTTCAACACAACGCATACACATGTCACGTGGTTGGAATAAACACAGATTCTGACCCACTAGCATAGTATTTTTTCTTCTAGGCTAGAATGGAGATATAATTTATATAAATATTACATTTGTCAACAACAATTTTGTCTATTCTAAACAACAATCGCTGGCTCCGACTACTGTTCTGCCTCCGAGGTAACGTCTTACACCTAAAGCCTCCTATAAATAGATATATATAATTCCGGGAACCATATCTCAAAACCTTTGAATGCTACTCCGTTGCAGGAATACAAACCTATTATCCATTTAGAATTGTAGAGGATGGAGCGTACGGACGTTATCACAAAGAGCTTTGCTGTACCGCCGCCGCCGTACCATGTTATACACATATTGAATGATACCTACACGTCTACCGTTTGAACTAAGGGATAGTGAGAATTTGTCCTAAGTCTCAGTTTAAAAAAAGGTTCGTTTACCTTGGCCTTAAAACATTGGACAACTCAGCCTGGTTGAAGGAAAACAGTAGCTCACATACTAGACATTACTAGATAGCTCAGAACAAAAGAAGTAGAGAATATTTGTGGCAGAGGTCAAGACTGATAAACCCACAGGATAAGTATATAAAGAATAGGATTGTCCCGTTCAGATCGATTTCGAACTGAGCAGAACAGCAGATTAAATCATTCGCTGTATTTTTTTTAGTACCTATGCGGTCATAAAGAACGTAAAGGTTTCCAATACTCACTATTATTACTTAACATATATGAGGATATATGTGGGCGCGCCGCGACATAAAGTCGCACAGACATGGCGCGTACGTGCGGCGGAGTAGTTGGCACGGTCGCGCGACACCGCAGCGCGAGGTACCCGCGGTGTGTTGGATAGTCGTCAGGAAAGACGTGCAGCGTGCGCCACGACGCACGAAGACCGTCGCCGTCTGCGCCCGACACGTGAGTCTCTTGCGTTATTATTGGATCCTGGAAGAAACTGGTAGATTAGATATTACAATACATCAACACTTTTCCGTACACTGCTGTCCTTGAAAAGGCAGTAAAGTAGACATGCCAACCTTGTAAAGGGGAATTTAGATATGATCACCACGCTGCCAAGCGACAACGCTTGGCTGGCTTCAAGCGTATTGCTGATCGCAGTCATCATCATCACCAGCCTATAATAGTCCACTGCTGGACATAGGCCTCCCCTAATGAGGCATCATTATTTGGGGGTTATTGCCCATATTCCCCACGCTGGGCATGCGGGTTGGGGATCGCAGTTCGGTGTAGTTTTTCTGCAGAGGGCGCTGCTGCCCGCCCCCCGTTGTGTTTCCCTTAGTCGCCTATTACGACACCCACGGGAAGAGTTGGGGTGGTGAAATTCTATGACCGGCACCACACGGCCCGATCGCAGTACAGGTGTTCAAAATAAACATAAGAACTCTGCTGATCCTTCTCTGGTATGTGTATCTACCTCTATATCATCTATATGTGTAATTTTTTGGATCTCGTGAAAAAGAAACAAATGCCAGGGCATTATAGGGG
This sequence comes from Eupithecia pulchellata, assembly GCA_963931895.1. Lineage (NCBI taxonomy): Eukaryota > Metazoa > Arthropoda > Insecta > Lepidoptera > Geometridae > Eupithecia > Eupithecia pulchellata. The sequence continues at coordinate 1,416,529 of OZ007529.1, read as the reverse complement.
GGTCTATTAGGTGCAAATTTGAACTCCCCAACACTTCAATAATCCTCCAATAAAGGAAAACGCCCTGTACAAACATACAGGGCGTACAGTATAAACCTAGATAAGTTATACGTACACCTACATAACTGGTGGTAACCGAAACTATCTGAATTACGCGACCGAATAGCTAGCGGGTGAGTAATAGCCGGTTGTACCTGGTTTTAAACGCGCTGAACTGGTTTTAGCGTATACGGATAATACCCTCTACAGTAAATAAATGATATAAATAAATAAACTTTATTTCATTTCAAGAGGTTTTAGATACAAAGTAGGAACATTTAACCTATTCTATATTACTGAGTACTCTACTCGGTGTGTATCAACATACCTAAATGACAAAATAACTTATTCCTACTTCGTTTTTTTTAACCTATGTGTAGTGACACATTTGACTCCTTGCTCTAAGTATGAACTTGTTAGTAGACACGAAGGACTCTGCTTCCCCTACAGTATGAAGCTGGTATAGAATATATCTTTATACATACCACTGTAATATTCCAGATATAGCTTAAGTTGTAAGTTCAATATTGGAAGTCTAAGTCGACTTCCGTCCATTCGAGCACTTTGTGTTTGATTCAGTTACTGAGTTTCTATGGCAGTCGTATAAGGATATTACTGAAATGTACTTATAGTTATACACCAGATGGAGTCGAGTCCTTTCAGAAACTTTCGATCAACGAGCTTTATAGTATACGAGTAAAGATCACTACATTTTCTCGTATAGAAATATAGATTAGCGGTCCTGGCGGTATTTAAAATAAATATTTTTTTTTTATGGAGATCTCTAATTATAAGCTTATAATTATTAACCTAATTATTAGCACCAGAAAGAATTTTACAAATCGGTCCAGTGATTTCGGAGCCTCTTTATTTTAAACAAACAATCAAATCTTTCCTCTTTATTATACATAGATGAGAAATAAAGTTATATTTAGATCATCATCATGGATCTAGTGAATGGATCTAAAAAATTTAGTTTGTAATCTCAGAATATCTATTAAAAATAGTTGGTATAAAAAGACAGTTTTTTGATCTGGCAAACTACACAACTAAATAAAGTGCAGTTCATTAAGGCTCCTGCGATGGATGTATTTCCAATACAAACGTAGTACCAAAATGATTTCTAAATTAGCAATTTCTCCATGATTTGCTATTATTTCTATTAGAATTGTATTTACTTAGGTTCCTGCCACAAGCTTTTATTAAAAATACTTACAAATACTTAGAAGACATTGTCTTTCTTTCATGTGAAAATGCAAATAGGTTTAATTTCATTTCAGAAAAGTATTTTGAGAATTTACGCCAAGAACCAAGATACTATTTGAATACAAAAAATAGCAGATCCTGGTGAAAATATGCTCAAATTACAAATAATTTTGGTACTACGTTTGTATGGGAAATTCATCTGTCCCGTGGCCTTAAACAAACTTATCAGTAAGTTCAATCTTGTATGATATTTTGTATCGTCTACCACTAAGAACGTTGCAGTTTGTTTTTATCGCAAAACTTTAGCAGTGAATTTCGTTTGACTAAACCAGAGTTAGACTAAACTTCGTAGTCTCCTGGCAAGTTCACGTCGTTCCAAAGAGACGTATCGGTTTCTGCCAGACTATGTAAATTGTAGCCCAAATAAATGTATAGTGGATGCGATTGCCGCCGTTTTATTGCCGGTTAGTGGTTGCTGGTTTACGTAACGCGAGTTTAAATCACGAGATGAGGACACCTTGGTTACTTTCTCCAGTTAATAAATTTCAGACTTCATTACCTTATTTTTTAAGGTTATACATTAAGATAAATTACGAGAGAAGAGAGAGACAAGTCAAATTAGAAAAAAGACAACCTTGGAAAAGTAAAAATTCATTTATCATCTGAAATACTAACGAATTCTTCTTTAAATTTCTTTTCAAATTTGTCGAAGGATCCATTTGATTCAAATAAAGGTTTGTGCATTATTCGTTTGATGTAGCATCAAAAAAGGTAAAATTTCCGAAAAGATCGATGCGTTTTCTTCGTTACTGCGAGCTCGCTGGATGGAAACTCCTCCATCATTTCACTAATCTAATTTGACTGAGTGAGAATGCAAGACTCGGCTTCGCTCATCTAATTCTATGAACATTATTGACTATTTAATAACTTGGATGCACGTGATTTTCTTAGCATTAGCTGATGAGTATACATAGGCGTCTTTATCACTCAAGGGGTTTTTGACTTGTGTCTATGTTTGGCTAGATCTTTATTAGATGCTATTTACAAAAACAAAGTCGGTTTTTAGTCCATAAAATAGAATCCTCTGTAAATTTACACAGTGATTTTTACTGTAAGTTTTGCAGGATAAATAATAATTACTTGTGAATAAAATGTGTATGGGTAAACCAAAAGATTCATCAAAATTTTACCAAGGTTGACTGAGTAATAGGCGGCTTTTAAATAAACATACACAGCGGAACATTCATCATCATTGTTTTCGTTAGAAATAATTCTACAACAAAATAAATCCTAAGAAAATGTATACCATAGATCAAACGGTACATATTTGTTGCACGAAAATGACCCCTAATGCCAGAGAAAAAAACATCCGCTTAGATAGTCATCAGGACGCCTAACAACCTTAGTGAATAAACCAACGGCATGATTACACGCAATGATATGCAAAAACAAGAAACAATCGCCCAGAAGTTATGAAATGAGACATCTTGTAAGCTTGTCGGAGACCCGTGCCTGTTCATTTCCATACAAAGTAGCTGCGGTCCTTATTATTCACGGGACAGGCTGAATGTCGGTCTTAACTGATCAGATAGAGCCAACAGCAATGGGAAGGGAATGTCCTTTGCAGTAATACGTTTATTTGCCAGAAATACGAGTTTATGAGGTTAGGTTTTGCTTCGCTTGGCTTTGGAGGGTTATCAGCATGTGTAGCTATAGTGGTGCGTATGTATATAATTTGTAGATGTCCTTTGTTTTATTGTCTTTTCAGAAAATAGGGACGAGTTACAGACACTTTACCCAGTGTACGCAAAACTGTATAAGGCCATCTAGCTACTATAGATAGATAGATAGAGAGAGCTTTATTTACTACAGCTCTAAAAACAAAATTATAACGTTTAATAGAAATTAAGTTGTCTAATTGAATACTCTCTTGTAGAAAATTAGAAAAACAGTTGTAAAACAAAAGTCATACAAATTGAAATGGTAATAGCTGGACGTTATATCTTCTAATTGAATTCCGGGCCGTAGTGGGATTCTTGGAGCGGCGAGATTGTTTCGTTCAACTTGAAAACTTGTGGTTCATGTTTCATATCAGTTTAAACACTTTTACGAAGATTTCAAATCAAGTAAGCATTCAAAAATGATTTTGTGGATGGTGTTTCTCATCAAAAATTAAATAAATAAGATCTGTGAAGTGCAAGTGTGTCGCGCCGAGGTTTCGAACCTTTGTCGATTATGTATATAAATACTGTAGGTACGAGTAACTTCGGAGATTATCTATTAGGAAGTTGTCATCGACGTCGTCAGCCTGCAGCCAGCATTTCACAGCTGGACATAGGCCTCCCCTAATGAGCGCCATAGATAGTTATAATTTTAACCCGCATGCCCAGCGTGGGGGTTATGGGCAATAACCCTCAAATGATTAGGAGGAAGGTATACTGATACATTTTTGAACTATTTAAAATGTATTTCAAAACGTATGTCCGTTTTCGGTAATTGAAGCGCCTTTAATTGTCTAAAACGGAGAAATAGTTAACAGCAAAACAAACAAAGCGAGATAGAAAATGCAATAAGTGACTTTTATCCATAAGTAAATTATTGCATTTTAAGGGTACGACGACGACAGTCAAATCTTCGCAAGAAAATTATTGGAATTCCCGGCTCCCGAGCCCCAAAGTCAATAATTGCCTACAGTTATTAAAATGCAAATGGCGGCGAACGAGCTAGTAAACAATCAAATTACAATAATTGAGATCCAAAACAATTTTCGCAGAACATCGTGAGGACAATAGGCAAGATGAGTTGGCCGATCCCGCCCGCCCTGCAAAGGTTAATTTCCTGGGCGCCGCCCCGAAAAGGGTGAAATTAATGAAATTTTTCATAATTAGCTGTTTCACATTACGGCTCGTTAGGTGGCTGGATTGACGCTGGTTCGATTCTCGGGTTGGTTGACTTTCATTAAGTTACGGCGTGAAATTTTAATAAGCCGCGCGACATGGTCTGCTTTATTAATTTTGTTTATTAAGTAATAAAGGTTTGCCTTGAATTATGTACCCTCTGCCGCTCGTCAAAGGATATTATCAAATGATACAGCGTTCACAATAATCTGAGTTGGGGGACCCAAACAGTGTAAACAAGCGACGAAATACTTTCGGATCATAAACTGTTTGTTCTAGAAAGGTCGATTCCACAATGGGATTAATCTGCGACATGCCGAGCAATAAATGTCAACACAATACCCCAATCAGACTGGTGTACAAGTCGGGGTAAGCTGCTGCAGGGCGGCTGGCACATGTGGAACATAGACTGGGTAGAGCACATCTGCTATTGTCTCAATACCAAAACTTCGGAATCTTTCTCGAAATTTTTCACAGTGCTTTGTAGGTACAAGCTGTGCGCAATTGCTTTCGAATATTTCCTACGTTATCGGGTCCTTTCTATCAACTTCGCGCCTTGCAGAACCGAGAAGAACTATTTCGCGTAATTCACCAATCATCCAATAGTTTCTTATGAAATCGATTATAGTTTTTGCATGATTCTGAGTGCACTTTGACATGACCACGGCAATCACTTTCAAGCCATGGATGTTAAAAAAGTAGATAAAGGTAAAATAGTCTATTATTACAGCATTCCTTAGTCACTCAAAAATTTTCTATATTTTAAAGCAATAAATCCTTGTGTGAGGTGACATGACAAGCATTAAATTATTGTAGGTAATTTCAGTGCTTTCATTATAACGCACACGATACGAATAGGAAAATGAGACGTATTTGTCGCATTTTTAGGCTACACCATGTTAGTGTCTACTGTCACTCTGTGTTTTTTTCTTTTATAATGAAATAAATGGTTCTTGAAAACGTATATAAGTCCGGTAACGCTGTCATGGCCATCTGCGGTCAACAGCATTATAGTCCATTCGAAAAAAGAAAAAAAAATTAAAACGTATATTGCAAGCTTACGCACACAACCCACTAAGGCCTCTGAAAATTAACTTAAACCTTCTTAACAATAAGGCAAAAAAGTATCAAATCCAAAAGCGATTTTTTACAGTTTTATCTATTTATTCTTCAATCTTTATTTGTGTCATGTGAGCTGTGTCAGATAGCGTTTAAAATTACACGTGTCTGTGTGCCATACGGGCGGCATGAAAAAGGTTTCCTTCCGGGCAGAGACAACTGTTGACGACCGGTTTCTATTGTTAATGGAAACAAATGCTCGAATTATTCACTCTAACGACTCTAAATGTATTCTGTAATATGATTTATACTAAGATCAGGTCACACTTACATGAATTACCCTGTAATTACTCGGGAAACGGGATCATATCGCATTGCTGCATCGTCACGCCGCCGCCGTCTTCAGGAATTTTGGGAGCCACTTTAGATAAACCAATAGACTAAATGAAGCAACCGATTTTTTTCAACAGATAAGAAATCACCGACTTTTTTGTCATTAACTTATCTTATAGAATTATTTATAGGTCTTTCCCCTCTAGGCCGGTTAAACGATTTAGCTTACGCATTTAAACGAATTATAGAAAGTCAAAAGTTCGGATGTTTGTTACCACGCCAAAGCTATCGAGGTAAATTTTAGAAAATATTATTATTATTAAACCGATACAATGTCGACGAAAGTCTGATATAAAGTAAGAGAAATAACGAGAGAGGTGCCATTACGATGCTGCTAAGTGATTTTTGCATTAGAGTTCCGTAAAAGTACAACAAACGCTTTGAGTTGAGGTGCTGTTAATCCGTTGTCCAGTTGATATGTCTGTTCGACCCACATACGCCCAGATGGTACGACCCTTAAGCTAGAAACAGATCGAGCCCACGCCACTATATGAAGGCGACGAAATGAAGGAATCGTTGGAAAGCGCATGACGTGGCGTACGACAAGTGTCTCAAAGCATCTTTTTTCAAACAAGTTCTAACAATGCATCGCGTGGATACTTTAAGTGGTTTGGGCTCAGTCTGTTTAGACATTTAGTGGTACTGAGAGCACTAATGCAAAGTTGCCTGAAACTGGGAGCGGTTTTAAACTGATTATGCCGATTCTAGAAATTGTACTCGAGAAATCTTGAGGCGAATCAAAATTTCCCGAGTACAATTTCTAAAATCAAGTTAACGGAATTCAGGTTCAGTAGGTACTAGTGCTCGTTACACACTTAGGTTACATGATATAGAAATCTTGTTGTAATACTATAACCCTCAAAACACGAGCGTGACTTTCGCTTAGCTTTCAACCGTTTGTGACGGGGTGCAGGAGGGACCTTTCAAATTCAAATCTTTTATTCGCAGGAATGTAGGTACAAAAGGTCGTAATAACAGTGACTCCAAACATCCTGCTTACTTCGGCGACAACAATAAATTTCCCGTCGAGGTATCCAAAATTGTAATGTGATATGTCAAAAATAGATAAATGAAAACAAATGTTGTACAATATATTACTTCATATACAACTGTCACGCTGTCATTATGTGACTTACTATAAATTTTTACAGTCTGGTGATAAGTATTCTATGTACCAAGTTTGGCCCCCGTCAGCTGCGTTGAAAGATGACGATTATTTACTTATTTAATCAAAAATTATCTATTCATAAAACCAGTGACAAACTAATACTCGGAGGTTTGATTTTTACTTTATACTTTCCTCTGACTATTTAACTATGTCCCGGTAGCAAAAAGTCCGGACTTTATAAAAGTCCGGATTTTTAGAAAATCCGGAACATAAAAAAAAACACGGAATTAAGAATAAGAAATTTTAATTAAATTATTATACAGAGAGCCAGAAGGGCTATAATATTAATTAAGGTCTAACTGCCGGAGGGGCTTAAAAGTGGGTTCGTTAAATTTCCTACAGACGGCTGATTCTAGCGGTTAAGAAAGTCTTCTCCTTGTTTTTTCCTCTTCCCCAGTACTGTCCTTTTAGTGCGCCGCGAGTGTAGCAGCGACCCGACGGCGAAGGCAGTAATGGCTGGATGTCCAGTTCAAAAGGGGGCAGCTCGTGAGAAGTCCGGCCGGAGACGAAGACTGCCCTAGGGTGGACTTTGAACCCCAACAGGGGTTTAATATCACTCACTAGAAGTTAAGATAAAAGTGTTGAAATGTAAAATTATGCAGTGACGGCGGCGAACAAATAGCCTCAGTGAGTAAAAAATGGCGTCGTCGCTGTGTCTGTCTAGTCCGTCTCCTGCGCAGTGGCGACTCGGCAAGTTTTGCCAGACCATCAACAATGCCTCGGAGCGTTGTGAAGTTAGTAGCGTGTTGACGAACTTATCTATGGCCGATAGCATCTTAGTCGATTAATCGAGTCGTAAACACCAATTAAATAAAGATTATAAATAATATTAAAATAGGTAACGAGTTACGTTACAACTACATATCTACTTATCTTATAACTGTAGGAACCTACAATCAAAATCCTAATACCCTGAATAAATGATCTCGAATCCATCAAGAAGGACAGGCTTACGAGAGATGAGGGTACAATTTACAGGCCTGTTTCTACGAAGAGCCGCATATTAACTATCTGGCGGCTAACTACAGTAGGTTTAAGAGTAGGAATGGTCAATTAGTCCAGCGGCATAGACCGCTATCAAAATTGGACGAACGTGAATTCGTTTCTGGTTTCCTGGATATTTTTGTAAACAAACACTGTATAGCAAATACAGAGGAGGTATCATCATACAATTCGCAGAAGTTCGAAACATTTATTTTATATTAAAAGCTTTCGTTCATCGTTTGATTGATCTCTCAATTCTATGCTGCGCGCACATGGAATAATCTAATGCTATGTTCACATGCGCGCGTTCAACTCGACATTCAACGTGCACGTTCACGTTCACGAGCGTGTGAACAGTACGCCCGAGCCCGTAAACGCGCCCGTGAACGTGAATGCCGCGAACCAAATGCACTGACTGACACGACGGCGTGCGTGTGAACAGCTTGAATTGTCGCCGGCCCGGGACGGGCTGCATGCCGCGCAGCCCGCCAGGCAGCCCGCCAGGCAGCCCGCCGGGCTGCACGGCGCGCATGTGAACGTACAATAATAGTCTTTGAGTTTTCTTTATTTATTATGTATCATGTTGTTGTTTTGTTTTTTATGTTATTTTTAGCTGTTTTTATTATTCTTGAACTTCTTTGATCAAATAAAATGCTGTGGATTCCAAACCCAAAGTAAATATTCAGACGTAGTCATAATAGAATCGAGAGTTCGCTTGTAGTACTTCGAAATGGTTCCATCGTATTCTAATCACATGGTACTTATTACAAAATAAATATATAAAACACTATACCAACTAGCGCACTGCAAACTAAATATACAGCACTATTAAGTTTAAACTACAAAACTCAAACTGTTTTGAAACTAAACACAATTATAGTTTCACGTTTACTTGGAATTAAATATTGAAGCATAGTTCGACGGCAGAAATTAATTTAGCCACAATTTAGAGAATCTCTATAGTGCTAAAGTTATGCCTAAAGTTAAATTATTGATCAACATTGTGGATGGTACTACATCCTATGACGACTTTTGTGGCGCAGTGGGCGAAGGTCCACCTGCGACGGGGGTTGCGGGTAAGATTCCCGCCTCGGGACGGATCTTTGTACGATCTGAAAATACTTGTTCATTAGGTCGGATGTTCTAATAGTTTTCTATGTATAATAAAAATACATATGAATATATGAATTCGTATAGTTTATCAGTTGTCAATTACCCACAACACTATATACTTAGCTTGGGGCTAAAAAAAAAGCTGAATTGTCCAAAGTTTATACTGGTTCTTCTTAATAGAATGAATATATAATATTATAGATTTATAACGAATTAATGAGAAACTGTGACTAAAAGCAAGAAAACAGCAGAAAATTCATTCTGTCATTGAAAAATCACTAACAAAACATGTTGACTCAAGCTGAAATAACTTTAAATCAAAATGTATATTTTCCAACGACTTATTCATGAACCTTTGGGAGGTTAAGCCCCAAAAATGCGATAGGTCCTTACGATTCGCAATTTTAATAATGTTCCTCTTAAATAATTCAAAATAATTAAAAACATCCATTATAAAATCCAATTTCGGGGCTCCGACTGCTGGAATCGGTTAGAATTTCCGAGAACGTAGGTAATTTATATTAACAACAAAAGGGTGACCCGATTCGTAGGAAATACCTGAAATGGTGTAAAAATTAAAATGATAGAGTGACAACAATGGACGACTAAGTACAAAGGTGCCGGCGCCATAATGGAGTCTTGCACTCTCGATGATATTGGCTATTCATTTTGCTTCTTTTCATAAAATCGAGTTCAAAGGGTATCTAATGATGAATCGCTGGAAATTCCTCCGGAAGGTAAAAATTTCGCTTCATAAAAGTATTATACGTACTCACGTTACGTAAATTATCGTGCAGGCAAATACTGATCACAATGATCTAAGAAGAGCTTGAAAATTGACGTGGTTTTTTTATTACCGAATTAATCGAGCAGTAATACATATATATAATAATAGGTAGGCTATTTAGCATGATATGCTAATCAGTAATCGAATTGTGACGAATGGAGACCGCAAATTGATGCTCTCGCAGGCAGACTTAGTTCAGCAGCCTATGCAGTTCGAACAATAAGATATATTACCGATGAAGATACAGCTAGGCTAGTTTATTTCAGTTACTTCCATAGTATTATGTCCTATAGTATTTTGCTATGGGGACAGGCGGCGGACATACAGACTATCTTTGTACTTCAAAAAAGGGCGATCCGTGCAATTTATAAATTAAAGCCACGCGATTCTTTGAGAGAATTATTTAAAGAAATAAATATCTTGACAGTAATATCACAATACATCTATGAAAATTTAATGTATACGCATAAAAACAGAGACAACTTTTTGAAAAACTGTGATGTTCACGCTAGAAATACCAGAAACAAAAACAAATTACTTATACCATCGTACAGATTACATAAGGTATCGAAGTCATTTATGGGAAATTGCGTGCGCTTCTATAATAAGCTTCCATCTGAAGCAACTGAGCTCCCTATTCGTAAATTTAAACAATACATAAAACAAAATCTTATTAAGAAAGCATTTTACTCGATAGATGATTACGTTAACGATAATAATGCTTGGCCAGATGTCGCTCCATTCCACACCGACAATAGCATGTAAGAAATTGAATGTTGTGCTTAGCTTCATATATGTATTAAATAATTATTGACATTATCTAAATCATTTTAAACTTAGATTTAGATAGGCAAAAACAAACATTGTATTAGACACATAAGTTATATATGAATGTACTAGTGGTTTCTTTTTCACTTCTTCCACTAGTGGACAAAAAATTGAAGTGAAGAGAAATCAATAACATATTTATTTCTTTTTTATAATAATTAACTGTATAAAATTTGACTTGTCTAAGTGCTTATTTTGTAAGCCTAAAGAAATAAAGTTATTGAATCTGAATCTGAATCTGAAATTCGATGATTATTTTGCTTTTGTTTAGGGAATAATCTCACGATTGTATTTTAGTTCGTAAAACTAAATCGCAAGGTATTAATATTTGTCTTACTGCAATACAATATCTAATGACTGAAAATCAAAAGTTAATTTATGATATCATAGTCTGATTAGTGTGCATTGCACGCAAGTATTTTAATTAAAAGTTTAGTGTGTAACGACAGGAAAATTGCTCTCACCTGGAAGTGTGCCAGACACGTTACATCCTGCCAGCGGACGTGACGTCACACGCCACTAATAACTGCGTTATAGCGACGCTATAATGTCACCGACGGCGTTAAAACCATTTTGCTGTGAAATCTGGGCAAGTCGATTAATTATTTGTTTCGTTTATCCAGAACCTTCGTGATTAATTCCAGGAGGATTCCGAATTAAATTATATAATTTATACGCGATCGGAATAGAATGGAACCATTTCGAACTGAAACAAAAGCGCAGTAAAATGAGTCAGTAGGTTTAGAGTTACTTTGATAACGTTCTAAATAATTTTGACAACTTGCAATATGTATTCGAAATAGTTAAGTAGTTTAAATTTATAACTTAAAAAAAATAACAACTAAAACTAAATACATACATTATGTCAGCATAATGCATCATTGACATACTTGATACAATACGTAACACAGATTTTTATTATTAAAAGACCCGAAAAAAGTATACAAGTCATGTTTTTTTTTGTGGGAATCGAACCTGCAACCTCCTGTCGCAGGCGGATACTTGCCGCACCACATCAATCCTCAAATAAATTGATCACCTAGATTTTTTTAACTAAAGTTTATACACAGAGACATATAAAATATGTCAATATGTCTCATACAAATATGTCGGTACCGAGAATTATACTAATTCTATGTAATTTAAAGTTGGTGCAAACATGTGCTACGACAGAGCAGTTCGTACCAAAGCTCTGGTCTTTCGTGGACCTCATCATCTTTAAGCTTTCAAATACGCACCTAACAAACAATGTTATCATAACTGTATACTACGGAAGAGCGGAACCCTCTAACACAGGTACCTATCTCTATACTTAAAAGAGTCCAAAACCTGGCCGTACCGTCCTAAACGGTCCCAAACCCATGCAATGTAAATTAGTTTAAGTTTACTTGAATAAAATATTTGTATTTGTATCATGATGCGTAGAGATGCATCAACCATTTACACCAACACAAATTGATACGATGCATCTTAAGTGTTAAAACCAATTTATATCTACCGCGAGAAGCCAGCGCCGCAGCGAATGACGTTAGTTTATTTTTGATGCATAAAACTATTGAATAACAAGTTTTTTAATGGACATTTCGTGTTTGGATTGATGAAACGTCGACGCGAAACGGAAACTAACTAGAATTGATGTTTGTTTACACGCAGTGCAACCAAAACCTAACTAAAACCAAACGTTGTGGAAACGTCAGTCTATCAGTCGCAGGCGGTTTGCGGAGTATATGGATATGACGTGACACGTTGAGACCATCCATTGTTCATTGTGTTTATTTAGCTTTTGCGTTGTATATAACATTTTAAGCTATACAATGCAAGTGCTACATTAAATACAGAATTGGTTTGAAACCGTAGCATCTTCTCTATACGATGCCAAGATTGCCAAGTGTGTGATCCGAAGACAAAAACTCTACAAAAATTTAATGGTACACAATAATGATCTGCAGTTTCAAACAAAGATTTCTTTAATTTAATTTAATCTAGTCTCTATTCGAGTCTAAGCCGGGCTGATCGCGTAGGAATCGATTTCTCCATCTCAACCAATGGATATCGTAAGGAAGAGCTGACTAAGGGACCCTAAACATAGTAGCTACGTTCCGACGCCTTATTTGGGCTTTGCGTATAAGCTCACGATATACGTTTTCAAGAGTCTCTAACATTTTAAGAAAAAGTTTAACACTAACTAGGTGTTGCCTAAAAAATATGTCAAATACGTCTCATTTTACCATTCGTATCGTGTGCGTATGCATGAAAGCACTGGTTACCTGTAATAACTGTATGCTTTTCATGTTGACTCACACATAGATCCATTCAACAAGGACTCGAAAAGAGGGAAGTATGATACCTAATGCACCTGGCATTAGGTGTCATACCCCTCCCTCCGTGGCCTCCCCACAATGTGAACCACCCTCGACCCATAGAAATGGATCCCATTCGCATATTCGTCGTGACGTGAGATCACGTCACGTTCATGTTTAATGAAGTATCATACTTTCGAACTTTTATATTTAATTAAGTGTTTTAGAATAATTTTCTTTATAATATATTTTTTGAATTGTGCATTGAATTGTAGTAGGTACATGTTTTGCACACCTTTTCTGTCTATCGCTCTTCACCTACTTCCCACTCACGAGAAAACCATCTCGTGATTCCACTTTAAATCTATTTCGTGCCGGCGTTATTGCACACTCACTGCTGTACTTACGCAACCAGTACAAATAAACAATAATAAAGAAGGAGATATGCATCCTCTGTACGACGTGATGTTATAGTTTGATTGCATAATAGTTTAGGCACGCGGGCTGAGTTCGCTATAAAAATCATAAACATATTGCAAAGTCATTTAGCCCGGATGCTGAGTTAGGTTTGGGCTAAGATTCTGATAGGGGTCGATATGGCACGCGGGCTAAGTTGCCTAAAAAAGAATATAAATAAATTTCGTTGTGGACGTTTCGGCCCACGATTTGGGTGGTCTAAAGACCAAAGCATCGACTGATGCTGCATGCTTCCATAAGCTGCAGTAACAGCTTTCAGATGGCCGCACGTGTATTTGGCACCTTTTGGATTAAAAAGATCTCTATCTTAGCTTCGTAAGAGAGACATGGTTATTTACCTCTTGCGGCTCGGCGTCCACAAACCAGTCGAGAGTGGCTGCCGGCAGCGAGTAGTCCGATGTACAGTTGACGAGAGCATTCTCACCTACCGGCACCAGGGTCGGTAGACCGGTGATCAGCGGATCATACTCCGGGAGAACTGAGGAACAACAAGGCAACATTATAAACCGATGATAATGTTCACAACGCACATAAGCTTTTTTTTGTCGTTCTCTAAAAACGGAAAATAAATACCTCAAACTTGGATCATGCTTATGATATGATATGATATGACAAACGCTCAATAACGCATAAGTTTATAAACCATAAGCCTATTTCTAATACAAAGATAATAAAAACATTTTAAACACAGCCCTGACATCGTTGGGGTACTTATTTAAATTATTAGCCTGTTTTCTGGGAAAATTATTCAATCCACATCCACATCCATACAGGCTGGGCTATCCTTCAAGAGAGAGTGTTGCCAGTCTCACAGAACACTGATACTGACCAGCTACAATCACTTGATACAGGCTGGGCCATCCTTCAAGAGACAGTGTTGCCAACTTTATAGACCACTGATACTGACCAGCTAGCGTCATGTTAGCGGATCTGCGATCCACGGCGAACCGCGGACCCTCGCTGGACACCTCGCAGGTGTACTTGGCGGCGCCTCGCTCGACGCGGACTGTGATCGTGCAGGCTGAGGTATCGCAGGAGCTGTTGGTTATCGTCACTCCGCTGCTGTTGAATGCGCGACTCTCGAACTGCAACGAACACAACATCACGTGCTAACATTGCTGGAGAATTAAAAAGGAACTCTTACCTTGTCTGAGACTTAGAGGCAGACCTTGTTCATTATTAGCTGTGAATAGCTGATGTGGTATATTGTTGTAAATCATTGAGCTATAAAGGACTAAACAAAATGGCGATACTACGTTTATTTTGTAATCCTTTGCTTACGGGTACAGAAGTTGAAAAAATCTCACGATCTAGGTAGTTAATTGGTTTAATATGGTACCTACTAGCGACCCGCCCCGTTTCTTGCGATGAAACCGAATGTCTACTGAAAAAAAAAAGCCAAAGAAAGTTAACTAAGAATATTAAAATTTTACGTTCGTGTCATATCTAACTTTTAATTATTTTAAATTTATTTGTGTCTCATTAAGTATTTTACGGTTTCTATATTTTCCTTCCTAGAAATTTTATTTTGTACAACTGAGCAAGGTTTGACAGTGAGTCAGTTACGGTTATTGGTTTCGTGGCACTAGGCCAAAACTAGCTAGTGTCTAGCTAGTTTTGGTACTCGAGTAAATTAAAAAATCCTGTACGTCCAAAATAATAATTCGTTGCCAATATAAACTGTGCTTAATTTAATTCAGTTTGTATTAAAAATATTTTTAGTTTTTATATTTCAATTAAGTAAACGTAAATCGAGGAACAACCTACAACAAAATCGTTCAAAACCAAATGAATTCCAAGGATTCGTTAGGCTGAAACACAAGACTTGAGAATTCATACAACGAAATTTAACTTCCATCTTGGCTTGGATTCAGTGAATTTGACGGGAAAATGTGTTCGTTGAGCATAAAACACTTAAAAAGGTAATATAAATTTGCTCAACTGAGTTGCGTAATTGAGTTGAGCAAAAGGAAACTCGCAAAATAATTGGCTTTCATTGAAATATTCTTTCAAAATTTCCCACTGTGTAAAACGTGGATAAAATAAGTTCTAATTTAATAACAAAAGATACCAATACTTTTAACACTGATTGAAAAAAGATTGATCAGCTTATGAGAGTTTTATGAATCCTCTCGACCCTTCCCGTTCTCCAGCCGCACAGTTGTATCAGGTACCACAGTAGGTGAGGTATTACAGTATTATTCAATCAGTATAGTCAAGAATAAATAAATATAAATATTGCAGGAAACTTCACACAGCATCATCTAGCCCCAAGCTAAACCTAGCTTCTATCGTGGATACTAGATAAGAGATATACGTAATGCAAATTACAATACCTGAAGTTTGTTTGCAACAGTCTGCGGGTAGCTCAATTGTTACAATCGTAAAAACTAGTTGTAATTTGGTTATTTATCTGTAATTTTCTTTGTTCATAAAGGTTATTGAATAATAATTGTTTATTTACTAAGAAAATAACAATTGCAGCCCACCCTTATCTGCAGACGTACACGTAGCTCAACTGATCCATATTTTTTACATTGTTTTTTTGTCTCGTGTTGTTATACTGTATCTTTATTCAACAGATATTGTGCCTCACCTCAGGGAATCATATTCCCGTTATAGATGATTTGGCAAAAATGCCAATTCCTCGTTCACCGCTGAACTGAGCTAATTCCTCTTAATTCACGGGAACAGACGGGATTCTTTGTCTTTTTTATATAAAGGCTTTTCAGTTTGTTTTCACTCTTTCAGGAAAAAGCTTCGTTTTGTTTGAGGGGAAAAGGCTGCGGAGGTTATATTAGAGCTTTAATTTCTTTATGATTAAAATATTGTCTGTGCTAATATTTTGCGAAATCTCTACTACTATACTAGGTTTTCTTTGAGTTTTTAGTATGTGATTTCCGTTTTTAGTTGCTGTTTTAGCTAAAAAACTTGTGGACTATATTTATCCTACGTATTAGTCTAGTGTCCTTTGGGCCTGACTGCGTAACCGAAATTCTGCCAGGGGGTTAGAATGCATGATACGGTACTTCTTACTCTAAATAAGTTTGTATTTGAATTATTTGTTCATCACACAGAAAAACTGCCACTTAAAACCGCACTTTCCGCGACTAAAAGCCTACGTGACGATTTCAAATTTTATCCAAATCTCTTCAATCGTATGAGCGTGGAGTAACAAACATACACGCACAAAC
Source organism: Eupithecia pulchellata (assembly GCA_963931895.1). Classification (NCBI taxonomy): domain Eukaryota; kingdom Metazoa; phylum Arthropoda; class Insecta; order Lepidoptera; family Geometridae; genus Eupithecia; species Eupithecia pulchellata. Next base: position 1,400,084 of record OZ007529.1, on the reverse strand, counting down.
TTGCCCCTTTTTAATAATTGTGTGGTTTTTTTTGGACCACAAAGATGTACTTGTAGTAGAGCACGGGTTCGTTTGCATTTGCACACTTGATTAAAACCAGAGGATGTTCTATGCTAAGATATCGTCGTATGAGAAAATTTAATTTAATATTACCTTCACCTCCAAGCTTTTTGATTAAACATTGACTGTAATATTCTAGGATTAAATCAGATAAACATGATTTAGGCATTTGCAGACTGACTTTACATTTGAACATTGCCTCAAAGGCGATGCCTCGAGCCGACTTCAGTAGGTTAATAACGAAAGCTCACATATTTTGAGACGTTCGCTGAATTTGTATTAAATTATTTGAGTTATGAGTTCAAATGAGAAGTGAACGTTCAAACAGAGCGGGCACTTTTGAAATGTGGCCACAAAACACGTGTGATTGTTTAAATTCAAAACTCTGCTTTATTTCTTTTAGCCCTTACAGATCTTTAGACCACAAAATATAATAATAAAGCTTGACTGTAAAGTAAGATAGTTTAATATTTTCAGCACCTGCGATCCGCCCCAGCTTCGCACGGGTATTTAAAGAAAATTTATTAAATTTAAACAACAAATCTTTCCTCTTTGTAACGTTATAAAAATAGTTATCGGCCAATATCGTCACTTTACATCAAATAAGATTGTAGACAAAACATAAAAAAAATTATGTGGTAAAAGAAAGATTAATAGCATCCTATTTGGTTACCCTCACTTCAATATCTTAAAGCTCGAACATCAACGGAATAAACCTCTTGAAAACACAATGGACAAGACCCGCTGACGCCGTGGCCTCTCACTGCCATCTAATATTTATACTCAATTACATCCAGTTTCTCGTTTTTTCGCAACATCCAGACCGTTTACCGAATTTTGTTTGCATTTATGCGAAACGTAATTTATTTGAGTCCCACGGAATTGAAACGGAATAATGTTGTTTGAGTTTTATGTAATTCCTCACTGTAATACCTGTGCCCGAATTATGGGAATTTTTCACTTGGAATGGAATAAATTTGATATTCAAGTTATTTTCGATCACTTATTTGATAATTACACATAGAACTTTTGAAGTTTGAACTAGATTTCATAGTGCTAATACCTCTTAGAATTTCATAGTGCCTCTTACACTGTGACAGGAGAATGCATTTAAATTTAACTCAATATTTTTTTTATATATTAAAATTTAGGGTAACCTATTACATAGACTTTTGAGTTCTCTTAATATTCTTTAGTGGTAATCCTAAAAAGTGCCACGAAAAGGCTATTAAACTTAGCGTTACCGAATTTCGAGCGTTATTTGATGAAACGCTGGACGCATTTGACGCAGTTGACGCTCGGGAATTATTACGTCAGTTCCCAAGTAGCACAAACCTGCATTATAAGATATCACACAAGGTCCACGTCGGTAACTTCAGCGTTTAAGAAGAGTTATTAGAGTACACTCGAGCTGCAATAGCTCACAATTACGCATTCGGCTGTATATAAGCACTATATGGCGTCACGGAGACAACACTGTAATGTTGCGAGTGTTAATATAGTGTTACAGTTCACTGTTATACAGCTTTTAGGAATCAATAATACTATCAGCTGCATTATAGCACTTTAATGGACCAATACAAGCCTTCTATTCAGCTATATTCTGAATAGAAGGCCACATGTGGCTCTTAAAACGCTTGCATTTTAAGAAAGAACATGTGAACTACTATAATGCTTGCAGTTATACTGTGACTCCAATTAACAACAATATAATTCGTCTTGCTGCACAAAGTGGAACTTTAATTATGTTAATCAGCTTGTTACATGCAATCGTATAATAGCACTATAACAGCCCACATGATCACTATGGGTGAATTCTTATGATGCTAAAATATAGCAAACTGCTTAATAACAAATCACAAGTGACCCAAGATCCCGGTTAGAGCTGAATACTTGTACTTGCGTAGGCAATTAATCTACTAATGCAGTTAAATGAGTTCATGAAGACTGTTTATTTCAGCGCCCCGTATAGGATTATATAGACTTGTGGTATTTAATATCGAAATGTAGAAATATAAACGTAGAACAGGAGGAATACGCCGAAAAATTACTGCAGAATACTTGAGAATTTTAAATAGAGATACGGGAACACTGATCAAGCTACACGTTTGATGAATAATGAGTCAAGGGGGAGTAAAATTTTAGAACGGCAGTGTTCCCGATCCGCAACTGTTTGTGTAGAAGGACGTGCAGATTTAGATGGACAGAGCTCTGCAAGTATACAGCAAATATTAGAAGATAGTGGTTCCGTATCTTGCAGTAATGACAGATACCTAGATATCTCTAATGTTTCTGAAAATTCAGACAGTGACAGTGTGTGTACTGAATATGATAAACAAGAAAAATGACGTGAAAACATAATCAAATGGGCAATTGAAAAAATATATCTTATTATTTTTATTTATTTTTTATTATTAATATTGCATATATCAAGCTTCGCTAACATAGCGGCTTGATTGGAAAGAATGGTTTGTATATCTCCCGTGTTGATAACTTGTAGTGTGTCTTGCTGCTGGAGTGCTTTTTCGCTGGCAGACGTTTGTGAATTATCCTGTAATATAAAGTAAGTAGGTATATGACTAAATAATAAAATAATAAATATGAAGGACGTTACACACAGCGCTTTAATTTAATTTTATAAATTACGGATCCCTAAATTTTCTACAGAGTTTAGTGGTTCACTGTAAAATATTTGCGTACTTGTTACCCGCTATTAAGCTTTTCATGAATCTGTGGCTGACTTGTTTCACACAAGAACTACTCTTGTCAGCTCATTGCTGATGTATGTACCACGAGTGAATACTTATACAGCCCATAGCATTTAATTGTGATTAATAAAGTGCACATTGCTTGTCTGCCATTTTTATGTTCTAACCTATGAATATGAATATATTTACAGTTTATATCTTTCTCTACAACGAAAATAACAACTGGATTTGAAGAGAAAATCTGTGATTTATGAGTAAACAGCTTATTGTCAAATAACATGGACAGAATAATAAGATTTCTGTTTTATTTTTTTATCATCATCAGCGCATTTTAAATTATAATTTTCAAGTAAACGGTACTATTTTGAGAGCGCATGAAAATTTTCATCTATATTTATATGATATTTGACAGTAAAAATGCTTTCCCATTCGAATTTTACGCGTTTAGAAGAAAAACTCAAGATTTTACTTACCGAAAACAATATCAACATCACAAAACACTTGTCAAATTGTTTCACTTGGTAGCAAGTAGGGGCGAGAACGTGAAAATTATTCACAATTTTGCAACTTGTGAATTTTCAACTCCATAAAAGCGTTATTAAGATCCTGGTCTGTACTTTGTGCTGTATAATAGGTAACACAAACTCTGATAATCAGCATTGTGCTGTATAATAGGTAACACATACTTTGATATTCAGCCAATGTTCAGCTCTTGGGGTGACTGTTACCTTTAATAATGCTCAAATAATGCTGATATACAGCAATCAGTTACGTTATTCAGCCTATAGCTGTTTAATTTGTGCCCAAATCAGAGTTATATCAGCTGAAACAGCGCTGCTAACGCTCTTATTCAGCAGACTTGTACAGCTAAGGATTCTATTGTGGACAGTTATTCAGCTTTTATACAGCACTTTTGTGTTACTTGGGTTGGCTGTGTGAACAGAATACAAAGCCTATAAATACTGTTGACAGTTAACACTTTTCTCTTCTTTATTTAATTTACACAACCGTATGGCGTCATAACATGACTACTACATCAAGACGTTACAAAACGGATTATAAAAATTAAATTTCTGTTTTTTTTTTATTTGAAATCAAAACTAACATTTTTCTTCTGTATGCTTTTTGACTAAGCTATTTCATAAATATATTTTAAGTTTATAACAGATATTGACACTGCTGCAACCCACAATACAAAGGTCACAATAATTAAAGGTAAACAATTAGGCTGCCATTCATACAGTCCTAATTTTTCATATAAATAAAATGGGTTATAAACACCTCTACCATATTAAAACGATGATGATATCGAAGCACACCAACAAACACCCAACCGCCTTCAGGAAACTGACCGCAACTTTTGAAAACTTTTAACTTCATAGAACGTTCAGATTCCCCTTATAAAGTACCGACACCGGGAAAAACTTACAGAGTTTACAAACTCCGCAAACTTATAACAATGTGTTTGAAATTGCGTGTGACTTTAAGTTATTCGGATTTGATTTCTCGAGCGATAATCTCAGCTCATAAATTATGTTGCTACCTAAACTTTTTGTAAGTATTTTCTTTTTTGGTAACAAACTGTTTGGGAACTCAAGCTGTGGACAAAAAGTTGCAAAGTTTGCAAATCGAGGAAAAGCGAAATTCATGCAGATTTCTTGGGGCATTCATCTTGAGCATCGTTATCCAATAGCATTTCTTTCATGAACTGCTTTTGTCAACAGTCCAGCCAAAACTTATTTCGCTTGGGGCTACCTACATAGAGCAACCATGACGGGGCATAATGTAAAATGTTACAAAATGAGTGTTCATTCAGTCTTGTAACGTAGGAAGTTTAACACTAGGCGACGGAAATGCTTATCTAGATACAGATGTATACCACAGTTTCAACTACGTCTGTCCAGTCCTTGTCCCTCCGATTAGGACAAGGAGCGTGATGGATGAATGGGGTCGGTGGGTGAGTGGACTGGTGGGCTTGCCGGCCATGTTTATGTGAGGAAGAGGGGATGCCAGTCGGGCCACGGTAGGTTTATGTTTCTGTGGTTCGGGAAATGGCGAGAGAGTATTATCCTTCTTAGTGCGTTAAGTCCATAATTCTTATCCCATGAGACCAATTTACCAGGCGAATAAAAAAAGGATTTTAGCACATGGTAACTTAACATGGTCGCTGCGAATGGGACGTAACGCGCCCGTAACAGTCAGTATTAGCATCCGGCTTAATATTAATTAAGCTATGCGTCCACTCAAGTGCACACCAATGACGCGAGTTTGATTACGAGGTATGAGGAATCCGATCACGCGAAATAAGTGGTTCCTATCCGGTTACGTGATTAATTAAATTAACTTCAATTATCAAGGTATTTTGGATTAATTTGATTTAAAATGTCATGAATATTTTTTCCAGTTAAGAATAGTAAATTTTCAATAAAAAGGGAGTTAAAATTTAACCATTTTGAATACCTTTTATATAAACTAAAAATAGTTATTTGACATGACAAGCATATATATAAGATTATATTAGATAACTTCAGCTTTCACACGATAAGACTATTCTTATCGTGGGACATTAAAATGGGACAATACGTCTCATTTTCCATTTTGTCCCATTTTGTTGGCTACATCTCGTTAGTATCAACTGTCATTCTATGCCTTTTAATAAGTATTTTTAATGGTTCTCGAAAACTTATATCGTGAGCTTATCCATACACTACTAAGGCCTCAGAATGGGAAATCTGGCACTTACATATCTGGCGGATGTTTGACATATTTCAAAGGAAATCCCTCTCTTGGTGGGAAACGTTCTACATCCGCTTCCGCTCACACTTCCGCTACATACCTACATAAAATGTGACCAAAACTTCTTTCAAAAATTCATTAAAGAGTCATTCTTCCTATAACGATATTCCAGGCTTTACTGAGGCAGATGTAGTGTAAGATCAGGGTTTCTCAAAGTTTCCCTGAGTTTCCAACTAATCTGAGCCGACGGCGGAAGCGAGGTGTGAAATGACCTAGGCGCACGGAGACTACACGGAAACTTTGTAATTTGAAAAAACTTTTACCTTCACTTACATCGAAACTGTGCCGTAGTTTCTAGAATATTTTATCACCGGCTTCATATTTTAAAGAGGGTCATAATGACCATGTTGTCATAGAGCTAATAGTGAGTTGACTCACGTTCGATTATTCTCGTTCCTAATTCAGTGTCGCGATAATGGTTAAATCAGATACCATTAAGAGTAAGCACTTATTGTGGTAGCGGATCAGATGGTTTTTAAATGCGAGTTAAGAAAGCGCGTTTTAAAACGCCCTATGTCTCTCAACTCTCTTTCAAGAAGAGACAAGTTTTGTCTTTGGTTTAAAGTTTCAGTTGAAACTTCTCGGATCACCTTTATTGTAATAAATTGCAAAGCCTTTGGAAACTGGGTAAAAGTCTAGATAACTCGTCACACACGGATCTCGAATTAAATTACGTACAGTAGCAAACTTCGGCCGTTTCAGCGGAGTAATAGATTCTTTATGGGGCTGTACTTATCCGCTGAATTGGTAATGAGGGCAATTATTATGTGACGACACTCGCGTTACAACTTTTACTTGGAAAAGTTTAATCGTCTTTTAAAAGTTAAGCTTCTTAAAATAAAACCAGCATGGATAGGTACGTGCATAGAGTGGTCGTAACTAAGATAGATAGAGCTGAAATTCATCAACTACTTAGCTGAACTATAGTAACTCCAATTATAAACCCAAGTTAGTGAATTATGTTCAGGAGCGGAGATAGTAAAATAAGCGGCTTACGAGAGCTACCGATAAATTATTCCTCATAATTAATTCAGTGTAGGTACGGCGGCAATCCGCTTACGTTTGTAAGACAAGTTTAGTTTAGTATTCTTTGAGCTTTCTGCTGAACTAACCGGCCACAAGTATTTGTCTAGGTAAGTATAAAATAATTAAGATGAGTAGGAAAAATAAAAATACGGAACATAAAATCACGATAGGTGCTAGTTGATTCTTTTTGTTACTGTAGTGCACAAAAAATTAGGTGACAAGGATATTTCTTGTATTTGGGATACAATTTTATTTGTAAGCCGAAAGCTTACTTCCATTATTTTTATTACACCTATATCTTATGACAACCTCTGTGGCGTGGTGGGCGAAGGTCCGGCTGCGACGCAGGATGCAGGATGCGGGTTCTTTTCCCGCCTCGGGACAAATATTTGTACGATCTGCAAATATTCGTTCAGGGTGTTCTGGCCCTTCTCTATAATAGAAAATATTTATCACTTGTATATTATTTTGTACTCATATCAGTTATCTAGTACTCATAACACAATCTCTGCGTATCCTTGGGTCTAGATAATGCTGTGTGAATTGTCCAGCATTATTTATTTATTTATTTATTCTGATCTTAAAAGTTTATTTGATAATAATTTACACCCATACATAATAGAAGACATTGCTTAAATTAGAAGAGAAAACGTGGTAAATATATTGTAGAACCGTTAATCTTCTTATAAAAACGAAGACCATCTTACATGAGATAGGAAATGGGAATAGAACCCGCTCTGGCTAGATCCGAGTCTAGAGGTCAGGGTCAATCTCAAGATATGAGTTCATGGCAACATCGATCATTGACCCTACGATAAATCTACTGTCCCTCCATAAATACGAAACTTACGTGGTCTGTTTGGTAACTTCTCACGGCGAAATAACTACACGAATGTAAATGAAATTTGGCACGGGGATAGATTTTATAGATTGACTCAAGGAAGGGCATACTGTATCTTTTTTCCAGAAAACGCGAACATAGCACGTATCTATCAGCAAAACCCAGTGTTTATCATAAAATAATAATAATAATGCTGGACAATCCACACAGCATCATCTAGCTCCAAGCTAAGCAGAGCTTGTGTTATGGGTACTAGATGACTGATATACGTAATACAATATTATTAAATAGATAGATATTTTTTATTATACATAGAAAACAACCAGAACCACTGAACAAATATCTGCAGATCGTACAAATATTTGTCCCGAGGCGGGAATCGAACCCGCAACCTCCTGCGTCGTAGGCGGACCTTTGCCTACCGCGCCAAAGAGGTCGTCAAATACAAAGCCAGCAAAGCGGTATGAAAGTAAATGATCAGAGAAACGATAAAATATGAATGAAGAATTTAACACAAACAACTGAGTTGTTTGTGAGATCTATCACTAAATATTACACCACTCGCTCTCGAAATCCGCCAGCCATTGCTGTTAAAAAACACTAAAAAAAGATCGACTTCTCACAGATGACTCAAAATTGTTATCAGCTTGACTTACTTTTACATGAAAAATTCGCATTAGATATTAAAAATTTTGCTAAATTTTACTATAAATTTGTACAACCTTTTCAGTATTTCATCATCATCAGCCTATAATATTAGTCCACTGCTGGACCTCTAGGCGCCTAATGAGCGCCATATTATTATATGGCATCATTGAGGGTTGTAGACCATAATCCCCACGCTGGGCATGCGGGTTGGGGATCGCAGTTTGGTGGAGTTTTTCTGCAGAGGGCGCTGCTGCCTGCCCTCCATTGTGGTTCCCTTTGTCGCCTCTTACGACACCCACGAGAAGAGTGGGGGTGGTGAAATTCTATGCCGGCACCACACGGCAAGTAGTTTCAGTATTTAACTGCATTGATTCGTTTCTTTCCCCTTCTACGTATCGATCGTTTCGTTTCCTAGCAAGATAGCAATGTTGTACATAAGCCGGATTATCGCACCCGTACCTGATCCGGGACTGACCCGAGAGCAGTCCGGGAGCCGGATGAGCTTGTGGATTATTACTGGACAACCCGGTAGCTACAGTGAACGGATAAAACATGGAAGCATTCCTTGAAGGAAAATACGCCCGCAACTTGACACAACATTGCAAACAAACCTACTTGTCAAAACTACGTCGCTGATTTTGCAACATTTTGTAAAATCTCGGGAAGCACAGTTAAAATTAGACTTTATTCTCTGGAGGATTGAGATTAAATTGTCGTTTATCCTGTAGGTCACTTATGTAATTTTCTACACACACATGTCATGTCATTATCACAGCAAAATTTGCGTTGGGTTATTTTCTAGCGCAAGGCATGTTTCCTTGTTTTATCCGTTCACTGGGTAGCTATGTCTTCCCTATGCGACTGGTACCTTACATTTTCATATTTTGTATATCATCTTCATCTTCACCCTACGGGACCAGTACCTGAACCTTACTTTATCACGTTTTATACGTAATTTTTCTCTACACAGGATTTTAGTTAACCTAAACTTTGTGTGTGTAATATAAAACTTGTATGAAGATGTTTTTTCTGCATTACTCTCAAGCATGGGCTTTTTCTCTATACTCCTATAATATTACATATTTTTCTCACATAGGTACGATTTGCGAAATTGCGATTCCGATTCCGGTGTATCATTTAATGAAAGAGACTTGATCCCGACATAATTTTAAGTGAGCGTATAAACAGTTGTTAACAATGTATCCCTATGCTAATTTTCAAGATAAATTACCTAAAAATCACTTATGTATATAATATGATTAAAAAAATATCTCAATTAAATTGGTGCTAATAAACCACTAAAATAAACGTCACAACACACACAAAATTCAATCAGAAAAAGCCATAAAATTTGAGTTTACATTTTAAAGTTCCGCGCCTAGTTTGACGAAAATTCTGGACGCAGTGGACGCCATATTGCTCTTTGATCATGACGTCACTTGGTTGTCTGAACAAAGTCCAAAGCTTTTAAACGCTTTTCACACGGCAGGTGACTCTTTTTAGTCAAGACTACAAGGCGGTATGACGTCAAAACACAACACGCAAAAACGTAACGGCTATTATTTCATAACATTTTTACACACACGTTTTTTAAACACGTTGACGTTTTCAGATTAATCCCTTATTATGTAAATCCTATGTTCTTCAGGATAATGATATATAGGACACTAATGGTGAAAGAATTTTTCAAATCGGTCCAGTTTCGGAGCCTATTCAATGCAAATATACAATCAAATCTTTCATCTTTACAATATATGTAAAGATTGCGTAAACTGTGCATCGAAATACAAAGTTTTCTTTTTCACTATAGATCTTATTTTTTAAACATTTAACAACAATATCAAAAAACACAGATAACTCTCCAATGAAAACCACAACTTTCTCCTAACCGCTGCACTCAAAACCACCAGTTAATCTGACCTAGGCATTACTATTTACCACCACAGTGTGTATAGCTCTTTGTACAGCTTTAAACACACCCTAAGCCGCTCATCCGTCCACGTATCCCGGTTTGAGGCGCTCGCGTGACGTCACGCACGCATGGAACTGATTTTATGACTCACGTACGGGTAACTGTACAGAAGGGAAGGTTTGAATGTCTTTATGGGTTACTGAAACCTTGGGGATTATGATAGGATGGGGAAAATATTTTTCTTCGTAGCATTTTTAGGCAACAGTGATAGTGTACCTAATATTTTTGGTGGTATTTCGTAATGTCTGACTATATTTGTGGCTGAGTGTGACAGGTGATCGGAATGCTGGCTTTTATTTCGGTCAACGAATTAACATCGCCAATTCGCCATCCAACGTGGCAATGCTGACAACATTATGGGCAATCCGCCTTATAGTGATAGCTTAGATTTTTATTGTATTATGTGAATCAGTCATCTAGTACCCATAACACAAGATGTACTAGACCCTTTATGTTATCTGTGACTAGACGAAGGTAGGATATCAATTTGATATTGTGGCTTAGTGCTTAGTGCACACTGAAGAGAGATAAATAATATACATATAATTTCCTAGAGATATCCCATTTCCCCATTAATTTAATTTCCCAGAGTGCGAGGGCTTACACACTATAATGAAAAAGTCTCTATTATATAGATACTCAAATCCTTGTCAAACTTTGTAAGAAACAAAAAGAAGGTTTCATCTGTTTGTATGAATTGTTCTTACTGTATAACATATACAGTGTGCTTGTGGTTTATATTAGTGTGGCACGTGTGCGGAACGTTATGTCTCACTATCCTGCGTATGAAGATTTTTGCGAGCGAATAAAGATTCTTATGTCGTTTAGATCTACTTATTTCGTTGAAATGCGGCTCTTTGAGTATGATGTACCTGAATAACTTTCATATAGCGGTAATCTTAAAAATACGGAATAATGTACAGGCTGAGTATTGTTTCAGGAAGTCTCCTCAAAGTTTGCTAGAATGCTTAATTGCTAGAAAAGATAAGGGAACCTTACTAATACTTTAGTAACGATGGAACAAAAGTATATTCTACAAAATTAAAGAACGAATAATTACGAATTAATATAAAAAAACAATAAACCTAACTAACCTGCATCCATTTTAAGAAAATGTTAATAAAAAAATGCATTCGCAAATTATACTAACAAAAGTCTACACTAGAAAAAAATACGTGAAAACTAACGAGTCCACGACCCAACTATGGAAAAATAAACATTCTTTATAAAGGTGTCTAGTTATGCAAAAGCTTCGCTGGTAACAATAATAACTCTTTATCAATGCACATATTTATAAAAGAGATAGAGAAATTATAGTTATGACAAGATTATTAAGTAAGCGCGACGATACCATTATTGTAAAACTTGCTATTAAAAATGGCAATCGGTTAATTTAGTTAAAATAGCCATCATCTCCGCCCTTTACGTCACCAACTGCTAGGCATCATCGCCATCGTCAGCCTATATCAGTCCACTGCTGGACATAGACCTCCCCTAATGAGCGCCATAGATGGCGTTATTTATCATTTGGGGGTTATTGCCCATAATCCCCACGCTCGGCAGCGGGTTAGAGATCGTTCGGTGTAGTTGTTCTGCAGAGGGCGCTACCCACCCGCCGGTGTGTTTCCCTTAGTCGCCTCTTACGACACCCACTGGAATAGTCAGTCAACATTTTTTTCGATAAACACCACTGTTAATACATCCGATGCGAACAATATACCTGCGTGGTGATTATGGCAAAAACCCCTTTGTTATGGGATACGATAGGGGTTTTAGGTAGTGAAAGTATATGAGATTTGGGTATTGAAATCAAACCTATTGACATTATGTTGTGACCTCAAAATATCAATTATTTGGGGTTTAGTACTTTGTAAGCCTACTTAAGAGCTCAGACACAGTTTTTGTCATCCTAAAAGCTTTTAAAGCCGCGCTTGAGGACTTATTATGACTAAGCCTAATGAATAGTTTACTATAATATGTCATCATCACTAGAACAGTGGACAGGGAAGAATATGTCTGCCATCACTTGGGTCTTTTATGATAAAAAAGATTGTTGTGTAAAAAAGGTTTCTGTAATAATACATTTTTATTAGAACTAGACCGCTGGTTGATTCTGCAATTGTCGTGAGTGTACCTATAAGTATACAGTTTTAGTCGCTCGAGCAGATCATATTCTTTAGTTTTTATGCGTGTTGATTATGCGGTCAACTAGTGGCGAAAATGGTATGTGAATAGTACTATTTTAACGGGTATTTAGCGCATTTATTTACCTATTTCCATTTCATTTCAACAGTTTACAAACTGTCGTGTATCGTTTTAAAAATATTTATTGAAAATAATATGAATCACAAATATCTGAATCGACTAGCGGTGCTTTTCAGAACTTTAGTGTAGCAACCTTGCTTCAAGTCTTTAATATGAGAAGTGTTTTTAAATATTCAGAGAAAGTCTGCTACCTTCAAAGTTGAAATAGTGTAGCAGCGGAATACCTGGAGGTGAGTTTGTGGATTGGATCCATCTAGAAGAAACAATAAAATAAATTACCCTTCATAAACTTGTTCTGTGTTGGTTTGTTATTTATGGGTAAAAGCGTCTGTGTTTTTAATTTAGTAAACTTAATAAAATCTTGTTTTATTCAAATTTCATTTCATTTTATAATTCAAAGATTTTGGGATAATAGTATATAAAAACAATTTTTTTCACATCAGTTTAAATAATAGTTGTAATTGTTTTATTCTGTTAAACAGTGTTATTCTCTTTGATAATAAATATTGCTTCAAAAAGTTTATAATGTGTCGAAATAATACAACAAACTAACTATAGAGGTACATTCCCGAAAAATGCAGGTTTATAAATTACTCTGGACACAGTATTCTCAGGAATAAATCTGTGGTGTTAGGTAACCTGGACTTTTTTGTGTATGAAAGCAAATTAATCTTCATACTCGATCGACTATTGACGGAGTACCACAGAATAATTATATATGGAAATATCAGTGTTTCAAATTAGATAAAAATCATACCTCAAAAAAAGAACATCTTAATCAGTTTAAAATACTAAAGTAACTTACGTGGGCTGGGCGTCGGTATTGCCAACTTGACACATAATTTTAATAACTCCCTCTAGCGGTCACTTTGCAACATTTTACAACGCTTTATGTGAGAAGGTATTCCCAAATTTTGCGAAACATCTGAGTAGTTGTTACTTTACTTTATTAGCGGGAAAGTGCTTTGTTCTAATTAGTTAAACTTGGATTTATGCTTTAAGTTTGCGCTCATTAAAAATGAAAACATAGAAGGGCACTTTGATAGAACGAATGAGGTTATAATGTGAGAATTTGTGGCGTGGTCTCCTTAAAATAGGTCGCATACTCAGACCACTTCATCAGGTAAAATATGTGGATGTCATCGATCCCACAGCTTATGATGAACAACAATCTAGAATAGAATAAAAACGTAAATTATTGACAGCAAATTGTGATGAATCTCAATTTGACAGTGTCAGTTTTATTTATTACATTTCTCTATGTGACATATAATTTCAGTATTACATAGTTTTAAGTAATAAGGTAATAAGGTTCATAATTTATTTTGTTAAGACTACACAAAATATTTACTTTGACAAGGTTCCACTTCGAGCACATAGTTACCTGTTACCGGTACTGTTTGTTACCTTCTCTATCTCCAATTTAACTCCCTAACTGCGATGTTTATAACCGAACCCGCAGCGATAATGATACAATATCATGAATAATTCGGAATTTAACGGCGAGCTCATCAACGAATCTAAACTGCCATCTCTAATTAACACATCTGCATAATTATAACTACGCATATAGAAACTTCGTTATGGATTCGGCTGATTTTCTGCGTAGATTTTCTAAGTGCTACCTCTAAAATTATTGTTTACCCGTTCAACCCACAATTTTTCTACCCAATATTGTTTTTCCCTGCTCAACCCAAAATATGAATATCTTTAGCTATCGAATTTTGAGCGATGGTTAAGCTGGTCCATGCAGACCTAGTTTAACGACTTATTTCATTATCATCATCATCACCAGCCTATAATAGTCCACTGCTGGACATATGCCTCCCCTAATGAGCGCCATAGATGACATCATTATTTGGGATTATTGCCCATAATCCCCAGGCTGGGCATGCGGGTTGGGGATCGCAGTTTGGTGTAGTTGTTCTGCAGAAGGCGCTGCTGCCCGCCCCCGGTGTGTTTCCCTTAGTCGCCTCTTACGACACCCACGGGAAGAGTTGGGGTGGTGAAATTCTATGCCGGCACCACACGGCACGACTTATTTTTGTCGACATAATTATATCTTTCGTAAATATATAATTTTTTGATATCAGAAATCATAAGTATCGATAAAATACCCAAGAAAGAACTAGATTCTTTATAGTAGATACACCCCCGACAAGAAGGAGGATTTTATATTTTGTCGTGTTGTTTGTTCTGTGACTGTCTATGGCATTAAATATTTAAAAAATTTTGCTTTAATATGAGGTTCTCTCTGAATCAAGAGTTTCCCATGCGAATTATTAATTTAATTATCTAATCTGTGGTGCCGATTATATGTTTTGTATAACTTAAAGTAAAATTTTCGTCGAGGGCAAGTCTTGTGAAATTGCCACTGTCATTGGAGATATATCACAAAGACATTTTTTTAATATCTCAAGATTTCTTTCGCTGCACACGAGGATCGAATTATCTCAAATAATATAAACATGTGCGATCTCCCAATAGGCAAAGGACCCAAGAATTAAGCTACGGAAGACAATCTTCCAACAAAACCTTATTGCGGATCAAATGACACAGTCGATCGCATTATGAATATTGAATGTTATGCGGCATAGTTGCTGTACGGGAATACGAATGACGCACTTGTTCACGCGTTGCTAACTTTTATAGCACTGGCGAGGCAAGACCGCTGAATCAGTGCTTGCTAAAGATTTGGGATATAAGTGTTCTGTGCTAAAGTTTGACTGGAAGTGAAAAGATGTGACTTCTAGCCTGGAATTAATACACACATATCTGAAGACTAGCAGTCCGTCCCGGCATCGCAACAGTATTAAAAAAAAACTCAAAAGTTTCATTCATTTCAACATTTTCTCGCTAACATGATATAAATTAATAAACAAAATAAACTAGACGCTGGCCTTACTTTCTGTCTATATCGGATATCTCATAGAATATTTTATCTCAAAACGTGTGTTAGTGTTTAATTATTTTGGTTTTAAAACAGATTCAAGGAATGATCTAGCCGTTGAACGGCTAGCTGCTTTTATAGCCAGTTCTCTGCAGAACGATACAATGTATTGGAGGAGCCTGCGCCATGATTATTTCGATCCTTGTTGTAAGTACATCCGTTCAGCTTATGCGGAGCCATTCGGAAGCTGGAATTGAATGAAATCCGCAGATTTTTATCAAAAAATACGTACCTATTACGAATTTACTGGGTTTAGCATTGGTGAAGCTAACAAGGACAATAATTTACGTACCCTTAACTTAACCCACCATATGGTGCCGGCATAGAATTTCACCACCCCCACTCTTCCCGTGGGTGTCGTAAGAGGCGACAAAGGGAAACACGGGGGGGGGGGGGGGCGTTCAGCAGCGGCCTCTGTAGAACAACTCGATCCCCAAGCGTGATTATCGGCCATAACCCCCAAATGATAATAATACCACCAATGGCGCTCATTAGGGGAGGCCTATGTCCAGCAGTGGCCTATTTTGTTAGGCTGATGTTGTTAACTTAACCTCGAACTTTCATTGTGAAACGAACACAGGCTTGTTCTAGAGCAGTGTCCATTGCTTCTATTTATATTTTGCATTTTTCCAACCAAAGTTATTTTTACTATATTATTCATACAATTCTAGACAAAGATTCGTCCCTTTCCAAGAAAATTGTCTCATTGTACTACGCATTGACTCGTAGAACATTTACGAGCCGCGTAGCAAGTCTACAGCACTACGAAAACTTGTTAGGACACTTAATTCGCGCTAACTGTTTAAAATCTCTTGTTTTTCGTATAACCGTCAGATTTATTTTATGACGTCAGCGTAGTCTATGAAAATAACAAAAGACGAATTTCCTCTCCTTAAATAATTATTTAAAGTTTTAAATTTTCATTATTTTTAACACCTTAGAATCTGTAATCCATTTTCTAGAACCATGTTTTATGTTTTGAATCATCGGATTAAACCTGTTTCGGTTATATACTGTGTTAAGTCTGTCTGTCTTGATTTCAGTGTAAAGATACAGGGAAAACAGCTTCACGACGTTATCTAGAATTTAGATGAATTCTACCTTTTCAAATGATAATGATAGGAAAGAATTAAATAAAATAGGAGCACCATTCAAGTCACTCCCACGACAAGCAGTAATTAAAATAAATTAATGGCATCTACTAAATGAGGGCCGAACGATAACAAAGGCATCATTAATTTTTCATTTTCGGGAAATAAAATTTGTTCAACGACCTAATATTAAGAATAAAGGAACCTTACACTTGGTCGTTCGCTTACTCACAATAACTCAATTATACAAATATTATTCATTCATGAAATTTTATAATCAAAAGAAACAGATAAAAACATGATAAAAATATTACTTTCGCTATCGTCGTGTGAGATCCGGCTCCAAAAGTGGTTATTTAAAGCTGAGACCGAATAATAAGTATAAAACTTTTTATTTGGTCTGAGATTTAAAGAATAAAAAAGCAATATCAGACTCTGTAAAGCCGATTTCCTTACCTATAAAGCTCTCTTAAAATTGGAAGCTAAACCTAAGAGTTGTTGTGTAGTGTTTTTAAGCAAATCATCTGTGTTTAGATTAAAAAAAAATACTTTTCCATTAAACCTGACAGATTTTTAGGGCTAGGCAAGGCATCCATATTCATTGTAGCACTTGATCTTATAAGCTGTTACAGATAGTTTGAATTAATTATTCACTTGTTCTAAACAAGTGATCAATTAACGAAAAACTATCGTCCTCTTTTTTTTTTTTTAATTTTTTGGGCAGGGCGTAGGCCTACCTGAAGTAGCTAAGAACTAAGCGACCAGGCGACTATTTTGATTCCTCATAAAATCGCTGCACCGCTGCACTTTTAGCAAACAAAACAACAAAACGTTTGCTAAAAGGTGATAAATAACTTCCAATAACAAGCACTTGAGAAACAAAACCCACGCCTCGCAGGTAAAAATACAGAATAATTTATATGCGTGAACAAATAAAGTGAAATTCATATTTGAACACAAGTTAAGGGACAACACGCGCCCTCCAAGTTTCTTTTAATTGGGAACATTAATTGGCGATTCACTTAATTGGACGATTTGTCGCTATAGGGCCCTGTAGGGCTCTGCAGGGTACAGGGCGATGAAAGAAAAACTCGCTAATAAGTCTCTCGAGGACTTTGCAAGTTTTTTTTTCTGTGTAAATTTGTTTTCTCATGTGAATGTGAGTACAGATGACATTATATACTTTGCCATATTTAACAAATTTCCTTAATTCGAAGTTAGAAAGTTAATTAATTAATGAGAAGGAGCGAAACGAAAAGTTATCAATAATAATATAGAAATCTTTTATAGTCGATAGTCGCTAGAAGCTAAATTAATTGAGTTTCAATTTAGGTATATCCTATTTGTATTAAATAATGCTAATCAATTGACACACCATCATCCAGCCCTAAGCTAAGGAGAGCTTGTGTTACTAAATTACTGATATATTCAATACAATATATTACATACAATATTTTTACTATACATAGAAAAAGATCAGAGCACCCTGTTCAAACATCTGCAGAGGAGAGAATCGAACCCGCAACTTCCTGCGTCGAAGCCACGCCTTTATCCAACCCGCCGCAGAGGTCGTCAAACTTAAAACACAAATATAACTGAATCATCCAAAATATTAAATTTAGGAGAGTCAATAGAAGTCAACAGTTTATTCGCTTCGTAAACAAATGAGAGGAGTCACCGCACGAAGGAAAAATATTTATTCAGTTATAAAAATAAAGTTGGAAAACCGTCTCGACTGCGGTAAGCACTAATTGCGATTTTTTATTCGTGGAACACTTTCAACAAATTTTCGTAAAATTGTTAGCAAGTACACAATGGGCTCACCATTCCATTTTTAGGGTTTTGCCATCGGTTCCAAAACCTTTATGAAATCGGTTTGGGTCTGTTTTGTGTTTTGAATCCTTAATATCTCAGAAATTACTGCAGCTATTGACTTGAAATTTTAAATAATAATACATTTTGTGCGCCCGCACATATTTAAAGAAAAATAAATGAAAATAAATGAAAAATCAAAATGAAGATTTTCCATACAAATTTTGAAATCGAAATTTTAAATGGAACGTACAAAGTCGAAAGTGGTATCAAATGAAAGGTACTCGTTTGTAGATTTCAAAATAGTTTTTGAAATTTCGGTAGATTTCATACTTTTTAAAATATTTTGTATTTTATTATAAAATGGTCAAAAAAATGACCGTTCCCCCCCCCTATCTCTGAAGATTGCAGAGCGATCGACGTGATATGTACCAAGTGTTTGTAGGTATTGATCTATATTTTATAGGAAAAATATAGAGAAGTCTGTAAAAATAATACTTTTTGAAATATATGGTCAAAAAAGGGCGGGAAAAATTTCTAAAGGGGTGACTACCCCCCCGAGTTGGGTATCAAATGAAAGGTATTGGTTTGTACATTCCAATGCAGTTTTTGAAATTTCGATAGATTTTATACTTTTTGATATATTTTGAAAAAGGTCGAAAAATTGACCGGTACCCCCCTTCTATCTCCGAAGATTGCAGAACGATCGATTTGATATGTACCAAGTTTTTGTAGGTATTGATCTATATTTTACAGGAAAAATATAGAGAAATCTGTAAAAATAATACTTTTTGAAATATGGTCAAAAAAGGGCGGGAAAAATTTCTAAAGGGGTGACTACCCCACCGAGTTGGGTATCAAATGAAAGGTATCAGTTTGTACATTTTAATGTAGTTTTTGAAATTTCGATAGGTCTTATACTTTTCGAAATATTTTGAAAAAGGTCGAAAATTTGACCGTTCCCCCCCCTCTATCTCCGAAGATAGCAGAGTGATCTATATAAAATGTACTAAGCGTTTGTAGATATAGGTCTATATTTTACAGGAAAAATATAGAGAAGTCTGTAAAAACAATACTTTTCGAAATATGGTCAAAAAACGAATTTTCATACAATGGGGGCTATTTCATTGAGAGCAATATCAAATCAAAGGTATGGATTTCGACAATTCAAAACAAGTTTTAAAAATCGTCTAAGTTATATACTTAGTGAAATACGTAGAAAAAAGTCGAAAAAATAATTGTAGATACCAACCCACTTACCTACCCACTAATCTCTGTAGTAACTGTAATAGTAGGGTTCCACAGCGCCACGAAACCGTTGTTCTCAAAATTTTAAAGTCCATACCCAATGTATTCCACTGCGCTCGAAGAATATTTAGATAATAAGATTATTGAATTCATGAATTCCACCGTGCTCCAAAAAAATATGAGAAGAGTAATGTATCCTGGATAATCCACACAACATCATTTAGCGACAAGCTAAGCAAGCTTGTGTAATTCGTACTACTACGATATCTGTTATCTATACTAATATTATAAAGAGGAAAGATTTGATTGTTTGTATGTTTGTTTGTTTGTTTGTTTGTTTGTTTGAATTGAATAGGCTCCGAAACTACTGGACCGAGTTAAAAAATTCTTTCACCATTAGAATCCTGAATTGTCCGTGATGAACATAGGCTATATAATATTATCAAAAAAGTTAGGGATCCGCATAAAAAATTCAATAATTGAACCGTGCGCTGTATATTCAACCTCTTTTTCTATTATGGCGCGTCAGAATAGAAAAGGAGGTTGAATATATACGCACGGTGCTTGCTTTTTCTCTACGGCCAGTGTCAGTTACGGAGTGTCGAGTCAATGTCAAAAATCCTAATGCTGTTAAAAAAGGTAAGGGATCCGTATGAAAACTGTGGAAGCCATCGTGTTAGTGTGTATAATTTCTGAAATTTTTGTTTAATACCCGTGCGAAGCCGGGGCGGACCGCTAGTTTAGATAATAAGATTATTGAATTCATGAATTCCACCGTGCTCCAAAAAAATATGAGAAGAGTAATGTATCCTGGATAATCCACACAACATCATTTAGCGACAAGCTAAGCAAGCTTGTGTAATTCGTACTACTACGATATCTGTTATCTATACTAATATTATAAAGAGGAAAGATTTGATTGTTTGTATGTTTGTTTGTTTGTTTGTTTGTTTGTTTGAATTGAATAGGCTCCGAAACTACTGGACCGAGTTAAAAAATTCTTTCACCATTAGAATCCTTAATTTTCCGTGATGAACATAGGCTATATAATATTTTCAAAAAAGTTAGGGATCCGCATGAAAAATTCAATAATTGAACCGTGGGCTGTATATTCAACCTCTTTTTCTATTATGGCGCGTCAGAATAGAAAAAGAGGTTGTATAGCGCACGGTGCTTGCTGTTTCTCTACGGCCAGTGTCAGTTTTGGAATGTCGAGTCAATGTCAAAAACCCCAATGCTGTTAAAAAAAGTAAAGATCCGTATGAAAACTGTGAAACCCATCGTTTTAGTGTGTATAATTTCTGAAATTTTTGTTTAATACCCGTGCGAAGCCGGGGCGGGCCGCTAGTAAGGTTTAATAAGACTAGCATAGAAGTAAGTATAAACCGTTGTAGGAACATGAGACGATCACCCTCGCCGACTGCCTGCCAGGCGTTTACTTGGAGAACAATAAATCCTTGCAAAAACGGAATGTCGTCGATTGGAAGACGTTCGACTGCACGAGTTTCATACAAGTTCTTCAGTTGAGTTCAGGTTCGGTTGCAGTCACGTTTGTGACAAGTTCATAACAAGCTCGCACACGGGGCGGCGGCGGCGATGTCGGTGAAGTTAGCAGAGCATCTTCTGGCAGAGCATAAATAAATTAGAGTTCTGTTCGCATGCAGGTGAGTTCTATAGTTCCTGATAGTTTTCAGGAATAGTTCTGGCGTTTTTAACCTGAAAAAAGTTAAATGAAATTATGCTCTGCTAACTTCGCGTAGCAGAGCATTTTTCAGGAATCCACACAAAAATTGGTATGAATAAGCTTTTCGATAATAAAAACAGTTCCTGATAGTTTTCAGAAATAGTTCCGGGGTTTTTACAAGACTAATGTCAATTTACAGATTTCATCAAGTAACTTTCTATTAGGGTTAGTCGTGACACGAAGTTCCTTAGACCTGCTCAAACCATAGTACGAATACATTGCCACGAGCAATAAGCGAATATAAAACTACAGTTATGAATTAAAAATATTTAAATGACAAAACTCCTGAAAATTTCATGAAATCGTAACAAAATCCTTAAATAATTGGTGAAAATGTATTGATTCAATGGGCTGAAATGCTCCTTTGAGAGGAGTTCTGATAGCATGCATGGAGAATACAATAAAAAACAGTTAAATCTGACAAAAAAAATACAATTCAAACACAGAACTCCTGAAATTTTCATGATATCGAACTTTTAACTCGCTACAAAATTATTTAATGTTTGGTGAAAATGTATAGATTCAAGGGCTTGTTGTGCTCTTATTAAGACAGTTCCCATAGCATGCATTGAGTATATAATAGAAAACAGATAGATCTGACGAAAACAGTACAATTCAGACGCAGAACTCCTGAAAATTTCATGAAATCGAACTTTTAACTCGCTACAAAATTATTCAATGTTTGGTGAAAATGTATAGATTCAAGGGCTTGTTGTGATCTTGTTAAGACAGTTCCCATAGCATGCATTGAGTATATAATAGAAAACAGATAGATCTAACGAAAACAGTACAATTCAGACACAGAACTCCTGAAAATTTCATGAAATTGGACTTTGAGCTCGCTACAAAATTATTCAATGTTTGGTGAAAATGAATAGATTCAAGAGCTTGTTGTGCTCCTATTAAGACAGTTCCCATAGCATGCATTGAGTATATAATAGAAAACAGATAGATCTGACGAAAACAGTACAATTCAGACCAGGGATGTTACGAAGCTTCGACTCCGACTCCGATATGTCGGAACCTCCGATTGATATTACACCTCCGGCTCCGACTTCTGTTCCGAAACTTTCAATCGGAGGTTTAAATCGGAGATCGAAGCATAGTGGATAGCGGGCGATGGCGCGCGGCGGCTGCGGTCAGCACAAACAGGTTTATGCATGTCTTGCAAAAACTCCCCTCCACGTACTTTTCGTCGTCCATTACTCACTCCACTCACTTTAAAGTTGTCTATTACGCAGTATGGATGATTTGTTTTGTTTTGCGCGGCGTTTCAATTAAAGTTATCTGTTTGATTCTGATTAAGATATATATAACAATGAAGACGAAATCAATTGTGATTTGGAACTACTTCGTTGAAGTTTGTGCAGATACGGCAAAGTGCAAAGTTTGTGAAAAGATATATTCACGAAAAGGAGGCACGACTACTTCGTTAAAGGGTCATTTAAAGTCAGTGCATGCTACTGAATACGAAGAACTAACTTTTTAGTGGGGCTGGCCTAATCTATGACCCGCTAAGAAATAGATTAGACGGAGACAAAGCTGCAAAGCTTTTGTTTATTAAATATAATTTGCTACTCTTAGAGTCCATTCATTTGATTTAATTTTCTAACTACTGCTAATTTTTAACGACTAAGTAAGTATGTTATTTAAGTTTATAATTTTATTTGAAGTAAATTAAAGAGAATGATTAAAATAATAATGTTTGTATTTGTATTGTACTATAATATTTGATTAAGCCTCCCCTTAAAACTAAATAAATAAAATAAATAAACCAATCACGCTGGACAATCCACACAGCATCATCTAGCCCCAAGCTAAGCAGAGTCTGTGTTATGGGTACTAGATGACTGATATACATAATACAATATTATTAATACATAGATATACATAGATAACAGCCAGAACCCCTGAACAAATATCTGCAGATCGTACAAATATTTGTCCCGAGGCGGGAATCGAACCTGCAACCTCCTGCGTCGCAGGCGGACCTTCGCCCACCGCGCCACAGTGGTCGTCACACTCGGCTCTTAATCTCTCTTCTGCCACCACCTTCGACTCCGCCTCCGCCTCCGCCTCCGACTCCGACTCCGACTCCGACTCCGATAAACCAAAATTTAAAATTCCGACTCCGACTTCGGTTCCGTTAAACCACCTCCGTAACATCCCTAATTCAGACACAGAACTCCTGAAAATTTCATGAAATTGGACTTTGAGCTCGCAACAAAATTATTCAATGTTTGGTGAAAATGTATAGATTCAAGGGCTTGTTGTGCTCTTGTTAAGACAGTTCCCATAGCATGCATTGAGTATATAATAAAAAACAGATAGATCTAACGAAAACAGCACAATTCAACGCAGAACTCCTGAAAATTTCATGAAATCGAACTTTTAAGTCGCTACAAAATTATTCAATGTTTGGTGAAAATGTATAGATTCAAGAGCTTGTTGTGCTCCTATTAAGACAGTTCCCATAGCATGCATTGAGTATATAATAGAAAACAGATAGATCTGACGAAAACAGTACAATTTAGACACAGAACTCCTGAAAATTTCATGAAATCGAACTTTTAACTCGCTACAAAATTATTCAATGTTTGGTGAAAATGTATATATTCAAGAGCTTGTTGTGCTCTTATTAAGACAGTTCCCATAGCATGCATTGAGTATATAATAGAAAACAGATAGATCTAACGAAAACAGTACAATTCAGACGCAGAACTCCTGAAAATTTCATGAAATTGGACTTTGAGCTCGCAACAAAATTATTCGATGTTTTGTGAAAATGTATAGATTCAAGGGCTTGTTGTGCTCTTATTAAGACAGTTCCTATAGCATGCATTGAGTATGTAATAGAAAACAGATAGATCTGACGAAAACAGTACAATTCAGACGCAGAACTCCTGAAAATTTCATGAAATCGAACTATTAACTCGCTACAAAATTATTCAATGTTTTGTGAAAATGTATAGATTCAAGGGCTTGTTGTGCTCTTATTAAGACAGTTCCCATAGCATGCATTGAGTATATAATAGAAAACATATAAATCTAACGAAAACAGTACAATTCAGACGCAGAACTCCTGAAAATTTCATGAAATTGGACTTTGAGCTCGCAACAAAATTATTCAATGTTTGGTGAAAATGTATAGATTCAAGAGCTTGTTGTGCTCCTATTAAGACAGTTCCCATAGCATGCATTGAGTATATAATAGAAAACAGATAGATCTAACGAAAACAGTACAATTTAGACGCAGAACTATTGAAAATTTCATGAAATCGAACTTTTAACTCGCTACAAAATTATTTAATGTTTGGTGAAAATGTATAGATTCAAGGGCTTGTTGTGCTCTTATTAAGACAGTTCCCATAGCATGCATTGAGTATATAATAGAAAACAGATAGATCTGACGAAAACAGTACAATTCAGACGCAGAACTCCTGAAAATTTCATGAAATTGGACTTTGAGCTCGCAACAAAATTATTCAATGTTTGGTGAAAATGTATAGATTCAAGAGCTTGTTGTGCTCCTATTAAGACAGTTCCCATAACATGCATTGAGTATATAATAGAAAACAGATAGATCTAACGAAAACAGTACAATTCAGACACAGAACTCCTGAAAATTTCATGAAATTGGACTTTGAGCTCGCTACAAAATTATTCAATGTTTGGTGAAAATGAATAGATTCAAGAGCTTGTTGTGCTCCTATTAAGACAGTTCCCATAGCATGCATTGAGTATATAATAGAAAACAGATAGATCTGACGAAAACAGTACAATTCAGACACAGAACTCCTGAAAATTTCATGAAATTGGACTTTGAGCTCGCAACAAAATTATTTAATGTTTGGTGAAAATGTATAGATTCAAGGGCTTGTTGTGCTCTTGTTAAGACAGTTCCCATAGCATGCATTGAGTATATATTAAAAAACAGATAGATCTAACGAAAACAGCACAATTCAACGCAGAACTCCTGAAAATTTCATGAAATCGAACTTTTAAGTCGCTACAAAATTATTCAATGTTTGGTGAAAATGTATAGATTCAAGAGCTTGTTGTGCTCCTATTAAGACAGTTCCCATAGTATGCATTGAGTATATAATAGAAAACAGATAGATCTGACGAAAACAGTACAATTCAGACACAGAACTCCTGAAAATTTCATGAAATCGAACTTTTAACTCGCTACAAAATTATTCAATGTTTGGTGAAAATGTATATATTCAAGAGCTTGTTGTGCTCTTATTAAGACAGTTCCCATAGCATGCATTGAGTATATAATAGAAAACATATAAATCTAACGAAAACAGTACAATTCAGACGTAGAACTCCTGAAAATTTCATGAAATTGGACTTTGAGCTCGCAACAAAATTATTTAATGTTTTGTGAAAATGTATAGATTCAAGGGCTTGTTGTGCTCTTATTAAGACAGTTCCTATAGCATGCATTGAGTATGTAATAGAAAACAGATAGATCTGACGAAAACAGTACAATTCAGACGCAGAACTCCTGAAAATTTCATGAAATCGAACTTTTAAGTCGCTACAAAATTATTCAATGTTTGGTGAAAATGTATAGATTCAAGGGCTTGTTGTGCTCTTATTAAGACTGTTCCCATAGCATGCATTGAGTATATAATAGAAAACAGATAGATCTAACGAAAACAGTTCAATTCAGACGCAGAACTATTGAAAATTTCATGAAATCGAACTTTTAACTCGCTACAAAATTATTCAATGTTTTGTGAAAATGTATAGATTCAAGGGCTTGTTGTGCTCTTATTAAGAAAGTTCCCATAGCATGCATTGAGTATATAATAGAAAACATATAAATCTAACGAAAACAGTACAATTCAGACGTAGAACTCCTGAAAATTTCATGAAATTGGACTTTGAGCTCGCAACAAAATTATTCAATGTTTGGTGAAAATGTATAGATTCAAGAGCTTGTTGTGCTCCTATTAAGACAGTTCCCATAGCATGCATTGAGTATATAATAGAAAACAGATAGATCTAACGAAAACAGTACAATTCAGACACAGAACTCCTAAAAATTTCATGAAATCGAACTTTTAACTCGCTACAAAATTATTCAATAATTTGTGAAAATGTATAGATTCAAGGGCTTGTTGTGCTCTTATTAAGACAGTTACCATAGCATGCATTGAGTATATAATAGAAGACATATAAATCTAACGAAAACAGTACAATTCAGACGCAGAACTCCTGAAAATTTCATGAAATTGGACTTTGAGCTCGCAACAAAATTATTCAATGTTTGGTGAAAATGTATATATTCAAGAGCTTGTTGTGCTCCTATTAAGACAGTTCCCATAGCATGCATTAAGTATATAATAGAAAACAGATAGATATGACGAAAACAGTACAATTTAGACGCAGAACTCCTGAAAATTTCATGAAATCGAACTTTGAGCTCGCAACAAAATTATTCAATGTTTGGTGAAAATGTATATATTCAAGAGCTTTTGTTGTGCTCTTGTTAAGACAGTTCCCATAGCATGCATTGAGTATATAATAGAAAACAGATAGATCTAACGAAAACAGCACAATTCAGACGCAGACCTCCTGAAAGTTTCATGAAATCGAACTTTTAAGTCGCTACAAAATTATTCAATGTTTGGTGAAAATGTATAGATTCAAGGGCTTGTTGTGCTCTTATTTAGACAGTTCCAATAGCATGCATTAAGTATATAATACAAAACAGATAGATCTGACGAAAACAGTACAATTTAGACGCAGAACTCCTGAAAATTTCATGAAATTGGACTTTGAGCTCGCAACAAAATTATTCAATGTTTGGTGAAAATGTATATATTCAAGAGCTTGTTGTGCTCTTGTTAAGACAGTTCCCATAGCATGCATTGAGTTTATAATAGAAAACAGCACAATTCAGACGCAAAACTCCTGAAAATTTCATGAAATCGAACTTTTAAGTCACTACAAAATTATTCAATGTTTGGTGAAAATGTATAGATTCAAGGGCTTGTTGTGCTCTTATTTAGACAGTTCCAATAGCATGCATTAAGTATATAATAGAAAACAGATAGATCTGACGAAAACAGTACAATTTAGACGCAGAACTCCTGAAAATTTCATGAAATCGAACTTTTAATTCGCTACAAAATTATTCAATGTTTTGTGAAAATGTATAGATTCAAGGGCTTGTTGTGCTCTTATTAAGACAGTTCCCATAGCATGCATTAAGTATATAATAGAAAACAAATAGATCTAACGAAAACAGTACAAATCAGACGCAGAACTCCTGAAAATTTCATGAAATTGGACTTTGAGCTCGCAACAAAATTATTCAATGTTTGGTGAAAATGTATAGATTCAAGAGCTTGTTGTGCTCCTATTAAGACAGTTCCCATAACATGCATTGAGTATATAATAGAAAACAGATAGATCTAACGAAAACAGTACAATTCAGACACAGAACTCCTAAAAATTTCATGAAATCGAACTTTTAACTCGCTACAAAATTATTCAATGTTTTGTGAAAATGTATAGATTCAAGGGCTTGTTGTGCTCTTATTAAGACAGTTCCCATAGCATGCATTAAATATATAATAGAAAACAAATAGATCTAACGAAAACAGTACAAATCAGACGCAGAACTCCTGAAAATTTCATGAAATCGAACTTTTAACTCGCTACAAAATTATTCAATGTTTGGTGAAAATGTATAGATTCAAGGGCTTGTTGTGCTCTTATTAAGACAGTTCCCATAGCATGCATTGAGTATATAATAGAAAACATATAAATCTAACGAAAACATTACAATTCAGACGCAGAACTCCTGAAAATTTCATGAAATTGGACTTTGAGCTCGCAACAAAATTATTCAATGTTTGGTGAAAATGTATAGATTCAAGAGCTTGTTGTGCTCCTATTAAGACAGTTCCCATAGCATGCATTGAGTATATAATAGAAAACAGATAGATCTGACGAAAACAGTACAATTCAGACGCAGAACTCCTGAAAATTTCATGAAATCGAACTTTTAACTCGCTACAAAATTATTCAATGTTTGGTGAAAATGTATAGATTCAAGGGCTTGTTGTGATCTTGTTAAGACAGTTCCCATAGCATGCATTGAGTATATAATAGAAAACAGATAGATCTAACGAAAACAGTACAATTCAGACACAGAACTCCTGAAAATTTCATGAAATTGGACTTTGAGCTCGCTACAAAATTATTCAATGTTTGGTGAAAATGAATAGATTCAAGAGCTTGTTGTGCTCCTATTAAGACAGTTCCCATAGCATGCATTGAGTATATAATAGAAAACAGATAGATCTGACGAAAACAGTACAATTCAGACACAGAACTCCTGAAAATTTCATGAAATTGGACTTTGAGCTCGCAACAAAATTATTTAATGTTTGGTGAAAATGTATAGATTCAAGGGCTTGTTGTGCTCTTGTTAAGACAGTTCCCATAGCATGCATTGAGTATATATTAAAAAACAGATAGATCTAACGAAAACAGCACAATTCAACGCAGAACTCCTGAAAATTTCATGAAATCGAACTTTTAAGTCGCTACAAAATTATTCAATGTTTGGTGAAAATGTATAGATTCAAGAGCTTGTTGTGCTCCTATTAAGACAGTTCCCATAGTATGCATTGAGTATATAATAGAAAACAGATAGATCTGACGAAAACAGTACAATTCAGACACAGAACTCCTGAAAATTTCATGAAATCGAACTTTTAACTCGCTACAAAATTATTCAATGTTTGGTGAAAATGTATATATTCAAGAGCTTGTTGTGCTCTTATTAAGACAGTTCCCATAGCATGCATTGAGTATATAATAGAAAACATATAAATCTAACGAAAACAGTACAATTCAGACGTAGAACTCCTGAAAATTTCATGAAATTGGACTTTGAGCTCGCAACAAAATTATTTAATGTTTTGTGAAAATGTATAGATTCAAGGGCTTGTTGTGCTCTTATTAAGACAGTTCCTATAGCATGCATTGAGTATGTAATAGAAAACAGATAGATCTGACGAAAACAGTACAATTCAGACGCAGAACTCCTGAAAATTTCATGAAATCGAACTTTTAAGTCGCTACAAAATTATTCAATGTTTGGTGAAAATGTATAGATTCAAGGGCTTGTTGTGCTCTTATTAAGACTGTTCCCATAGCATGCATTGAGTATATAATAGAAAACAGATAGATCTAACGAAAACAGTACAATTCAGACGCAGAACTATTGAAAATTTCATGAAATCGAACTTTTAACTCGCTACAAAATTATTCAATGTTTTGTGAAAATGTATAGATTCAAGGGCTTGTTGTGCTCTTATTAAGAAAGTTCCCATAGCATGCATTGAGTATATAATAGAAAACATATAAATCTAACGAAAACAGTACAATTCAGACGTAGAACTCCTGAAAATTTCATGAAATTGGACTTTGAGCTCGCAACAAAATTATTCAATGTTTGGTGAAAATGTATAGATTCAAGAGCTTGTTGTGCTCCTATTAAGACAGTTCCCATAGCATGCATTGAGTATATAATAGAAAACAGATAGATCTAACGAAAACAGTACAATTCAGACACAGAACTCATAAAAATTTCATGAAATCGAACTTTTAACTCGCTACAAAATTATTCAATGTTTTGTGAAAATGTATAGATTCAAGGGCTTGTTGTGCTCTTATTAAGACAGTTACCATAGCATGCATTGAGTATATAATAGAAAACATATAAATCTAACGAAAACAGTACAATTCAGACGCAGAACTCCTGAAAATTTCATGAAATTGGACTTTGAGCTCGCAACAAAATTATTCAATGTTTGGTGAAAATGTATATATTCAAGAGCTTGTTGTGCTCCTATTAAGACAGTTCCCATAGCATGCATTAAGTATATAATAGAAAACAGATAGATATGACGAAAACAGTACAATTTAGACGCAGAACTCCTGAAAATTTCATGAAATCGAACTTTGAGCTCGCAACAAAATTATTCAATGTTTGGTGAAAATGTATATATTCAAGAGCTTTTGTTGTGCTCTTGTTAAGACAGTTCCCATAGCATGCATTGAGTATATAATAGAAAACAGATAGATCTAACGAAAACAGCACAATTCAGACGCAGACCTCCTGAAAGTTTCATGAAATCGAACTTTTAAGTCGCTACAAAATTATTCAATGTTTGGTGAAAATGTATAGATTCAAGGGCTTGTTGTGCTCTTATTTAGACAGTTCCAATAGCATGCATTAAGTATATAATAGAAAACAGATAGATCTGACGAAAACAGTACAATTTAGACGCAGAACTCCTGAAAATTTCATGAAATTGGACTTTGAGCTCGCAACAAAATTATTCAATGTTTGGTGAAAATGTATATATTCAAGAGCTTGTTGTGCTCTTGTTAAGACAGTTCCCATAGCATGCATTGAGTTTATAATAGAAAACAGCACAATTCAGACGCAAAACTCCTGAAAATTTCATGAAATCGAACTTTTAAGTCACTACAAAATTATTCAATGTTTGGTGAAAATGTATAGATTCAAGGGCTTGTTGTGCTCTTATTTAGACAGTTCCAATAGCATGCATTAAGTATATAATAGAAAACAGATAGATCTGACGAAAACAGTACAATTTAGACGCAGAACTCCTGAAAATTTCATGAAATCGAACTTTTAATTCGCTACAAAATTATTCAATGTTTTGTGAAAATGTATAGATTCAAGGGCTTGTTGTGCTCTTATTAAGACAGTTCCCATAGCATGCATTAAGTATATAATAGAAAACAAATAGATCTAACGAAAACAGTACAAATCAGACGCAGAACTCCTGAAAATTTCATGAAATTGGACTTTGAGCTCGCAACAAAATTATTCAATGTTTGGTGAAAATGTATAGATTCAAGAGCTTGTTGTGCTCCTATTAAGACAGTTCCCATAACATGCATTGAGTATATAATAGAAAACAGATAGATCTAACGAAAACAGTACAATTCAGACACAGAACTCCTAAAAATTTCATGAAATCGAACTTTTAACTCGCTACAAAATTATTCAATGTTTTGTGAAAATGTATAGATTCAAGGGCTTGTTGTGCTCTTATTAAGACAGTTCCCATAGCATGCATTGAGTATATAATAGAAAACATATAAATCTAACGAAAACATTACAATTCAGACGCAGAACTCCTGAAAATTTCATGAAATTGGACTTTGAGCTCGCAACAAAATTATTCAATGTTTGGTGAAAATGTATAGATTCAAGAGCTTGTTGTGCTCCTATTAAGACAGTTCCCATAGCATGCATTGAGTATATAATAGAAAACAGATAGATCTAACGAAAACAGTACAATTCAGACACAGAACTCCTAAAAATTTCATGAAATCGAACTTTTAACTCGCTACAAAATTATTCAATGTTTTGTGAAAATGTATATATTCAAGAGCTTGTTGTGCTCCTATTAAGACAGTTCCCATAGCATGCATTAAGTATATAATAGAAAACAGATAGATATGACGAAAACAGTACAATTTAGACGCAGAACTCCTGAAAATTTCATGAAATCGAACTTTGAGCTCGCAACAAAATTATTCAATGTTTGGTGAAAATGTATATATTCAAGAGCTTGTTGTGCTCTTGTTAAGACAGTTCCCATAGCATGCATTGAGTATATAATAGAAAACTGATAGATCTAACGAAAACAGCACAATTCAGACGCAGAACACCTGAAAATTTCATGAAATCGAACTTTTAAGTCGCTACAAAATTATTCAAACATTATATGAAAAGAGCAGAGATTCTATTGGCAACGCCCATTTTAGAAAAAACGAAAGCAACATACCCAAATAACATACAAAGATTGGATGCAGAGTGCAACGCTGCTCATCTAGCACAATATATTCTGCAAGATGAGCCAAGCTACACATACAAAATAGAATGCTCATGTGGCTACACCAGTATAAAAAAACACACCTTTCTGTCTATCAATATAGATATAATGCTGAGTCAGGGATTTGAAATGATGCAGACTGCTATTGAAGATTGCTTAATACAAGCAAGAAGATGCTATAACTGCAAAAGCAGTATTGAATATTTACCCGTATATGGAGGGCATCTCCTCATTGACACATCAGTTATCACTGACCCAGGTTACCCCAAATATAATATGGCTCAGCTCACACTTGACTCGCTACAAAAAAATGTGAACGTGGGTCAAATAAATTTTAGAATTGCGGCTGTAATTAACTACAGTTTAGCGCAAAAACACTACGTTGCATATGCGTTAACAGGGGTGTATTGGTATAAATACGACGGCTTGGTAAAAAAACGCAGCGCAGCAAGTCCTAGGACAATCATAACCCCACATCTTAAAATGTATGTAAGATGCCAATAAACATTTTTTCATGTCAAATTAATACTGACATAATAAATAAAAAATATAAAAGATAAACAAAACCCAAAAAAATACAAAAAAAAAACCCAAAAAACCACAAAAAAACAAAAACAAAAATATACAAAAAATAGTAAAAAATTTAAAAACAACAAATAGCAAAATATTGAAATGAACTAAATTGTAAATAAAAACGAGGCCATATCTCAACACGTCCACGTCGTTGGCTTTGGGTAACGCAAAGACTGAGATTTATAAAGATCGTAGATTATTCAGTGGTTTCAGAAAATTAAGTTAGTATGTGTCTGAACTGTGCTGTAATCCTAAGATCTAACTGTTTTCTATCGTATAATCGATAATGAGCGTCAGAACTCAAAACAAATTCAAATAAATATTCAAATAAATTTTATTTTGTTAGAAAATACATAAAAATACATTATAAACCTTAAACTACTGAAAAAACTGAAAAAATCGGACACCACTCAGCATGTGCTATGGTAGAGCAGATCATGCCGTAGCGCTGGTTTTCCGTGGAGACCGTGCTGCACACCCATAAATATAAAACAAAAAGAAGAGAATAATACATAAAAAATGTTGCAAACTGAGTATATCAGTAAACTACAATATAAAAAGAGTATTACAGTCATTTGATTCTATACAAATGCACTATGCAATAAAGGATTTGTTATGTATCTGAGTCCGAATTCATAGAATTTTTAAGTGGTTCAGTGTCTGAATAATTGTAATGTTTTTGTGAGATCTAATTGTTTTTTATCGAACATTTTATACATGCTATAAAACTTTTTTAAAAAGAACATAACAGGCACATGAACATATAAATTCAACTTACATTTCAAGATTTTGGTTCGATTACAAAGTCCGATTTCATGAAATTTTCAGGAGTTCTGCGTCTGAATTGTAATGTTTTCGTTAGATCTATCTGTTTTCTATTATATACTCAATGCATGCTATGGAAACTGTCTTAATAAGAGCACAACAAGCCCATGAATCTATACATTTTCACCAAACATTGAATAATTTTGTAGCGGGTTAAAAGTTCGATTTCATGAAATTTTCAGGAGTTCTGCGTCTGAATTGTGCTGTTTTCGTCAGATCTATCTGTTTTCTATTATATACCCAATGCATGCTATGGGAACTGTCTTAACAAGAGCACAACAAGCCCTTGAATCTATACATTTTCACCAAACATTGAATAATTTTGTAGCGAGTTAAAAGTTCGATTTCATGAAATTTTCAGGAGTTCTGCGTCTAAATTGTACTGTTTTCGACAGATCTATCTGTTTTCTATTATATACTTAATGCATGCTATTGGAACTGTCTAAATAAGAGCACAACAAGCTCTTGAATCTATACATTTTCACCAAACATTGAATAATTTTGTTGCGAGCTCAAAGTCCAATTTCATGAAATTTTCAGGAGTTCTGCGTCTGATTTGTACTGTTTTCGTTAGATTTATATGTTTTCTATAATATACTCAATGCATGCTATGTCAACTGTCTTAATAAGAGCACAACAAGCCCTTGAATCTATACATTTTCACCAAACATTGAATAATTTTGTAGCGAGTTACAAGTTCGATTTCATGAAATTTTCAGGAGGTCTGCGTCTGAATTGTGCTGTTTTCGTTAGATCTATCTGTTTTCTATTATATACTCAATGCATGCTATGAAAACTGTCTTAACAAGAGCACAACAAGCCCTTGAATCTATACATTTTCAGAAAACATTGAATAATTTTGTAGCGAGTTAAAAGTTCGATTTCATGAAATTTTCAGGAGTTCTGTGTCTGAATTGTACTGTTTTCGTTAGATCTATCTGTTTTCTATTATATACTCAATGCATGCTATGGGAACTGTCTTAATAAGAGCACAACAAGCCCTTGAATCTATACATTTTCACCAAACATTGAATAATTTTGTAGCGAGTTAAAAGTTCGATTTCATGAAATTTTCAGGAGTTCTGTGTCTGAATTGTACTGTCTTCGTTAGATCTATCTGTTTTCTATTATATACTCAATGCATGCTATGGGAACTGTCTTAACAAGAGCACAACAAGCCCTTGAATCTATACATTTTCACCAAACATTGAGTAATTTTGTAGCGAGTTGAAAGTTCGATTTCATGAAATTTTCAGGAGTTCTGCGTCTGAATTGTACTGTTTTCGTTAGATCTATCTGTTTTCTATTATATACTCAATGCATGCTATGGGAACTGTCTTAATAAGAGCACAACAAGCCCTTGAATCTATACATTTTCACCAAACATTGAATAATTTTGTTGCGAGCTCAAAGTCCAATTTCATGAAATTTTCAGGAGTTCTGTGTCTGAATTGTACTGTTTTCGTTAGATCTATCTGTTTTCTATTATATACTTAATGCATGCTATGGGAACTGTCTTAATAAGAGCACAACAAGCCCTTGAATCTATACATTTTCACCAAACATTGAATAATTTTGTAGCGAGTTAAAAGTTCGATTTCATGAAATTTTCAGGAGTTCTGTGTCTGAATTGTACTGTTTTCGTTAGAACTATCTGTTTTCTATTATATACTCAATGCATGCTATGGGAACTGTCTTAACAAGAGCACAACAAGCTCTTGAATATATAAATTTTCACCAAACATTGAATAATTTTGTAGCGAGTTAAAAGTTCGATTTCATGAAATTTTCAGGAGTTCTGCGTCTGAATTGTAATGTTTTCGTTAGATCTATCTGTTTTCTATTATATACTCAATACATGCTATGGGAACTGTCTTAATAAGAGCACAACAAGCCCTTGAATCTATAAATTTTCACCAAACATTGAGTAATTTTGTAGCGAGTTGAAAGTTCGATTTCATGAAATTTTCAGGAGTTCTGCGTCTGAATTGTACTGTTTTCGTTAGATCTATCTGTTTTCTATTATATACTTAATGCATGCTATGGGAACTGTCTTAATAAGAGCACAACAAGCCCTTGAATCTATACATTTTCACCAAACATTGAATAATTTTGTTGCGAGCTCAAAGTCCAATTTCATGAAATTTTCAGGAGTTCTGCGTCTGAGTTGTACTGTTTTCGTTAGATCTATCTGTCTTTGATTATATACTCAATGCATGCTATGGGAACTGTCTTAATAAGAGCACAACAAGCCCTTGAATCTAAACATTTTCACCAAACATTGAATAATTTTGTTGCGAGCTCAAAGTCCAATTTCATGAAATTTTCAGGAGTTCTGTGTCTGAATTGTACTGTTTTCGTCAGATCTATCTGTTTTCTATTATATACTCAATGCATGCTATGGGAACTGTCTTAATAGGAGCTCAACAAGCTCTTGAATCTATACATTTTCACCAAACATTGAATAATTTTGTAGCGAGTTAAAAGTTCGATTTCATGAAATTTTCAGGAGTTCTGCGTCTAAATTGTACTGTTTTCGACAGATCTATCTGTTTTCTATTATATACTTAATTCATGCTATTGGAACTGTCTAAATAAGAGCACAACAAGCTCTTGAATCTATACATTTTCACCAAACATTGAATAATTTTGTTGCGAGCTCAAAGTCCAATTTCATGAAATTTTCAGGAGTTCTGCGTCTGATTTGTACTGTTTTCGTTAGATTTATATGTTTTCTATAATATACTCAATGCATGTTATGTCAACTGTCTTAATAAGAGCACAACAAGCCCTTGAATCTATACATTTTCACCAAACATTGAATAATTTTGTAGCGAGTTAAAAGTTCGATTTCATGAAATTTTCAGGAGGTCTGCGTCTGAATTGTGCTGTTTTCGTTAGATCTATCTGTTTTCTATTATATA
The DNA here is from genome assembly GCA_963931895.1 of Eupithecia pulchellata. NCBI lineage: Eukaryota > Metazoa > Arthropoda > Insecta > Lepidoptera > Geometridae > Eupithecia > Eupithecia pulchellata. The sequence goes on along the minus strand of OZ007529.1, from coordinate 1,363,694 downwards.
CTCAATGCATGCTATGGGAACTGTCTTAACAAGAGCACAACAAGCCCTTGAATCTATACATTTTCAGAAAACATTGAATAATTTTGTAGCGAGTTAAAAGTTCGATTTCATGAAATTTTCAGGAGTTCTGTGTCTGAATTGTACTGTTTTCGTTAGATCTATCTGTTTTCTATTATATACTCAATGCATGCTATGGGAACTGTCTTAACAAGAGCACAACAAGCCCTTGAATCTATACATTTTCACCAAACATTGAATAATTTTGTAGCGAGTTAAAAGTTCGATTTCATGAAATTTTCAGGAGTTCTGCGTCTGATTTGTACTGTTTTCGTTAGATCTATCTGTTTTCTATTATATACTCAATGCATGTTATGGGAACTGTCTTAATAAGAGCACAACAAGCCCTTGAATCTATACATTTTCACCAAACATTAAATAATTTTGTAGCGAGTTAAAAGTTCGATTTCATGAAAATTTCAGGAGTTCTGTGTTTGAATTGTATTTTTTTTTTGTCAGATCAAACTGTTTTTTATTGTATTCTCCATGCATGCTATCAGAACTCCTCTCAAAGGAGCATTTCAGCCCATTGAATCAATACATTTTCACCAATTATTTAAGGATTTTGTTACGATTTCATGAAATTTTCAGGAGTTTTGTCATTTAAATATTTTTAATTCATAACTGTAGTTTTATATTCGCTTATTGCTCGTGGCAATGTATTCGTACTATGGTTTGAGCAGGTCTAAGGAACTTCGTGTCACGACTAACCCTAATAGAAAGTTACTTGATGAAATCTGTAAATTGACATTAGTCTTGTAAAAACCCCGGAACTATTTCTGAAAACTATCAGGAACTGTTTTTAGTATCGAAAAGCTTATTCATACCAATTTTTGTGTGGATTCCTGAAAAATGCTCTGCTACGCGAAGTTAGCAGAGCATAATTTCATTTAACTTTTTTCAGGTAAAAACGCCAGAACTATTCCTGAAAACTATCAGGAACTATAGAACTCACCTGCATGCGAACAGAACTTTAATTTATTTATGCTCTGCCAGAAGATGCTCTGCTAACTTCACAGACACGCGGCGGCGGCGGCACGTGGGCGATCCATTTGCTATCAACTCTGAATACCACTCGTAAAAACACTTAGTGTGATAAATGATAATGATTGATGACTTGATGAGCGAAAAGGCTTCGACCACTATAGAAAATATAAAACAGGAAATCTTGCAATTTCAGCAAGAATTCAATAAACAGAATAGGTAGGTATTTAAAAGTAGAATCACAATAGTACCTACACGTATAGTCTATACTAATATTATAAAGAGGAAAGATTTGATTGTTTGTATGTTTGTTTGTTTGTTTGTTTGAATTGAATAGGCTCCGAAACTACTGGACCGAGTTAAAAAATTCTTTTACCATTAGAATCCTTAATTTTCCGTGATGAACATAGGCTATGTAATATTTTCAAAAAAGTTAGGGATCCGCATGAAAAATTCAATAATTGAACCGTGGGCTGTATATTCAACCTCTTTTTCTATTATGGCGCGTCAGAATAGAAAAAGAGGTTGTATAGCGCACGGTGCTTGCTTTTTCTCTACGGCCAGTGTCAGTTTTGGAACGTCGAGTCAATGTCAAAAACCCCAATGCTGTTAAATAAAGTAAAGATCCGTATGAAAACTGTGAAACTCATCGTTTTAGTGTGTATAATTTCTGAAATTTTTGTTTAATACCCGTGCGAAGCCGGGGCGGGCCGCTAGTACTTAATAAAGTATAAATAAGTATCACATTAGATGATTTATTTTTGTGTACGTAGAAAAGGACTAGAACACTCGAACAAATAATCTGCAGATCTTACAAATATTAGTCCCGAGGCGGGAATCAAACCGCAACCTCCTGCGTTGTAAGCCCACCGCGCTAACAGGTCGTCAATATACGTACCTACCTAAACGACAAAAGTTCAAAACCCTCGGCGCGCGAGTTACACTCGCACTTGTCGTACTTGTTTGTTTAACGAGCGCTTTGATATTGTTTATTTACTTTTTTTTTGCTTGAATATTCACAAGTTATACATGTAAATTTTCACCAAGCATTTTCTACCTTTTACCATGTGTCTACTGCTGATGACCCCCGAAACAAGAGCCATGCCATCATCACGCTTGGCAGGTTTATGTGTGGGCATTGGAATTGTTATGAATACACAAAAGAAAGCTGGTAGCCATCCTCTGACAGGTTCTATTCAGCTCTTATGGGATCCACGGGCTGAGCTGTGGGGTGGATTCTTACGATCGCCTCAATCTAGATATATCGTAAGATCATTTAAAGATTACGATACGAGATATACATTTATTGTATAGATATAGTTGTATAAACTGTTTTTACGGAACTAATTAAACATTGTTATCGACTTTTTGATATCGAAATAGTAAATTAGTAGGGTAAACCCCCGGAAACTTCAGGAAGGATAAGTACCTACCCCAACTTCACTTCAGTAATTAAATATTGTAGCCCAAAAGTTAGTCGCGGTAACTATCCCCTCCCTATTCGTAGGCACGACGTAGGTATGTAGAAACTACGCGCGGACAATCGTGGAAACTACGCACGCGTAATTGAAACGTTCACGTAAGTTACGGCATGAGCATTCCGGCTACGTCATAAATTGACGCAAACGTAGAAGTGGAGTCGCGTGTGCGATACTATCAAATTATCGTGTCGCTGCTTTAGGACGGACTAGAGCTAGAGACGTTTAGGGTCACTGAAAACTTTCAGAATTTATTTTTCTACGACAGTTTTTCGTAGTGGTCAGTAGACCTGTGATAGAGTAAGGGTTTGGTGGGAAAAATGTTGAGCATAAAGCAATGTAGACTTCTGTGGCACGGTGGGCGAAGGTTCGCCTGCGACGCAGGGCGTGTCGGGTCGATTCCAGTCTCAGGACAAATATACATGCACGATCTGCAGATATTTCAGGGTATTTAGGTCGTTTCGTGAATCGAGAGGAATGAGATGCGTAGTGTGACAACCATCTAATGTCACCATCAATGTTAGTTTTCGAATGATTTTGAGTGATTCGTTGCACTTTGACATGACACGACCGTTTTGTTCGCACCTTTGTTCGCACCATAGATGTTATAAAAGTAATTGGATACAAAATCAATAACAGCGCTTGATCCGACTGAGCTAAGTCCATGGACTTACTAAATATAAAACTCACTGAAACATTCATGAAAATTGGGACCCAATTGGGGAATTAACAAAAATTTTTACGTACGAGTCAGCGTTTCGACAGTTTCATCATTTATTCGCATTGTTTACTTACCAATCTGTCTGTAGTATGGTAATTACACCAAGTTTTTCACTTGCGATCTACGAGCGTAGCGTAAGTCTAAACGATCACACGTCAATTATATAAATAAAAGTCGCTGCTATTTCCACCGTTAAAATTTCCATAATCTATCCATAATTTTCCAATTTACATTTTTTGTAGTCGAAAATTAACCTAGGCATGAGTTTATTGGCATTAACTAGCTTAAAATTTTTATGGGTAATATCAGTGCTTTTATATACATATACGGTTCAAATAGGAAAATGTACTTGTCGCATAATGAACGCTAGACCCATAAAGACGATAAAATTAAGTTTCAAATTGATTAAGTTAGTGAATAACTTATAAAACGAAGTAGTTTTTTTTAAAACCAGCGAGTACTACGCTGTAAAACTGAGAAGATGCTGAAAGCTACGGTAAATTCATTGCAGTTGTCTTCTACGAATCCGTTTAGGTTACGTTCCTTTTGCGAACTTCTCGAGAGCACTGCAATATAAATTATTTGTCGTTGTTTGGGAATCGCATGGTTTATGTACAAAACTTTTAAGCTAGCCTTTGCAGATGGGCTGGTAAACTTTTATGAACAAATCTTACAATAAATACTTTTCTTGAGATTTAATAACAATATAAGGCTCCGATTGGTATGTTTATTAAACTTATTGTACTAAAAATATCGTTTATGAAATAGACATATTGTGATAAATGTCGCTTGGCCATAATTGAGAATGAGGAAGCAAGCGAATGAGAAAAAAAAGTAGCGGGTAAAAGTTCGAGTGGGGAAAAATGCGAATGGAAAGTTTGCTACGCGGAATTAACGATTTCGGGGAAAAGATCTAATCACTCTTTATTGTATGGGCATTTCTATAAATACTATAAATGATAAATGAATTTTATTACTGTTAACAAGGGGGTAATGTGTTGTTTAATCTATTAAAAGTGTTAAGTTAATCTATTTAGTATGTCTAGTCTGCCATCTCTCGGTCACAGCATAAGGTATCACCAAATTTTAAATGCAAATTTTAAGCACAGTTAACAAGTATCTACTCAATATTTTCAAATTTTCAATATTTTTTCTTTTTAAATACTATTCAAGAATGTAATATTGTACACCATTATAAATAAACGACGAACAGACAATTCAGTAGATAAAAGTAAGTGGCCATATCGCTAAGAAGCAATCTCGTCCAGTCATGGAAAACGTTGAATCTTGATTTCGACAAATCTTCCCATTTTTTGTTCATTCGTTGACATAAACGTTCCGTTACAGCGACACCGCGACATGCGCAAGGCGTGTCGGGCTGACGGAGCGCGCTAATGGAGCGTTCTACCCGGATTACAAGAGATCCGTGCCACATCCGACCCGGGTAGGGTATATTGAACTCAGGGTTCAATATATTTCCTACCCAGATAGATAGATAGATCTAAACCACACAAAAAACATTACAAACACATCATCACATCACATTACATCACCAGCCTATAATAGTCCACTGCTGGACATAGGCCTCCCCTAATATAGATGGCATTATTCATCATAATACATGCTTAATAAGGGCGGGCTTATCGCTATGAGAGATCTCTTCTAGGCAACCTTGGGATGGACTGGGCATGAAGGAGACGAGAAAGAGTTTATTTATTTATTTATACTATTATGGAGACACTTACAGCTTTACATCTGCTTAGCTCAGCTTTATTTCCTGATATATAAAATACAAAAAGTTTATTTTTCACTTTTATTAGTGGACCAAAATTTAAGTGCAGAAAAAGTCAATAAGTAACCCTTTATTTCTTATTTTGTCATAGCATTAAAAATTTACTTGTTAATTTGTTTTATACCATAGTATAGCGATAAAAATTTACTTGTCTTAATTTGTTATTAAAATCTAAATAAGAGTGATGTATACCAAGAAATGCATTTAAATCTGAATAGTGTATGGGTTTGAGATCCGTTGCCATACAATATTATAGCTAATAAGTATTGGCCACACAGATCAACAGCGGTGTATTTACTAATAACGAACAAATACCGCATTGGTAAATCCATTTTAATATTATATATTCGAAAGTATCTCTGTCCATCTATTTGTCACATTTTCACGCCTTAAAAGCTGAACGGATCTTAATTAAATTCGGCACAGGTGATAACCTTGTCTATTCTATACACGGTGTAACAAAATATGTGTACTAAGCGAAAGGGGGTGAATTTCCACCCCCCAGGGGACCAACTTTTGTTCCACGACTTTTCGAATTCGATCGGTATTTTGGAAAAAACTGCATCAAAGTTTCAACATGGACAGCTGATTTTTTACGAAGTGACAACCCTAAAGCACAGTGTACATATATGCATATGTATACTGTGCCTAAAGGCAGCGGTTCTTGTACCTGTGACAATGACGTCAGTATGGGCATAGATGTAGAGTAATAGATAGCTAGATAGATAGATTAGGTAGTCTCCCGCCCCGCCATAGCTGAACTCTACGAAGATAAATACCTACCTAACTGCAGTGGTAGTAGGTATGTATAGGTTACCCAGATAAGGAAATAAAAGAGGGGAAAAAAGTTAAAAAAATAGTATATTTAAAATAGGAATTTTTAATTTTCTCCCCCCCACAACTGATCACCATTGGGGTCTGAAACCTCCCCCTTCGGCTTAGTACACATATTTTGTTACACCTTGTATAACCTATACCAATATTATAAAGAGGAAAGATTTGATTGTTTGTTTGTTTGAATTGAATAGGCTCCGAAACTACTGGAACGATTTGAAAAAAAATCCTACATTTTCCGATAAGAACATAATAGGTTATAGAATATTTTCTAAAAAGATAGGGATCCGCATGAGAACTGTGAAACCCAACGTGTTAGTGTGTATAATTTCTGAATTACCCGTGCGAAGCCGGGGCGGGCTGCTATAAACGTCTATAAACAAAAGACGGTCCTGATTTAGTTCCCGATAAAACTATATCTATCTCAGGCTGCAATCAAAGGAGTACAGTTCATAAATAGTAAATAAATTCCAATTCTTTTTATTCTAAGGCAAATTGTCGTTAATCCTCGCTTCAAGAAATGCACCCTCCATTATTCACTTTAGAGTATAATATCCCTTGCATGCACGCGTGTCAGCTCACGTCAACGCGGCGCCGCCGCTCCAACGCACGCGATCCCGTGACGTGCGTGCGGTTGAAAGCTCGTTGTGGCATTCTTTGAATGGGTCGCGCAGTTATTTGAATATAGAATTTAGAGATGGAATTTAGCCTTGGTCGAATTGTGAAAACTTTTGTTTGGTTATTTTGTGAAAGAAGAAAAGTAAAGATTGTAGCTAACTAGAATTTAGAAAAAGATTTAAATTAACATCTGTTAATTTTTATCTTAGAGCGGGTAAAATATAGTAAACCTACACAATATACAAAAAACCTCCTAAAAATTCGAAATCAAGAACCGCTTTGAAAATTAAAATTACGGAACCCATATTTAGAAGTGGCGCGTCTTAAAGCAATGGCGCCTTCCTTAATAGCTCTGGAGTCAGTGACGTCAGAGCATTTAAAGTCCACTTTGGCGCGACAACCCCGACTTACGAATACTTTCTGTTTGAGTTTGCGAAGTTTTTCCAGAGGCATCTGTAGGGGCGGTTTTATCTAGTTTTTATGAGAAAAAACTGGCTAATTCTGGATTATTGCACGACTCGAACGCTTTGTTTATTTTTAAAGTTAGATATATGTTGTTTTGCTCTATTCCCCTCGCTATGCGGGTAAGCACAATGTTTTGCATAATAACTGCAATAAACAGCTTTGCATACTGCAATCATTTAATGGTGAAGGCATTATTCAAAATAATTGTGTTATATATCCTTGACTCGGTTTCATGTGGATAATTAGTAGTGTTATTGAGTTCTTCCGTGTTTTATAAGGATTTTATTTTAAGGTATTATTATTAACTTTGATTTAATTAATTATTGTTTGTTACTGTTTTTTATTATTGTTGGTTTTACAAGTGTACTGTATAATAGTTGTAGTTTGTATGTGTCCGAAGTTGTAAATAAACAGAAATTAGTTCCAAATACTTCGATAGGTGGCAGGGTGTCAACTGTAAATTAGGGCAGGTATGTCAATATCGAATCGAATACCTACATTTTCAAGTTTCTCAGTGTTGCCGATTTAGCATTTTTGACGTTTGACGCCCTGCCACCTATATAAGTATTTGGAACTTATGGTTTTTTTTTCTCACGCAAAAAGGGCCCACCTGCGGCCTAGTTGCGGAAATCAGTCCAGAAACAAGTAAGTAACTTATGGTTTTTCTTTTTGAAAATGCAAATCGAAAACAACTCATAGAGCTAACCACCGATTGCTGCAAATTATTGATAAATTGTTCCGTTTGTACAATCTGCGATGTATCATAGAAAATATCCCTCATACAAGGTTTGTTTATCGCTAAGACCTTTGTTTAAGCACAAAATCACTAGCTGTGACGCTGTGACACGTGTATCACGATGGTATAGACGACACGTATTCTTATCTCGAAGAGATCCAGGTTGTAGTTAGACGGAAGAACAGAAGTAATCAGCGAGTTCTAAACCTTGCGGCAGAAGTTCAGGTTTTCCCCCAACACGAGTATTATTCTGTACGGTGCTTTATTATTCAGATTTATGTGGGTAGGATAGACAATAATGACATCGCATTGTATATTGCGTACATTACTATTATCTTAAGGTTGCCTGGCAGTGATCGCTTCTAATCGATAAGGCCAACCATTGTACTGATTTTATGTAAGAAAAGTCTTTTGATATGTTGTTTTTCTGGTGTGTAATAAAGCATTTTTGTATTGTATTGCTAAAGTTAAAGGAATGAATTTCATATAATTTAAGCATTTAAATAGCGTAATTATTTTCTATACTACGCTAGTCAACAAATCCATACAGGAGTTTTGTTTTTTCATAGTTTTGAGTTGTTTATCTGATTTCACTATAACGATTTGAACAAAAGAGTCCACCTTAAAAAGTATTAGCTCTAAAAACGCATCATGTTAAAGTTATCAGCCATTTACGTGTGTCATTTGAAAATTTAAAAGCAAAGTTTTTATAGTGCAGGCCGAAATGTGATAAGCTTTAATTTGCCAGTAGCTACGTTTTTTCAGAATATAAATTGAACAATGAAATAATTGAAAAATATGTGATCTCCAAAGCCGCTTAAGCTGCGAACAGCGAGCATAAAGCTACAGTCAGTAAACTCTATATTTTCATAAATGGAACAAAAACGAACGCACAACGTCGATTGGCTGCATCCCCTGAGGCATTCGCTAGCCTTCTGGCTGATCACAAGTTTGATTGGCTACTATTTCAGAAATAACACTGAAAAATCTTTCTGTCTCTCCTTAATACAATTGTATCTTCTGTCCCACTCTCTGTCCCTCGGAACAATAACACAGTAACCAAGTTAATCTTATTAAACTTGGGAAGACACAATTCACGGTTTTTATATCCGTTAGATTTATTGCTAAAAATGTAATATCTCGCTAATTTAAGTTCGTCCCTTGTTTTACAGCTTGTGATTGCGATAACAAAGTTCGGGTTATATTTTGTTCTTGCGAACTTTGGTTGTAAAATTTATGTTGCTACTCACTTGTATGTTTAGAAGAGTTACTAAGTTATAGTTCCTACTCCTTTTTAATTGGTGTTGATTTTTCCCTGGAAAACATACTCCAAAAAGTTTTAACGTCTGTTTAAAAAACTACCTATTTTTTGCAAAGGAAATTCACGAGGAAAATTACTACCACCATAAATATTTATATGTTTAATTTTTTTTAAAGTTACAAACTCTATATTTATTATATACACAATGTGTCTAAATTACTATTATGTTACTATGTCATAGTAACACAGTATATCCATCTGCAAACTATTGTAAAATACCAAGACATAGCTCAACTGAAAGATACCTAGATAAAATTAAGATCTAACAAAATAACAGATCATAACTGAGGTAACGACAGTTATAAGAAAAAAATCTGTAAAACATCTTCCAAATATAATAAAGACTACCCTAGAGTTCAATGCCCTCGCTAACAACAACATCTAGCCTCTCGCTGAGGTCGACTGTACCTACTGTCATTAAAACCTCATGCTTAACTAGGTAGCTTCGCACTTTCTTTACTTCTTTGTCTTTTTCTAGGGTTCTGCTTTTCTTTTATTCCCCATACACTTATTATCTGTACGAAAGATTAGTGCTAGCGTAGCTATTAGCGTTTTTTGAAATACGACCAACTGCAGCAGTTAATTATTTTTTTATTTCGTTTTGTGACAGTATATTTTTAAAATTTCACAAATATATATGAGTAATTTTGAGTGTCATTATTTGTGAACTTATATTAAATCAGACAGAATGAGCCGAGGGAATCAAAATAATCAAGTTTAAATCTATTCAGTTTTTATCTGAAAAAGTTATAAAAGTTAAGAATAAATATAACGTCATCGACAATTCGACAAGACCGAACTGAGTGAGCCGAGAGTTGTCATTCTAAATTCAAATATAATGTATCAAAGTGCTTTATTTCCTTTAAACTTTAGACACAACTCTCGGGTACGTTCCCATCCTTTAAGTACGTAGGTAATACTAATTCATTGGTTGAAACAAACAGATTTTAAAATGTCTGGCTTGACATGAACTCAAATTCATTCACTCACTCAAAGTTGACAGGGATGTTCATACATATAAAATTAAGTACACTGTGACACAAATAAAAAAATAATCTAAGTAGTGAGGCTTAAAAAGAAGTTTTCTTCTGAAATAATACATCTTATTTCATCGGAACCCAGTTTAAAAGAACAAGTTTTATCTCGTCCATTCTCCGCTGTTGACTGTTCACCAGCGTACTAACTATACGGCATTGTACTAACCGGAGAATTCGCATCATAAAGTATGTTTACTTTAGATACCATCTGAATAGAATTCTCAGTAAAAGCGCCTTGAAGGCGTAGGCAGACGCTAATAGGTGTCTTGCACCTACCAATGTAATGGGTATTTACAGGTGTTTTGTACCGTAATGAGCTTTTGTTAAGATCTTTGCCGTAAAATGCTTTGCAGCTTCAGCTGAGAAGAGTGTTCTAGTTTATCGTGTTTTATGATTTTGTTTTTAAAATGTAGGAAATGTTTTGCAGCTTTTTGTTACTTATCACATTCTTGATGGGAGTCGGTGCCACATTTTTTAAGACGTATTATTTTTCCTTTTACCATCTTCTGTCTACCATCATCACCGTATTCACCTTTCTTCTAAGTAGGCTGTGGAACGTAGACTCTTCGTTGACTACTGGGATCTTTGTTCATTTTTAAAAGAGTCACCTTTCACTATCCGTCAAATTTTTTGTTTAATCGCACCTCAGAAAAACGATTGTCTATGGAAGTGCCCTAAGCATGTACTTTCCTTGGATACCTATGTAAACAAATCGGTAGAACAACATGGCGGATTAGGGATGTTCACTTGTTCGTCTAGTCGATAACATTATATCGATGGACGAGCTTGTCTTTTCAATCGACATCAAAAAAGGAAAGGTTCTATGTTCAACTGTATATTTTTTTGTATCAATGAGGGCTACCGTTTTTGTACTCACCAGTTGGCGCCACTGTAAAGTAAGGTCAGAACGAAGTTACTTATAGGCGATGGGAAAATATATTTACATTTAACAACGTTTATATATATACAACAACGTTTATTTATTCAGCGACCCGCCCCGGCTTTGCACGGAAACCTCTTAAATTGTCAGTGTTCCTCTACTATATTATGCATGTATTATACATGTAAACCTACCTCTTGACTCACTCTATCTATTTAAAACAACCGCATCCAAATCCGTTGCGTAGTTTTAATGATTTAAGCATACATAGGGAAGGACAGACAGACAGCGGGATGCGACTTTGTTTTATACTACCTATGTTATGAAGAGCGCATTTCTGAAGTGGTCCCATTGGAAGAAAGTCAGGATCTGATGGTGGGATCCCGGAGAAATCGAAGGATTTTCGGAATTGGAGCTGGATCCGAGAGTTTACTGGAGGTGAAGCAGGAGCAGGATATGTAGGTAATAAAACACTGTTTTAACTGTATTGATCGCGTATATTTTGTATTTTGTTATAACCTGACGTTTTGGAAGCTTTTCTGATTTGAATGCACTCTCTTCAAAGTGCGATGTGCCAACATGAATGTCTTGAGTTCCTGGCCGGATATTTTCTAAGCCAATATTTTCTTACGATTCCCTCCGCCGGCTTTCGTTTCTTGGTAAACTAAAACAAGAAAAAATACGTAACTTATTAAGGTCAACACATCATCAGTGGTTTTGTGTCCGGTGGTCTTGTGTGGAGAGGTTCAAGTCCGTTAAGATGGACTTGCACCTCTAAGGTCAACACGGGGCAGTGAGTCATATTTTTGTCAAAGTTTATTTTGAATCCAAAAATGGTTTTCAAATGGTTTTCGTAATAAAAAAGTCCTCTACACTTGCCCAATAGTTATACTTAGGTACCCATACTGACCTTACCTAATTTATCGATAACGTTCGATGTTCGATGATGTTCAACACTAGCACCGGTTTTTATGTCTGCGATGTGAATGAAATATTGAGAATATTGCGGGTTTCTACAGCTCACAATAAAGATGATTCAAAATAATAGGTTTTTACACACTTTATATCAAAATACAATGTACAATAAACACCAATTTAACGAAATGTTACCACTTACCGGTGTAAGGTTAGATTCAGCCTGTTTTTGCTTTGGCATAGGCCTCAGCCTGCTACAGAACACTTCATGGTACCTCTTCTATATGATTTTCAATTTATATTACAGTTTTGCTCAATAAATAAGTCGAAAACACGGGCAAAACATAAAAATCTCACAATGACTTCTCCTGACATGTAAACAAACCCGTTGAATAGAATGACATCCGTGGCAATGAAACCAGGAAGAGGGCGCTGATAAAAAGAGTGTGTATTGATTTTTCCTAACGTTAAACCACTGTTGTGAGAAAGAGACTGGTAGTCCAATATTGCTTCCGTGTCAAATTCGACAATTACAACAATTCCATATGATCGTTTTTCAGAGAATCGCACCTAGTGCAAAAGTTGTCAATTTCTTAGTTTGTAATTGGTAATTACTTGCCTTTGAAATTACCATTCAAGAGGCCGGTACTGAAACAAGCAGATATACGTCTATTTATGTCCTTTGTACGCCGGTATCTACAGTTGTGTTTCTATTACTAAAGCAATCTAGCTCGTAGATTGCTGACCTACGTATTATGTACCTTGCTACAGAACTACACAGGTTGTTCCGTTCATAAAGGATTTGACGAAGTGGAGTTCCGATCCAGTCTGAAGAAACTAAATGTAATAAATAGGGAATCTAAATGTAATAAAGGAAATTCGTTATACGTTCATAGATAGAGAAAAAGCGATAAAACTTTTTTAATCAGTAACGTGTATTACGGAATTGATGAATATTCAAAATAAAAAGGAATTTGACCAGCATGATCCATAATAATAGGTACTTAAGCTAATATGCAACAAATAATTGAGTATTAACATTTGTTCGGAGCAGAAATCGAATCCGCATCCTCCTGTGCTAGACTGATCTTCACCGGCAGCTTCACAGAGGTCTTATGTTTAAGAAAAAACAAGTTTCCTCTAAATATAGACAAAACTCATTAGCAAACAGCTTCGATTTCATAAATTAAAACATTGCAGAACCATTCAATGCAGATTGCAATAACAGAACATAACTACGTCAGTCCTCTGTAAACGGAACAGGCAGTCACTGTAGGTAATACACGTGTCTCCGAGATAACGATGAAGCTGGGGAGATCAAAGCAACTGTCCGAGGTAAACCAATATTGCATTGAGTACTGGTTGCCTTCTAATAATAGCGACGGCGAGATCTGATGAGTATGTTGCGCAGCGTTTATCAGTGCGTTACAGCGAGGCAGTTCAGCCAGGGTCTTGGGGACGCTACCATACGAAGTGAAGTGTTGTTGTTGTTGGAAGTGTTTGCAACAGAAGTTAGCTTAATTGTTTCAATTGTAAATACAATTTCTAATTTGGTTCTCTTAATTGAGTGTAATTTTTTTTAAAGATATCAAATTGTCTTGAAGCATAGTTTATTAGTTAAAATGCATAATAAACTCTTGAAAGACTAAAACAAGTACGACAAGTGCGAGTGTAACTCGCGCGCCGAGGGTTTTGAACTTTTGTCGTTTTGGTAGGTACGTATATGACAACCTCTTGGCGCGGTGGGCTTACAACGCAGGAGGTTGAGGTTTGATTCCGGCCTCGGGACTAATATTGTAGGATCTTCAGATTATTTGTTCGGGTGTTCTAGTCCTTTTCTGTACACAAAAATAAATCATCTAATGTTATACTTATTGTTGGAAGAAAGTAGACATTGTCACTGTCAAACTTCTCGTCTGTCACTTCCTCCTAGTGACGTCTGCGCAATTGTATATCTCTCTCTCTCACTCCAAGACCGCTCTCGTAAAGTTCATGTTATTTTCCTAAATATTGTAATCGTGTTGAATCATAATAAAAGTACTAGTTTTTGGTATCGGGGTTTCATTTACAACAGGTTATGGGCCGCCCCATGCCTAAGTAGGTTTATTTTTCAGCAAAGTGAAATATTTTTATAAAAATCTGAAGATAACCAAAACGAGTCATCAGCTCGGGTCACCAAAATTACATTATACAAATTTGTAATCCGCAAGAATGTCGGCAACGGGCATTCTTATAGACAAGCTGACGGGACGAGAAAATTATAATTCGTGGGCCTTTGCCGTGAAGGCATACTTGGAACATGAAGGTCTCTGGGAGAGCATGGCCTCTGGTAAGGTAACTGAGCAAGAAAAAGACACCAAAGCAAAGTCTAAAATCATTCTTTTAGTCGACAGTGTCAATTATGTCCATATTCAAGAAGCCAAAACAGCATGGGAAGTGTGGCAGAACCTCAAAAATGCTTTTGAAGATTCTGGTTTGTGCCGGAAGGTGGGTTTGCTCAAAGAATTAATAAATACACAACTTGACGCATGTAATTCTGTTGAAGAGTATGTGAATAAAATTATTGGAGCAGCTCACAAGCTGCGTGGCATTAAATTCCCCATAAATGATGAGTGGCTCGGCACACTCATGTTGGCAGGGCTACCAGACTCCTACGGACCCATGATTATGGGAATAGAAAGCTCAGGGGTGAAAATTTCTTCTGATTTTGTTAAGACAAAGCTCTTACAAGAGGTAAAAGCTTCCGAGTCTTCCGCATTTTATACAAACCGCAAGAAGAACTTTAAAAAGGTCGAACAGGAAACGAAAAAAGGGCCACGGTGTTTCAAGTGTAATAAATATGGCCACCTCAGCAAAGCCTGCTGGTCCAAAAAACCAGAAAATAAGAGCGACAATAATATAAAAGATAAAAAATCTAACACAAATAATGATAAAGGTTTTATTGCAGCTTTTACAGTAAACACAAATGACGCAGCAAGCTGGAATGTGGACTCTGGAGCATCCATGCATCTCACAATGCACCGGGAATGGCTGAAAAATGAGAGACCATCAGTGATAAAAACAATCAAAATTGCAGACAGCAAAATGCTACAAGTAGAGAGCTGTGGAGATATAATCATAAAAGTTCCCGGAGAACATGGCAACTATGAAGAAGTGAGTATTAAAAATATATTGTATGTTCCCAAACTCACAACAAACTTACTCTCCGTAAGCCAAATCATAAAAAATGGCTGTGAAGTGCAATTCAATAAAAAAGGCTGTGTAATATACAATAAAAATGGTCAATATGTCGCAAATGCTAGTCTTGTAAATGACACATATAAACTGGATGTTTACCGTGAAAATATGGTTTATGCTCAATCCGCAGTAACCGAAAACTTTACTGAATTATGGCATAGAAGAATGGGTCATCTGAACTACACTGATATTAAAAGACTAGAGGCTTGTGCTGAAGGTGTGATGAATATAGAAATGAAAAATAAAATAAATTGTAAAACTTGCTGTGAAGGAAAGCAAACAAGGAAACCTTTCCCAAGTTCCGGTACACGTGCCATTAATTTATTGGAAACTATTCATTCCGATTTATGTGGACCCATGGAAGTTCCATCCATAGGAGGAGCTAAATATTTCTTGACGTTTATTGATGATTACTCAAGAAAAGTGTTTGTCTATTTTCTAAAAAACAAAACAGACATAAAATCAGCATTTGAAAACTTCAAAAACAGAGTTGAAAACCAGTTAGATAAGAAAATCAAGAATTTCAGGTCTGACAATGGGACTGAATTTTGTAATAAAGAATTTTCTAAGTTTTTAGAAAAATGTGGTATTTATCACCAGAAAACCGCGCCATATACAGCTGAACAAAATGGTTTAGCGGAAAGGATGAACCGTACAATAGTTGAAAGAGCAAAATGCATGCTCTTTGATGCTGAGTTACACAAAGGATTTTGGGGGGAAGCCATCGCTACCGCTGCCTACATAATAAATCGATCTCCTTCCAGGGTTATTTCAGAGACTACACCATGTACACCAGAAGAGAAGTGGAGTGGGAAGAAACCAAATATTTCCCACATGAAAATCTTTGGTTCAAAAACTATGGTCCATGTTCCTAAGCAAAAACGCCTGAAATGGGACAAGAAGTCTGAAGAAATGGTATTTGTTGGCTATAGTGAAAATACAAAAGGCTACAGGTTGTATAACCCCAATACAAATAAGGTAATTATAAGTAGAGATCTCACATTTTTTGAGAATAATAGTGAAGAAAAAAATCCTTGTGCCGAAACTCAATCAGTTTCACTATTAGAATTAAATACTGAAAATAAAAGTTCTGAAAATTCTAGAAATATTAATACAGAAAACAATAATGATGATTCCCAGAGTTTATGTGATCAAACCATGTCACCGCAGAGCTCAACATCCTATGACAGCTGTGGAGAAACAGATGTAACTTATCAGCCAAGTACTGATGATGATGATGATGATGACAGTGATCAGTATGACAGTAGAGTTACTTTGCGGCCTCATCAAGTAAGAGGTGCTGCTAATGTTCCACAAAACTTCATCTGTATCAATCAGTTTTCAGATCCAGTAACTGTTGAAGAAGCATTATCCAGTCCTGAGGCACAGTCATGGAAAACAGCTATGGATGATGAGTATGAGTCTCTGATGATCAATGGTACATGGGAATTGACAGATTTGCCGAATGACAAGCGGGCAATACCATGTAAGTGGGTTTTTAAGACTAAAACTAATGAAAAGGGAAAAATAACTAAGCACAAAGCTCGTTTAGTAATAAAAGGTTGTGCACAGAAAAAAGGTTTGGAATACCAAGAGGTATATTCTCCAGTTATAAGACTAACCTCACTAAGATATTTATTTGCACTTGCTGCTAAATATGATTTGGATATCCATCAAATGGATGCAGTTTCAGCCTTCCTTCAAGGCGATATTAAAGAAAAAATCTACATGAGCCAACCACCCAATTATCAAGTTGATAACCGTGTATGTTTACTAAAGAAGTCTTTGTATGGGCTAAAGCAGGCAAGCCGACAGTGGAATATGAAGCTAGATTCTGCTCTGAAAGACCTTGGTCTATGCAGGTCAAAGCTAGATCCATGTGTTTACTACAAAATAACAAGTGAAAATGACATACTATTTATTGGGCTTTATGTTGATGATATTATGTTCTTTAGCAACTGTAAAAATACAAGAGAAAACATAATGAATAAATTAAAGGATACATTCAATATGAAAATAATTGGTGAGCTAAATTATTGCATTGGTATTCATGTAGAAAGGGACAAACAAAATGGTACTGTTTTCCTTGATCAGAAAAAATACATTCTTGAAGTTTTATCTAAATATAGAATGATGGATTGTAAGTCAGTGAAAATACCAATAGATGTCAATGAAAAACTACAATCAGAAAATAAAGAAAATTTCATAGAAAATGTGAAATATCAAGAAGTAATTGGTTGTTTATTGTACTTGTCTCAAGGGACAAGACCTGATATAAGTTATGTAATAAACAGATTGAGTAAATATAATAATAAACCAGAGTTACAGCACTGGAATGCTTTGAAACGGGTCATGAGATATTTGAAGGGCACCATAGACTATAAATTGTCATATAAGAAAAACTCATATGAAAATATGCCTAAAGGGTTCTGTGACTCAGACTGGGCCAGCTCCGAAGAAGATAGAAGATCATGCACCGGCTATGTTTTTTGTTTTTCAGGGGGGTTCAATATCATGGAACTCCAAAAGGCAACCTACAGTAGCTCTGTCCACCACAGAGGCAGAGTACATGTCACTGTCGACATGTGTGCAGGAAGCAATGTGGCTGAAACAATTTCATGAAGAATTATGGCCACTGAAAAATCAACCGATGAAAATCTATTGTGATAATCAAAGTTGCATTAAACTTTCAGGTACTGACTGTTATCATTCCAGAACCAAGCACATTGATGTGAGACACCATTATGTACGCGGCAAGGTGTTCGATGGGTCAATAGCTGTACAGTATATACAGACAGGAGAAATGGTGGCTGACATACTAACCAAAGCCACTCCGCACTCAAAGTTGACCTTCTGCTCTGCGAAGATGGGACTATGTCTAAGGGACGATGTTGGAAGAAAGTAGACATTGTCACTGTCAAACTTCTCGTCTGTCACTTCCTCCTAGTGACGTCTGCGCAATTGTATATCTCTCTCTCTCACTCCAAGACCGCTCTCGTAAAGTTCATGTTATTTTCCTAAATATTGTAATCGTGTTGAATCATAATAAAAGTACTAGTTTTTGGTATCGGGGTTTCATTTACAACACTTATACTACTTATACTTTATTAAGTATAACAGCTATCGTAGTAATACCAATAACACAAGCTTTGCTTAGCTTGTGGGTAAATGATACTGTGTGGATTATCTAGGATACTCCTTTTACAGTTACCTACTACAGAGATTAGTGGGTGGTTGGACCTACAATTTTTTTCGGCTTTTTTCAGCCTATTTCACTAAGTATGAAATTTAGACGATTTTCAAAACCTGTTTTGAATTGTCGAAATCCATACCTTTGATTTGATATTACTCTCAATGAAATAGCCCCCATTGTATGAAAATTAGTTTTTTGACCATATTTCAAAAAGTATTATATTTACAGACTTCTCTATATTTTTCCTGTAAAATATAGATATATATCACAATATGTATTATTATTTCAAATTTCAAGTCAATAGCTGCAGTAGTTTCTGAGATATTAAGGATTCAAAACACAAAACAGACCCAAAGCGATTTCATAAGGGTTTTGCAACCGATGGCAAAACCCTAAAAAGACAATAATAATAAGAATGTTGGACAAACTGCTATTTTTCGTTTGATAACCATTACGATTGCTGGATTGCTATCTTTGTTAGTGATGCAATGTTCCGCCTCTTTTTCTAGGTAATGCCTTACAGATATTGATAATTCCGGAAATGACATATCCAAATGAAAACGGATTGGGATGGCGCAGTCTAAAGTATCGATTACCCTAGTTTTTTCGCACATGATCGAAGCGAATCTAGCTAAAATCTTGTTCTAACAAAGACCATAAATATAAAACAAATATAAGATCCCAAGTTTGGTTTTTCGATAGAATTGACACCTCGGCAAAGAGACGTTCCATCCGTATTTGATTTGTGTAGTAACATGTTCGCATGGTAGAAGCGCTACACTAAATCCCATGCAAACATTGTCGATATCTCGTAGCCGAGACGAACCTACAGAGTAGCTGAACTCAAGGTTCAGGACAAACGAAAACGAATTAAGACGGAAATTATCCGTTTCCGTTTTAATAGCCATGTGTATAACCGGCAACCGTTACGTTAATATAATGGAATGTTAGGTTAATATAATGGAATGTAGTGGAAAGCCGCGCCTAACGGCGAGATAATCGTGTGCAAATAATTACCAGTTATGGCATGACGAGGTTGGAATTACAGTATTACTGCTGACCTGAATTTAATTCAATTGAAATGCAAATAAATCATTGTTTTTATTGATATTGGGCTACGAACAAAGCGGGTTTTGCGGGTTTTAACTAATGTACATATGTGACACAACTGGTGGCAACACTGAGAGTCAGACGTGTAAATCAGCTGATACAAATAATTTTATTTAAAAAATACAAATTAATCGAATTAACCTTATGAAAAGTGTTAAAAACAGTAAATTATATCGTAGTGCAAACGTACAAGTGTAATATTTGGCTAAATACTGCTAAGAAACTGTGTAAAATCAAATTTTCATAAGTCAACGGACAACGGTCAACGAAAAGTTTTATAGTGTATCGACCCCAAAGAAGCCAATTTTGATTTATTAGCAAAATCCAAGACTCAAGCTTCAAGAATATCCACTAACTGCCGAGGAAGAACATCGCAATCATTTATTCCAACGGATGATGATAGGCGCTTGATATAAGCCAGCGCTAGCGAACGATCTTTGGTTTGGCAGTTTCTACCCAAAACTTGGACGGAGACAGTTCGAGACGAACATCATTTTAATCTGGGGAGTATTGTTATCCAATCATTATTTACTAACCCTCGCACACAACACAGTGACAATACAGATAGATACACTGCTCACTTTGTGAGTCACGTCACTAATCACACACAGGCTTCGTTTCTATCTCTCTTAGCTTGACAAATTGTGGAAGCTGAGTTGTATGAACGAAACATTTAGCCCCACACAATATTTACACTTCCAAGACACTCAACAAATAATACTACATACCTACCTAGTTTTAAGTACAAACCTATGAAATAAATGCACTTCTATTGATTTTGCATCTTCCTTGTACCCTATACAAACACTTCCATACTACTTGTCCATAAATAATCAAAGTATAAAGTTATTAAATGTTTTCTATGTAAATAACCGAGGAAACTTCAAAAATTCAGCTAGGTGTTTTTAGAAATAACTTGTTTTCCAGCTTAGTAACTACATTTTTTTTTAATTGCTGCTATAACAGTTCTTTAAACTTGCCCATAATAGTATTTGAGTATTTTCTGTACAAAAAGATTTAATTTAGTAAGTGTATAATTATGTTCTGCTAATACACCTTGTAAACTCCAAACATTTTAGGTACTAAGTAATTAATTGTTTTATCATTCCATTGTTTCCCAACCACTACTTATAATTTTATCCAACTTATTCCTCCAATTCATATTTCTACTGAGTTTCTTTCACCACTGGTTACAGGGATTTTTTTTTGATCCATCAAACCTCAACTTGGTCTCTAACCTAACAGAGGGTAACCTTGAAAGAACCAGTCTCTCATTTCCTGTAATATTAAATTTCCACCTTAATATTTCCATTTCTTCACTTATTCTTCTACTTGAAACTCACTGTATACTGCTATTTTTCAGGGATTCACACAATGGTCATGACAAGAAAGGCATGTGACCTGGAGGCCAAGCTGAAGCTTGCTACAGCCCAGCTCAAGGAAGTGAACGAGGACCGAGACAGGCTGCTTCAAGAGCAGGAGGATAGCGAAGCTGAGTTTCTGGCTAACTTAGGCAGGATAAAATCTCTCAAGGGACAACTCGCTGAACTCCATGCTCACCATGAAGACGCAGTGTCAGAAGTGGACCGTTTGAATGTGTGCCTGCGTTCTGTGGACAGTTGTCATGAATCTTATGAACTGGTGTTGCAGCATAACAAGGACTTACAGCAAGAGCTTTCGGAGTGTAGAATAAAACTTGACAAATTAGAATATAAGCCTTTGCCTTCAGCAACAAGTTTTTGTAGTCTAGATCTTCAAACAGAGCTAAAGACAACTGATCCTAACATGTCAAATATTGATCTTTGTACACCATCTCAAAGCCAAAAACCAGTGATAAAAGGGAGCAATAAAATTAAAAAATATGTAAAATTAAATAACTTTATTAAGAAGTCAGAAAAAAAAATTAGAAAACAAAAACAACTTTTAAATAATGTAAAATTGAGCAAGGAAAAATGCAAATGTAGTTTACAAACAGAATTGGACTCCTGCTATAACTTAATTGGACGTCACTCTAAGGATTTAGACTATATGGCTGAGAAAATAGTTAGTTTAGAAAGGGCACTTCATGATGTTACATGTAATTATAAACAAGCCCAAAAGGATGCCAATGACCACTATAAGAAAATGCAGGATATTGTTAATAATGAGAGTATTTATGTTGAAGTGCGGAATAACTGCACTCAAACAGATTCTATGGCACATTGTAACACTTTAATTAGAGATGATGCTGTGGAAGTGGTGCCTCCGTCAGCGCTGGTGTCACCAGCCGCGTTGCTGGCGGCGCCGCCATCACCTTCGATCGGGGCCCACTGTGGAAGCTCTAGGACCATTACACCAACTACTGCATCCACTGGGGGTCCATCAGATCAAGTTGCACCACCTCCGATTAAATATGTAGATCTAGATCAAGGTATTAGGAAGACAGTTTTATATTCAGATAATTTAGGTGCTGGGATGGGTCCCTTACTTAGTGGGTTACTGACACAAAATGTCATTAATAATTGTTATCCCTACGCAAATATCAATAGAATCACCGAATGTATTAAAAAAGATGGCTCTCTAAATAATAGCACCACACTGATAGTTCAACTTGGTGAAAGTTCTGTTAAACGATCACAGATAATTAGGCTTGTAGAAGTTCTCCTCGAAAAGGTTCAGAATGGACTGGGGAAACTTATTCTTTGCTCGTTTCCTTATGCTAAAACCTTGACAACCAAAGAAAATGCAAATTTGTACCAGAATAACATGCTGATGTACAATCTGACATGTCGTCATAATGATATACTATTCTTAGACACTAATAATTTTATTAGTAAAACTTTTTTGACTAGGGATACAGTGTACCTTATCAAACAAAGCAAAGTGATACTTGCTAAATTGTTAGCATATAATATTTATGATCCCGTTATAAATAGTATAACGCAGTTACCTGACGAGCCTGTAGGTATAGTTAGTAGTAGTACTAATGAGGGCAATAAGAAGACTGTGTCAGTAAATATAAATTTAAACTGACCACAACGACAATGGGTAAGCCAACAACATTTCACATAGTCCATCAGAATATACAAGGCTTACCCAGCAAAGTCCTAGAATTAGAATTATTTTTAAATCATTTAAATGTAGATATAATGTGCGTGACCGAGCACTGGATTGTTAAAAATCAATTACTTCCCTTTTACAATAGCTATTGTTTTGCAAGTTCCTATAAAAGAAAAGCTGCTATACGCGGTGGCTCTCTAATTATAATCAAAAATAGTCTCAAATATAAAGAAAGGAAAGATATTGTAAATCTATCTATTGAAAGGACTATTGAACTTTCTTGTGTGGAACTGGAGCGGCATTTAGTAGTGTGTGTTTACCGCCCCCCCGACGCAAATCAGGCAGCTTTTGAATGTACTATGGAAGAAGTTTTGCTGAAAGTATTTACATGTAGAAAACATCTCATTGTGTGTGGCGATTTTAACATAGATATTTTAGCAAATCCCCTAGCCGATAGATTGCTCAATTTATTCAAATGCTTTAGCTTACAACATCTTTTTAATGACCCTACTAGGGTAACCCTAACATCTGCCACTTGTTTAGATAATATTTACTGCAGTCAATCTCCAATCTACAAAGCAGTAATCACTCATTTCAAATCAGACCACTATGGCCAGAGTGTTAAATTTAGTTATAATTTGAAAGAGAGTAACGATGTTGAAAAATTTACCTACAGGCCTATCACAGAGAGCCGTATTAAGAATTTTCAAAGCAAAGTTGAACTAGCTGTAGCTAATATATCATGCTCTGATAACCCTAATAAACTATTTACCAAACTTTTTGATGCCTTATGCAAAGAACACAATGAAGTATTTAAACTTAAAACTTGCTCAGTGAGAGACAGGGTCGGATTTACTGATTGGGCCACTCCCGGCATTTATAGAAGTAGGGATAGACTGTATAACCTTTATAGTGATAGGAAAGCTATGTTACATGATCCTGCGTTCCTTCAGTATGTAACCAACTACTCGAAAACATTTAAAAAAGTCTGTAACACAGCCAAATGCCTATTCTTGAGGAAAAAGATAGTAAACTCATCAAATAAAATAAAAGCAACGTGGAGATTAATAAATAACGAAACCGGTAAAACAAAGCCACATAATAGAGAAATAAGGTTAAAAATTAATAATTCAATTCTTATACATGCAAAAGATATCGCCGATGCTTTTGATGCTTTCTTTTCTGATATCCCAAAAGTTGTCACCCGATCTCTAAACTCCTCTACTTCAATGGCGGTTGAATTGTTAGAATCATCTGTTGTAAAATGTAATGAAATCTTTATCTTTAGTCATATAAATGCTAATTATGTAGTTAAAACGTTTAAATTAATCAACGTCAAAAATACTGAGGATCTCTGGGGTATTTCCACCAAAGTACTAAGTTCAATCATCAGGGAAGTGGCTCCCTGTTTGGCCTTTATTTTCAATAGTTGCGTTGACGCAGGTGTTTTTCCTGATCTCATGAAATATAGCAAACTTGTTCCTCTTTACAAATCTGGTAGCCACACTGATCCAGCCAATTACAGGCCAATTTCCATACTTCCTGCTTTTAGCAAAATCTTTGAGAAAATAATTCTTACTCAGTTAACCTGCCACTTCAACGTTAATAGGCTATTCCATAAAAATCAATTTGGATTCACTAAAGGTAGATCGACAACAGATGCAGGTACAGTTCTAATAAAGCATATATTCGATGCCTGGGATAAAGCAAAAAATGCTATTGGTATATTTTGTGACCTTTCTAAAGCTTTTGACTGTGTAGATCATGGTACTCTAATTATGAAATTGAAACACTATGGTATTAATAACAAGGCACTGGACCTTATGCAATCATATCTATCTGATAGAGTTCAAAAAGTTGATATTGGTAAAGAAAGATCTAGGGGTTCAAAGATTGAATTAGGCGTTCCGCAAGGATCAATATTAGGACCATTTCTATTTTTAGTATATGTAAATGATCTCCCTTTTTTAGCGAAAGATCTTTGTGATATAGTCTTATTTGCTGATGATACTTCGTTAATTTTTAAAGTTGACAGGAATAAAAATAATTATGACGATGTAAATAGTTCTCTTTCACAAATACTAGATTGGTTCACCGCCAATAATCTCTTACTAAATGCTAAAAAAACCAAATGCATAAAATTTATGTTACCCAATGTAAGAGATTTCCCTACTAAAATTATGCTTAGGGATGAGATCATTCCTCTTGTAGAGTCTACCATTTTCTTAGGGCTACATATTGATTCCTCTCTTCAATGGAGACCGCATATTGATGCTCTCGCAGGCAGACTTAGTTCAGCTGCCTATGCAGTTCGAACAATTAGATATATTACCGACGAAGATACAGCTAGGTTAGTTTATTTCAGTTACTTCCATAGTATTATGTCCTATAGTATTTTGCTATGGGGACAGGCGGCTGACATACAGACTATCTTTGTACTACAAAAAAGGGCGATCCGTGCGATCTATAAATTAAAGCCACGCGATTCTTTGAGAGAATTATTTAAAGAAATAAATATCTTGACAGTAATATCGCAATACATCTATGAAAATTTAATGTATACGCATAAAAACAGAGATAACTTTTTGAAAAACTGTGATGTTCACGCTAGAAATACAAGAAGTAAAAACAAATTACACATTCCATCATACAGATTACATAAGGTAGGGAAATCATTTATGGGAAATTGTGTGCGCTTCTATAATAAGCTTCCATCTGAAGCAACTGAGCTCCCTATTCGTAAATTTAAACAATATATAAAACAAAATCTTATTAAGAAAGCCTTTTACTCTATAGATGATTACGTTAATGATACTAATGCTTGGCCAGATGTCGCTCCATTCCACACCGACAATAGCATGTAAGAAAATGAATGTTGTGTTTAGTTACATATCCATATGTATTTTAATAATTATTGACATGTATCTAAATCACACTAAACTTAGATTTAGATAGGCAAAAAAAACATTGTATTAGACACATAAGTTATATATGAATGTACTAGTGGTTTCTTTTTCACTTCTTCCACTAGTGGACAAAAAATTGAAGTGAAGAGAAATCAATAACATATTTTATTTCTTTTTTATAATAATTTATCTGTTTGAAATTTGACTTGTCTAAGTGCTTATTTTGTAAGCCTAAAGAAATAAAGTTATTGAATCTGAATCTGAATCTGACAGTATCAACGACTTAATACTCCAACTAAATGTCTATTTAACTTCTCAATTACAGAATCAATTTTATTCCGTTGATTTGACATTTTATTTCGTAAAGAATTAATTGAAAAATACTGCTTGAACAAATGGCTATTGCTAAAACCAAACCACTACTAGTCTTGCTACGAAATTGCCTCGTAGAGGCGTAGACATTCGTAGCCGTCCGTAGCAGTTCATAGCTTTTCGTAGCAATGTAGCAAAGTTTTCTATACAACAATACAAAAATATACTTTATTGCACACCAAGATAGAGTAAAACAACAGAACATAAAATATTAACACAAAAACAGTTGCTCAATGGGCGGCCTTATCGCTAAAAGCGATTTCTTCCAGGCAACGTTTGGATGGACACGTAACTATTGTACAGGTAAAGACGGTGGCGTATTAGACTAGGGTATAGGTACAGTAACCTGCATAAATAAATAGTTATTAATATATAAATGTAAAAAAATACTAACTATAACAAAACTATTCAGATTCAATAACTTTATTTCTTTAGGCTTACAAAACAAGCACTCAGACAAGTCAAATTTCATACAGATAATTATTATAAAAAAGAAATAATTTGTTATTGATTTCTCTTCACTTCAATTTTTTGTCCACTAGTGGGAAGTGAAAAAGAAACCACTAGTACATTCATATATAATTAAATAACGAAGCAAGAAAATGTTCATAGACCATTATGTTTACATAATGGGAGAGACTTAGCTGTAATAGCTGTCTACAACTATAGTTATTGACGGAAAAACCTTTGAACCAAAATGAAATATTGTCAAGGAACTTCCACCCATCGACCTCCTTTACAGGAGTTTTATGATCAGCATATTGAGTTGGCGCTTCCTAGTAACAACTTTTTGACAAAAATTACGAAATACTAAAGTTTCAAAAGAGTAGCTTTTCGGACATAGACTTTGTTCCGCATAACGGAACACAATCCGGATTTGTATACTACAGCTCTTGGCATTGTTATTTAGTATTTGTCGGTTTTTATTTTTCTTATACTAGTGTTATCGTTTCAAAAGGTACATATCTCTGATCCTTCATATAAAAATTACCCGAATAAATAGGTATGGAGTTATAAGTACCTGATTACTTAGTTTAAACTATTTTTTTGCCTTTGTTTGTTTCATAAAATAAACTATTTTATATTATTGATATTTACTTTATAACTTTTTTATAATTATTTTATAAAGCGACTGCATTATTTAGGCTGTTTCATGCATTTTAATCAAAGCCATTTTCAGTCTAAATCGTGCGGCAGGACAATTGCATCAAGTTCAGTTGTAGCCCTTATTGTGCTCTTACAATACATGCCTCCTGCTATACCGTTTCAGTTAGTGTGGTGATGGTTATAGATCAAGTACACAATTGCCAATTTTAAAGAAAACATGAACTTAGTAACTTAAATTAAGTTAAAACAAAATTACTCATTAGCCAAATTTATGCGAAGATTGTAATGTTATTCTAGTGTAAATATTTTTAAACTTACGCGATCTGAACACACGATTACTAACTACTTTTTAACGGGTATTTATCGCGTTTATTAACCTATTTTTTATAGGTAAATAAACGCGATACATACCCGTTAAAATAGTACTAATAATCAAGTATTCTAGTGTATATAAATAAGTATCCTAGAAAGCAATAAAAGAACATACCTCCTGCGGCGTATATCTGAATATCTCGTTCGCGGCGCGGTACCACTTGACGGAGTGCAGCGGCGGGTCGCGCGGCTGGCGTGCGTACGCGCAGCGCAGCGTGGCGTCGCGCCGCGGGTCCAGCCAGCGCGGCACGTCCAGCAACGTGATCGTGTGCGAAACGCTGCCAGCTGAAACCACAAAACACCATGATAGATAGACAGATAGATATTTAATTGGTAAAAATAAAATTTTAAAAGTCAATAACTTATGATAAGTTATATTAGAAGATAAGGAACTTGGTGCGCTTTCTGATAACGCTGGACCTTTATCTATATCTATACTAATATTATAAAGAGGAAAGATTTGATTGTTTGTATGTTTGTTTGTTTGTTTGTTTGAATTGAATAGGCTCCGAAACTACTGGACCGATTTGAATAATTCTTTCACCATTAGAATCCTAAATTTTCCGTGATGAACATACGCTATATAATATTATCAAAAAAGTTAGGGATCCGCATGAAAAATTCAATAATTGAACGTGCGCTGTATATTCAACCTCTTTTTCTATTATGGCGCGTCAGAATAGAAAAAGAGGTTGCGCACTGTACTTGCTTTTTCTCTACGGCCAGTGTTAGTTATGGATCGTATTTCTGAGGTTATGGAGTGTCGAGTTAATGTCAAAAATCCCAATGCTGTTAGAAAAAGTAAGGAATCCGTATGAAAACTGTGAAACCCATCGTGTTATTGTTATATTATTGTGTATAATTTCTGAAATTTTTGTTTAATACCCGTGCGAAGCCGGGGCGGGCTGCTAGTTCTCTATAAAATAGGAAATTCCTTGCCCAAACCGTGTGACGTCACAATGTATTCTAAATACGATTTTGTTCGATTCCACGCCGCTGTCTTGTCATATCTGTGAAACGCGTTGGGATTGGCAATAGTGAATAAAGACCCTGGTTCAATTTTAAGTCTTTTTTTGCTGGCGAAACAGGGAAGAATATAAATGATTTTCTCTGTTACTACTAGGAATAATCGTGAATATTTTTGCTGATTGTTCCTAGTATGATCGTAAGTAGGAACGTAAGTGGAACAATCGGGATTTATTTCCAATTTTTTTCCCGGTTGTTCTTAATGACCCTTTGGGGTAGGGACAATCGGGAATAGGTGTTTTTAATTATACTCCATTTTATATTTATTTTGTTAAGACTCCGTGAAAGATGATTTTCCCATACAAACGTAATACCTAAATGATTTTGTATTTTGAGCAAATTTAACCATGATCTGTTATTATTTGTATCAGAATAGTATTTATCTAGTTTCCTGCTACAAGCTTTTTTGAAAATACTCTACACGAATAATAAGAAAAAGTGTCTTTTTTGCAAAAATACATATTCAGTAACGTATTTTGAAAAAAAAAGTGATAGGTACCTGGGCAGCAGATACAATTTTAATACAAATGATAGCAGATCATGATGAAAATAATATTATTATGCTCAAATAACAAATCAAAAAATTTTGGTATTACGTTGTATGTATTTGGGAAATTCAATCGTGTCGCCGGAGCCTTAACCACGCATTATCTTGTCGAGGGGTACAATATATGGGATAGGCGTAACAGGTTGGTTGTTGATTTTTGATAAATGAAGTGTAAAATAATAATATGTCAAGTATTATTATAGTTATTATATATCCACAGCATTATCGCTACATAAGCTATGCTTAGCTTGGGGGATTCCAATAGGTGGGTAACTAATTAAAGTACCTTAATGTAAGTGGCTATTACGAAAGAAAAAAAAGAACACAATATCTAGTGCGAGTCAACTCAGATTTTCTTATTATCCTTATTCCTCCCACTGCTGGGAAAATTATTCGTAATAAGATTTAATAAAACAATTTCATCTCAAAGAAATATTCGTATATTTTTAAAAATATGGAGATCTAAAATAGGAGCACGAAAATATTAGGATTCTTCTATTTGAGGAGCATTAAAAAGCCTTGAAATGACACAACACAACCTTAGTCAAATAAAACATGAATCCATATTTATTATTTATTTATTACATACAAATATATAAAAAACCCTTAATCTAGACAGTTTGAACCTTAACATATATTAATTGATAATACGGCTAAGAAAAGATATAATAGAACACAACAATGCTTTGTTGTACATCAAAAAACCAGATTAACATTTTATAAAAGAAACTGAAATACGGCAGTCTAACATAAACAAAGTTAAAAAACCTAATAACTTAAAGTAGTATTCGGTATCCATTCATAAAAAGGAATATATTTTTTAATTATCTTGAATATGATTCGTCCCTTGTTCCATTATAACTCAATCGCAATCTTAACAAAGTGCAAATGTAAGCTGTTAAATCTCAATTTTCATTCTTAGAAACCCATTCTAACTTACGAGAATCGGTTGAAGGCGATATAAAAGTCAGCAGAGAAACCGACACCGAGAGAAAAATTGATTTTTATTGAAAGAGCCAGCTCAATAAGGCTCTACCGGGCTTCAAAGGGCTCCTTCTAAATTCAATATTGATCAATGAACGGATTAATCAACCGCTAACCCGAAGTAGAAATTACGTCCAACTACCGTGCTAACTGCTCACTATTCCATGGCCCCCCGATTAATATTACTCACCTATTAACTGTCACCTAAGCTGTGGTCTGTACGAACTTACTATATGATAAGCTGTGCCGACGAGATTACTTACTAAGTGTGACCTAAGCTGTGGTCGGCTCTTACTAACTATACGATAAGCTGTGATGGCGATTACACAGACCAAATAGGATTACGTTTCCATTCACTTTGTGGTGTGGCTTAAGTGCTGATAAAAACGGAGCACGCTGTATACCGGACGTATTAAAAGTGGGGAGGAACTGTAATCGTGGTATCGTGGCAATGAAGCGGCAGCAGTTTTTAAGGAAGCCCTGGCTTAAGCTGAATTTAATTTGAAACCTTATACGGCGTAAATTGGCTCCACGGACACCTGTCTAGGAGTGCTATTAATTCGGCTCAATTACTTTCTGAGAACTATAGGAACTGACATTTTATGAAATTGGGTTATAGTAACGTTTCGTTTGAGGCAAGATTCTAGAAAAAAAAGCAGAATATTGATTTAGTCCCATTGGTCTATAGACAATAAGTTAGATTTATGAATAATTTATTTAATGCTATTTATTTAGTTCTTTTATAGATTTTTCTAGAAGAGTCAGTTTGTCTCGCAGTAAAACAATACGGCTAAACATTACATAATGATTAGGTTTCCAACTTTATTAACAACAAACAAAATGACAATCAAAATAACAAATAAGAACATGCTACATGCACAATAACGAACTATGTTCGTTGCCATACCGCAACATCTGTCGCTCAGTACCTCTATGAGGTCGGCACGCAGTCCCGATTGGAACTCTTTTGATCACTTTTGGGACAACCGAAAAAGACGTATCAGAGCAATAGTAAGTCTCGGCCAGCCCTGGAGAGCTCAAGACAGCTGCGGTAGAGAAGTGGCGCAATATGCCGCAGTCGGATATTCAAGACATCATGGATGGATGGTCAAACTGGTTTCAAGATTATAATTAGGTCCCAAGGTTGTAACCGCAAAAGTCAGAATTTTTTTTTGAAAATTAAATGACATTTTTGTGTAACTTTTTCACATTGTAAATTTTTGGCGTATTTTGATAATGAATGTAGTTTTTCAAGAATTTTGTTATTTTATTTATTCTTAATTTTTCTATTTTTTTTTGGTTGCTTTTCTTAATTACTTCCATCAAATCTGATCCCAATTTGACGATAACTATAAACTGCAAGAAATACAAGGTGGGCGGTTAATTGTGCCTACATTCTATAGTAAAAACAAACTTTTCACAAAAAACAAAATATCAAAAAAAGATACTCTTTTTCACCGCACTTCGTTATAAAAATGGCACCGTCATTTAGAAAATCACCTGCGTAAGGTTTTATGTACAGGCTCGAATAGTGCCCGTTCATCTGATACCTGATGCGAGGCACGCACAGACGAGATGCTGTGATTTTTCATTACGATCCCTTTTCTACTAGTCACGCATGGAATTGGAAATAGAAATAACGAAGGTGTTTGTTGCAAAAGATCAACTAATTCTTTTAGATTTTTCGTTTC
Source organism: Eupithecia pulchellata (assembly GCA_963931895.1). Classification (NCBI taxonomy): domain Eukaryota; kingdom Metazoa; phylum Arthropoda; class Insecta; order Lepidoptera; family Geometridae; genus Eupithecia; species Eupithecia pulchellata. The sequence continues at coordinate 1,332,272 of OZ007529.1, read as the reverse complement.
GGCTTGCAAGTAGAGTCTACGAGGTCTCACTACGATTTCAATAATTTTATATCTTAGGCTTACAAAATAAATAAAATATAGACATAGCTCAAATAAATAGCAAAATGAAATGGCAGTGAGCCGGCCATATCTCGCGAAACAGACAACCGCTGGGGTGTCTTGACTTTAACCTGTTCTTGAGTGAAGACCGCGACTCGGCTAACGTTGTGTAGAAAGCCCTCTGACCAGGTGAAATGGCGACATGTACAAGACTGCTGGCAGATGCTGGACGCGACAAGCTGAAAAAATGCTACTATGGCGCTCATGGGGCATTATGCATTGGTCTAACATGGGTTGATGATGATGATGACAAAATAAGCACTTAGACAAATCTACTGTTGTACCTTATATTTTTTTATGTTGTTAATGATCACTGTAAGCGCAAATAAATTATTTTATTCTTATTCTTATATTTCATAATAAGATATAAGATGTTATTGTATTAATTCAGTACCAAGTTCTCCTTAGCTTTAGGCTAGACGATGTTTCCAATAATATTTGCTCTTCACTTAGTTTTTTTGAACATACAAAAAGAGTCATCATCATCATCACCAGCCTATAATAGTCCACTGCTGGACATAGGCCTCCCTTAATGAGCGCCATAGATGGCATCATTATTTGGGGGTTATTGCCCATAATCCCCGAGCTGGGCATGCGGGTTGGGGATCTATTATCTATATATAGATCTCTATTCACAAAAAGAGTACTCAAACGAAATGCATAAACGAAGTTGTTAACTGCTTGTTACCAATAGTAAGTTTATTTAGGGATGAATTTACAGAACTAAAACAAAGTTCAACTTGAATGATTACAAAGTTACAATTTGAAGTAGAACCCGACCAATTCATACTAAAACTGATCGCGTTTAAAGGGGCACTCCCCTTAAGTTTGGTGAAAGCTGCTCTTATTGTCCGCAATCATATACAGAATGTTTTTTTTAGAAGGGCGGGGAAGACGATGTCAGAAATAAACTAAATATACAACGCTTTCCTTTTTTTTATAAATCGAGGCCTGACTTGACGAGAATCATTTCACTTTCTTTTCACTTTTCTCTTTTCCATCGCCAGCCCAACACTTGTCAAAAAAACCATGTTTATAAATAAATTTTCAAAACCCGTCGCAATAAACTAATCTCTCATGAATATATATCTTGATGTTTATAATTTCTTTTACTAGTTAAGTATGTATTAATCCTAAAAAAATACGTCTGTACTCGGGCGAGATATACAGTACTCTACTGTATTATTATGTACTATAATAATAATATGATGGTCTTGTGTGAATAAATATGACTGAATACTGAAAATCGTTCGGAGATTTTTGTACCAGCTAATGAGTCTTATCCGTCCAACCACAAACAGCTGATTTGTTGATCGTAACTGACCGTAAAGTCTGCGTCAGCAACTTCCAACTGCTCCAAGGCAAATGAATCCCTTCTGTTTGTCTTCCAACCCGGTTGGGATTTTGTTTGTCTTAAGCTCGGGTAAATTCTTCGAACTAAACCCTTTTGTTGAGACGGGATCGTACCTGTACCTTCGCGATGGTTTACTACTCGGTTTAGTGCCACTTGTACCAAAACATCGAGTTAAATAAATAACGGTGTGTTATTTTTTTTTTAATTTTAATTCGTGCGAATTAAAATTTACTCAGACTCAGCTGAATAACCCAGACTTAGCTTCCCGCCCGGGACAAATGTTGGTACGATATGCAGATATATGTTCTAGTAGCTAACTAAAAAAATATCTATTTAATAATATTGTATTTATCAATCAGTCATCTAGTACCCATAACCCAAGCTCTGCTTAGCTTGGTGTTACATGATGCTGTGTGAATTGTCCAGCATTATTTACTCTATTTATTTGTACATTCTAAAAGCAATCAAAAATTCCACTATCAACAAAACTTAATTTACAAAACAATAGCTCAACCAAAATGAGGATAGAACGTTCCATTATTATTTTAAAGCTATCCTTTTGTCCGAAAAAGCTTTTGAAACTTTTCAACTAGTTTTTAGCACTTCGAGTCCCAACAAAGCGGAACTTTCGGCGCGGGCTCGGTCAGCCTATAAATATCCTCGAAACTATGACTCTAAGGCCGGGCGCAGACGGGCCACTGATAAGTGGCGAAAGACGAAAAGTAGTGTCGAAAGAAAAAGTGGCTTTAGTAATCCGGATATATTAGTTACCATCAGTCACATGAAAGAAGCATGAAAGGCTTGAGGCCCGTAGAAAGGTCATGTATTAAATAAAGGTGTATAATTTTAAATCTTTATTTTCACAAGTGTTTGTTTATTTAATATTTTGACTATCACCAACGCCCATGACGAAAGCTTCTTGGATAGCGAAAGGCGCTTTTCTGTGTCACTTGAACCAGTGAACGCGTTAAATAGCTCCCTAAATACTATAAGGTAGTATGTAGTTATTAAGAAGAAGTCTTGTAAGAAAATCTTGAATCGTGGTCAATGTAAATACGTAAAGTCAATTAGGTAATAAATAATAAGTATTTCGTTTTACCTATATATTTGGAATTAACTATAATAGTTTTTTTAGCGGCTATTAATTAGCCGCTACATCATAAGCACAACTAATAAAAACAGCATGAAAAGTAATAGAAATACAGAAATACACTTTATTGGTAAAATTAATTTAATTTCATTGTTCTGGTCGCGTGAAGATGGATGGGCCGTTGAGGGTAAACCGTAAACACTTTACTAATAAATAAGGATATAGATCATTATTCGAAACATTTTATATGTATGTAATTTCTCTTTTTAATAAATTTGTCAAACTTGACCAGATTTTAAACTGATAGTTAGTAAAGTTCAACTACACTAAACAGTCGTCACTAAAAATGGCAACATCTGTGCCGCCCTTATTTCCCATTACGCAGCACTTGAACTCGTGGACAGTGTCATTGACAGACAAACTGGCGAATACCTCATTGTTCTGGTCGCGTGAAGATGGATGGGCCGTTGGGGGTAAACCGTAGACACTTTACTAAACTTTAACTATATCATCATCATCTGCAGCAGGCCAGGCATTCCAACCATAGATGTTGTTACAGACAAGAATCTTTTAAGTTATGGTCGACGGCTGTTTGTTATATTGCTCCCCATCGTTTGTGCCTTACTCAACGAGTTTTCACAACATGGAAAAATAATAAAGTACCCTAACACACCTACAAAAGTGCGTGATTTTTATGATAATAATGCTGGACAGTCCACACAGCTAAGCAAGCTGAGCTTGTTTTATAGGTACTAGATGACTGTACCTACTGGTACAAAATCAAAATCAAAGTGCTTTATTTCCTTTAGACCTTACAGGACTCTCGGACACGATTTTGATGCATATAAAAGTGAAGTATACTTAAATTTTAAAAGTGTGATACTGGTTTTCCGTCGAGTGTAGATATTATGACTATTGCATTTGTGTGTTCCCAAATTTGACACAATTCAGAAAATGCCTGTCTAAACTGCGTTAGATATAAAATAGATAGGTAGATAAAATGTACCTATTTATTGCAACAGACTATAATTCAAATAATTTGAGAAAGTAAGGCTGTAAGTAATTGCTTGCGCAGCGGCACGACAAATGGCTATTAGTTAAGTTTTTTTCGCGTCAGCTAAAACACTGATTTTCAAGCCAAGATCTGATCGAGAGCGAGCAAAACAAGTCACAAGTTTGCTTATATTACGCTCTCGCGTCGTAGCTTTGAATGATTGTACTTGTGTAGCAAGTATTATTCATGGTCGTCAATTTACTTAATGACAACAGTGCGATACGATAGCTGATGTCAGTTTTATTTTAGCTTGCAGCAGTCTTTGATTTAATATCATCAATATTTATTAATTTATAAAATTTTGGAGAAACTTACTTTACTAATGTACTCTGTGGTGCGGTGGGCGAAGGTCCGCCTACGCAGGACGTTGCGGGATCGACTCCCTTATATGTGTACATGTATATTATTTATCTAGTACCCATAACACATTGTCTGCTTAGCTTATGGCTTGATGATGTGGATTGTAAAAAAAAAGCATTTGCAAACATAACATGTCTGGATAGACCAGCGCATGTTTGTTGATTGCTAGTAACAATTTGATAAACCGTAGTATACCATATATTTTACTATAGTGTTTATATTAAACCATAGTGTGACCTCCAGGGTTCTTCACGTCCCGCGCTTTTGAAGGTTCAAATTGATTATACATTATGACCAAAGGGGATTAATTAACCTGCCAGATGGCGATCAAAGCGAGTACTCAATAACCATTCGACCGGCGGCTCGAGTTTACGAGCAAAGCATAAGGGTAACTTTATTAGTTGGGTATAAATATGTACATATAAAAAAGCATAGAAAGCGCTAGTTTCATAGTGAGTGAACGTAGAGAAATACAGAAGTACAATAATGATAAAACCAATTTATATGTCAAATATTCGTGGCAAATACAAACAGATCAAACAAATATGTAGTTACTATTTATAATCGTTTTGATTTTTCTAATATTTATATTGGGATAATAATCATGATAAATACCAGGTGGTAAATGATTACGAAAACTACAGAAATTTCAAAAACGATTTTGAAATGAAGCGTCATAACAATACATAAATTATATATTCACTCGGTATTGTGGCCCCCATATCATACCGAGTGAGATGTCAAATAAACATCGGTTTATCTTTTGAAAATTATTCACCCCGCTTGGTTATTTTGCAAAAAGTGTGTCTGCAACTGATTTTCAAAGTAAAATAGTAGAGGAATTTTACTTTGAATGTAAATGAATGTGTATTATAAAAGTGTAGCAGCTTTAATGTGTTATCAACACTGAATTTATATTTTGAATTTTTTTTATTCTTCACCATTCAAACAATATAAAAAAGACCAAATTAATTAGTTGCAACAAAAATGGCTAAAACTCAGCGGATGCTATGGAAGGAAAATCCAGCCAAAGCACTGGTCTTTCGTACAAGCCAGAATAAGCGGGTGTTTCCGCGCTATGCACACCATTATAAATATAAAATCAGAGTTTATAATAATATTAAATGAGAGTAAAATAACTTAAATTCTCATAATATAATATTAAAAAAGAGTTAAGTACCCAACTTAATTTTCTCAACCGGTGAATATTCGCACATTACCATATTCTAACACATTCACTGCCTAGCATCACAATATGCGCCCCTGACACTAAATTATGTGAAACATAAACTATGGGTGAACAGTAAATCCCGTTAAAAGTGATATCAACCTTCCACTTGCAAAGAGCTTTCCAATATTTCAGCACAATTGGACCGGCCATGATAGTTTGAAAATTTTAATAGGTTAAGTGTATTAGAATAGTACCGCCGGCCGTCCGCTCCGGCCTTCATAATTATATTATATTTTTACATACCTACATACATGTCAGTTTGCCATACGGATCCCTAACTTTTTAGAAAATATTCTATAGCCTATGATCATCACGGATAATAATTCTAATTATGAAAGTATTTTTCAAATCGATCCAGTAGTTTCGCCTTATTCAATCCACACAAACAACCAAATCTTTCCTCTATAATATTTGTATAGATATTAACCACATCCATAGAAAATTATTGTTGGTAGATTAACTTCGCATAACATGGTAGAAATTGTGTAACATTTTCCCCAACAAGAGACAATATGCGGCCGTGGGATGTTCAAATAGATGGCGTTGGCAGCTGATATATTGTTACCGTTCCCTTTCAACGTTCGATAATGGACGAATATTACAGAGGGTACAGAAAATATTACTCAAAAGGAAAATTGTAAACAAGAAACTGTACGGAGAAAAATGCGACGGTAGCACATATCATCATCATCCATGTGGAGCCAAGGTTTCTGGAAGAGATCGTTGTCAGATAAGACCACCAATTGTGCAATTTTGTTAAATGTTATTTTCCTGTTTTTGTATATTTTTCTTCTTTGATGTGCAATAAAGTTTATTGCATTGTATTGTATTGTATTGTATTGCATTGCATTGCATTGCATTGCATTGCATTGCATTGCATTGCATTGCATTGCATTGCATTGTATTGTATTGTATCATATATAGAGATAATGTGAGTTGACGGCTGGACATGGGCCTCCCCTAAATGCACCATATTGACCTGTCTTCAGCTTGCCGCAACCAGCATAATAAAAGCATAAATTTTACGACCCCAATTTTATGGTATAAACTATTGAAAAGTTATTAAATAAAAAAAGTGATTTTGGCCAGTAAATGTCAACGTGCTACTCATAAAACATGTTTTCCACCGCGACTAAAACCTATCCTTTGCACAAATAAAAGCTCATAAAAGTTTGTAAAAAGCAATAAGATTTGCTTGCATAACGTAAGCGTGTCAGATTTGCTCCCGCCGAGCTCCAGCCATGCATAAAATTAGTTAAGGATTCCTTCGCAGAACCCTTCCCCAGCAGCTTAATAAAACATTCAGCGCACCTCGCGATGCTATACATTTTAATTCAGGTATCTTGAAAAACGTACGGTCAGGATCGTGCCCCTACACAAGGATGGAAGTAGTGGCAGGCCGATTGCGAGAGTTTTATAATTATAACTAGCGGTCCGCCCCGGATTAGCGCGGGTATATAACAAAAAAAAAATTTCATACGGAACCCTTACTTTTTTGAAAATATTCTATAGCCTATGTTCATCACGGAAAATTTAAGATTCTAATGGTGAAAGAATTTTTCAAATCGGTCTAGTAGTGTCGGAGCCTATTTAATTCAAACAAACATGCAAACAAACAATCAAATCTTTCCTCTTTACAATATAGAATAGATTAACGAAAATAATACGTGTTTGTTACCACAAAAATTTACGCCCCTCTAGTAAGAAAGTAAGGCGGTTGAAACTTGAATAAACGATCGCTCTATAACTGCGGTTACCAAGACAGCATTTTGTTATAGCATCTGCTAAATTGACTGCTGCTTTTGCTAGATATAGATAGATAGTTATAGGAATCGCGGCTAGCTCTTCTCGGGTTTCTGATATAAAAGTCGAGTTTATGGCATAAAATCTTTAATGTATGACGAATAATTGTGCTTTTAATGAGTGCGGTTTGAATGTCTGGAAATGCTGACGTGATTGATTGTATCGAACACTAGTACTGTACATAAGGTATAGGATAAATTTACTCACTTTGCCTCCGATGGACAAGACCACCGGTTTCTGTCCTGCGCTGCCTACCTTCAGCCAGGTGTAAAGACTTAGATAGATAGCGTTTATTGAAAAGAAATGATGACCTTTTTACTATAAGAAGCGTCTAAAATAGTGTCTAAGTCTAAGTAGCGTCGTCGTCTTAAAATTTTAACCTAATTAGGTTTATCTAGACACTACAGTTCTCTTATATTACGATCCAAAAAACACGCCTAAAATCTATGACAGTTACGCTACAGGCAGGTGTCACCGTATTGTGTTCTGTATGGCGCGGTATGTTGTATTGTATACGCATATAATTGTAGTGAGCAAAGGTTCGCTCCAAGTACCTGGGTCGACCATCTTGCGCATTATGAAAGCTCGTTTTGCAGACCCACCTCCATCCTTAGTACATGGCAGCCTATGTAATTTTGTTTCACCAATAACGTTCGGCTTGGCCACTCAGAGATCTCTCAGTTCTTCCTTATTAGTTTTATTATTCTCCAGGGTAAGTCTTAAACAAATTAGACTTGCTCCAATAATGGTTTAGCTTGGACACGTTTGTATAAAAATGTCTGCGCTGCTATGCTATGTCTAGCTATGGTCATTAAAGCAGGCTTTTCATCAAGCAAACAAGACGCAGACACCTCCACTACGCTATAATAACGAAGTTTCTTCCGAATTAGTAAGTGTATTCTCGGCTTCTACGATGTAGTTACATGTACGGCGAAACGAACCGGCGGCGGCGGCGCAGAGGTTACAACGTAGATTGCTACGCCGTAAATGGAATAAGAAGACAAAGTCTTGCTGACTTCTTAGTTTTGTAGATTTTATTACGTATGCTAGACACCTCGATGTTAATCGATGATCTAAAAATAACGTTTTTGCGAATTGCTAGAGGACCCTAACAAATTCTGCAGAGTTAAGAGAAATAAACTGTGCATTTTGATTTTTGTAGTAATCGATTAACGCACTATCCTCTACTCGCTGCTCAGATACCTCAAACGGTAACTTTGCTAACACTTTAGCATTTCTTCAACTTCTTAACGTGACTAGGCCACCAACATGTTTGATACAAAATAAGGTTGTGTGTAAGAGTATCGGATAGCAAATGATCCTGTATTTGCATAAATAAGCCCCTTCTTATTAGGAGCGGGCTAGCCCTCAGTAACTCTCTGATTCGGCCTCTGTTTTGTGTCATTCGGTCGGCAATTTGCGTGTTTCTTATTTACAAGGAGTTTCGCTTTTGGATCTGTTTCTTGGAATTAAATATACAGAAATACACTTAAAAGTAATGTACAATTTCTAAAGTTTTGTTTGCTGTTTGGATGTTTCTTACCTTTTCAAAGCTAGAAAACGGATATGGTTGAAATTAGCATAAGCTTTAAAAAGGAACAAATAGTTTTTATTCTGCAACAATACGTTCGAAGTTATATTTGAATAATATTGTTCTATGAAAGCTTTTTATTAAAATAATATTATTATTTTAATGTAGACTAAAATATAACGAATTCATATAAATTCAGAAACAGTGACTAACGTTCGTGATAACTAATTAGCTTTAGAATTTTATACTAAGCTAAATAATAAAATGTAAATTGAAATCATTCCCTCGGGACTCTTGTCATTTAATTTATTTACAAATAATTATAAAACGTCGTCTGAGAACTCAATCAAATAAATTAAGTATTGATAGATTTTATTTATCTAACTAAATAAATACCTGAACTTTACCGGTCCTCACGACTTCATCTTTCCATTGAAAATCGATACCTGAACGTTAAAAGTGAAACCAATCTTTGTGGATATTCTTAAGTGTTTAGCTGAGTAGGTATAATCAGCCGAAAATAGACAGGGTGTTTGACAGATCGTGTGCGATAGGGTAACGGGGGTAGGTGGACTACGGTGCTTAGCCGCTTATAATTTACCCGATAATTTTCATTCAAAAATCGGGTAAATAAAAGCGGCCAATACATATTGCAAACCTTTATAATGCCAAGCGGCTATGTAAATATATTGACTACACTGATTTAATTGAATAAGGGCAAACATAATAAATGCAAACATAAAACATTGAAAGCTAAAAAATTGCAGCAGTAAAAAGTTGTATCGTACTATATTTACGCTCATTTGGTATTCTGATTGTTTTATGAAATTAAAGTGATTTTCTATGTGAATATGGAAAGCTGAGCTCAGCAAGCATTTTAGTGCGAATTGATGCTGAATTGATCCCTTCAAAACCAGCCCGTGACAGTCTATACCCAACTGGAGTTGAAGATATACTGGAAGAAAAGCAGCAGCTTTCTTCTGTTCAGTAGTGGACACTGACAGTGTGTGCTGATAAGGCTGACTGTACATGTATTTCGGTTACGTGTTAAACCTCAGATCGACTTTCTTTATTGCTTTTCTTTCAACAGATTGAGTCTTCTCTAATAATGACCTGAGTATTTTGGTTAAATTTGTATCAGACGCGACTTTTATTTGTTGGATATAAAGAAGTATGATGTGAATAATGTACGGAAGACAGGGCGCTATGGCGCTCATTAGGGGAGGCCTATGTCCAGCAGTGGACTAGTATAGGCTGATGCTGATGATGATGATGCTTGTGTGTGCATTATAAGTAGCAAAAAAATAAATCTATTATGTATCAAGTATACAGCTTATATCTACTGCTTAATTAAAGTGTGCTGTAATTCTGTAAGAGCAAGTTTGATTAAGTAAAAAAATTTAAAAATTGCGACAAAAAGTCGCGTCAGACGCTCGACTTCAATAACACGTCTCAGCGTCACCTTATCCAAGTAAGCTGTCCGGCAACAGCGAACAATCTAACTTCGCGGATTTGTCGCGTTAAATCCTCATAGCATGACTTACTGGAAAACCATTTTGCCATTTCGGCCATTTTGTTGCTTTTCATATTTTTTTAAGAATATTCAGATTCAGATTCAATAACTTTATTTCTTTAGGCTTACAAAATAAGCACTTAGACAAGTTAAATTTCATACAAATAATTATTATAGAAAATAAATAATTTGTTATTGATTTCTCTTCACTTCAATTTTTTGTCCACTAGTGGAAGAAGTGAAAAAGAAACCACTAGTAAATTCATATATAACTTACTAGCGGCCCGCCCCGGCTTCGCACGGGTATTAAACAAAAATTTCAGAAATTATACACAATAACACGACGGGTTTCACAGTTTTCATACGGATCCCGCGGATCCCTTACTTTTTCTAACAGCATTGGGATTTTTGACATTGACTCGACACTCCATAACTGACACTGGCCGTAGAGAAAAAGCAAGCAATGCGCAACCTCGCGCGCCATAATAGAAAAAGAGGTTGAATACACAACGCACGGTTCAATTATTGAATTTTCCATGCGGATCTCTAACTTTTTTGAAAATATTATATAGCCTATGTTCATCACGGAAAATTTAGGATTCTAATGGTGAAAGAATTTTTTAAATCGGTCCAGTAGTTTCGGAGCCTATTCAATTCAAACAAACAAACAAACAAACAAACAAACAAACATACAAACAAACAAACAATCAAATCTTTCCTCTTTATAATATTAGTATAGAAGTATAGATATAGATGTGTCTAATACAATGTTTGTTTTGCCTATCTAAATCTAAGTTTAATGTGATTTAGATACATGTCAATATTCTTCATTGAAGACTGCTAATATTTTATGCAAGCTACGCACGGAACTCGCCGACACAGCCCGGTGGCGAGTTGGTGCGCGGTCCGTGCATGAACATTTTAAGCAACCGACTATGTTTCATTTCAACTTTTCGGCGGGTTGGTGACTTTAGTACGGTTAACTCTGTGTATAATTTGTTGATTTGTATGTTAATAACTTTTGTAAGTAGACATATTTATTGTGCCTTGTTAACACCTCAAACGAATCAACTGGTGTTGTTTTATGCAATCTTAGTTGGGTATAACCGCAGTTGAAAGTTCTAAAAATATAAAAATAATACAAATATTGAAAGTCAGTATCCGTATAAGTTTGTGTAATAAACACATGAACAACAATATCGATTTTGAAAACATACCTACTTATGTAGAATTTTTAAACCTTTATTGGTGCGATTTGTTAGCGAACGTAGGGACTGGGCATTGGGCATGTGTGTTCATATTCAATGCGAACGAAGCCTGGTGCCTATTTGTTTATAGAACCATAAATAAAGGATTATAAAAAAGGATGTTCCTATTTGTCCAAGCTCTCAATTACATAACAATTTTCCAACCCTGTATAATTTCAAACTTCAACCCTTTGACGAGGATCTCCCAGAAACGAGTGGAACACTTTTGTGTTCACTTCTGTGTTCTGTGTACACTACCATCGAAACGACAGGCAATTATCAACGTTTCAGTGATAGATCGATTGGCCTCATTACGAGCGTCAATCTGACGATATTACCGATGACGATGGATTGGGATCTGCCGCGTCAGCAATCCGCCTAATGAGCGCGTCGGAAGACACGCCACAATGCCGCATAGTTTGTAAGCATTATGAAAAAATAGTATAAAGCTGCTTTTTTGTCTTTTTTTTTAATCTAGAACAAAATTTTCTTTTTGGTGGCGTCGTTGGCCTGAGAAAAAGCACTGCTTAGCAATTGTTTTAATAAATTAACATTCATAGTTAGTAAAAGTGGAGGGCACTAGACCGCGCGGAAGATCACCCATGCGATGGATCGACCAAATAAAATCCGCAGTCGGCCATCCCTTACATGAGTGCACTTGAAATACGGAAAATAGAGAAAGATGGCGAGACATCGTGAGGCAAATCACAACAGCCATCCAACAAGAACAAACACCACTCTGACAAGAGTGTTACGAAGAAGTAGAAGAAGTTAGTAAAGAAGTAATTTCCCCGTTTTATTATAAAAACATCACATTTTTATACTTAAGCAGGTATAGCTATCAAAAAAGATATAATGTATAGAGCTATCATATAATAACAGTTTTAAATATTGCATATCCACTCTTTTCAGAACGCTTCGCAATTAACAAAATAAATTGAAACTCGTGCAAATAGAGCATAGATTCAGTGTAAAATGACCAAATATCAACATGTTTTTCACGCTATTCACTCATAACAAAGCCACTGAATTTTGAAACACTAAAGACAGAAACAAACCTTACATTGTTCAAAAAGTATCAAATACTCCCAAAACAATAACACCAAACTTCAAGCCCATTTACAAAGTAAGTACCTACTTTAAAATATTGAAAAATACTTCCCTGTACATTGAAAACAAAGTAGAAAGGGCCCAGTAAAATCGATTCCACTTCAGCTCGACTTTACGACGGCTATAAACCCATTGTTTTACGAGCGGACTGTCATCTTTTTTCGATTCAGAGATCAGTAAGTATGTACATACCGTTATCATGAACTAGCCATCGAAGTGATCGCAGTGTTACGAGTTTAGCGAGATAGAGCCCGATTTGTTTTGCACTTCGCACATAAACACCATGGTTTTAATCTAAAAGTCAAGGATATAAACTTCTCGTATAACCAGGAATATGTATAATCATTTTACATATATTATAAAATTGTCATCAAGTCGTTATACATTCATATTACAGTTTATAGATAAAAAAAATCTGTTTAGTTTCAGCCGATAACGACTTATTTCAACGTTGACAAATTATTAATATTATTGATAGTTTGTTTGGATTGAATAGGGTCTGAAAGTACGGGACCGACTTGAAAAAGTCTTTTACCAAAATAAACCTACAGTAACCCTGATGAACATATGCTTATAATAATGTAATCCAACGTCTATGTGTGTGGAAAAATGTTATTTTTTATATTTTGTTAAATAGCTAGTTGTTAAATAGACAACTTGTTACTAGCAGTTATACGGAACTAATGCAACAAAACTAAAACAACTTATCGCACAAGAATTGTTTCTAATTTCATTTTGTTATCAATCTACTGTTTTTAATTCTTCCGTTTCGCGTAAAGTATTTCTGCTTTCGCATCTCCATTTCCGTTTATTTTAGCGTATTTAACTCTTTCTGCGTATTTTTAATCAACTAATTGTAAGCCTTTTAGAATTTCGCTTCCATTTTCATTTAAAAATGTTTTATCTTTGGTGAGCGCGTAAAATTGTTTGCACAATAATCGTGGTTGTTTGTGGAGGGTGAACAAAAACATGTACTCTGTACCTAAATGGAATCTGCTGATCACGTTGATGGTAAAGCACCTGGAAATTCTATAGGTATTTTTCGCTATAGAAAAGTGTGTACTTACGTTTTGCCAGTGTGAACAGTTGAAAAATTATCGAGAGCATGATAGACTACTGCTATCTCGCTTACACGTACAAAAAAGTATGAGACAAAAAAATTTTCCGTGTGAAAACTATCTCTGTGAAATCTGACCAGCTGTTTAGGATAGAATAAAATAGAAATGTTTATTCAGATAAAGTTTTCATAACATTCCGGATAAAAGTGCTTTAAAGCCTTTTTAAAGCCTTATAAAGCCTCTGTTAGGTTTAACCAGACACAGTTTTCACAGTTCAATACGAGGTATGATTTATATTAATCTAAATACTTAGGTAACAATCTTTTAAATTATTTGGAAAATAAGTAAAATAATTGTGTATGCTGCTGTGGTACCACACAAGTACTGAAGACTCTGGATAGGTAAAATGATTTCGCATTTATTAGTTTTTATCAGTACAAAAGCCCAAGGCATTTAAAATAATCTCTTGAAATTCCCAAAGCTTTGAATAAAGCCAAAACTACAAACGCATGAATACAAAATTGCGAACCTCCGAGCAATACAAAACATAATCCTTTGTAGTTACAAAATTCGAAAAACTCCCTCGTTTTGGGGTAATTGGGGCGACCCCACACAAAAAGAGTTTTTGCGCGTGCTGCCAACTCTGCAGTTAGGCGCCATCCTCCCCGCATTACGGCAAATTAGCAATATCGCGATCTACGCCGGGATCCCAAGATATGTTTTTCTTTCATTACTTTTAATGTGAATGTAAAATTCGGGATGTAAGCCTTTGTAAGTGAGGAGATTTACATCGCCGAGTGATTATGCCCACAGTTTAGACTAACCTGCGTTTATATATTTTTGTGTGTATATGAAATATTAGTTTATACTGTGAAATAGGTTTTTTTAAATAAAATATTTGTGTCAAAGCGTCAAAGTGTTGACAAATAGAATTGGACTTTATGTGAAGTTTTAGTGTGAACCTACGAGGTATGTCTAGGCTACATTTTTAACAATAAAACATATTTAAATACTAAAAATAGTTTCCAATAATTTGTAGTGCTCCATCATCAATATTTTCTTCCCTCCAGTGAACTCATCAAAGAACTTCAATTCGAGCACAAGCCTCTTACCATTCCGAGCACTCAGAAACCTACAATACGGTGCTATTGAGGAAAATTGAATAAAATACTGAAATGTGTAAAGTTGGAAATATAACGAATCCATTCAAGTTTCGAACTGCATTGAACCCCAGGCTCTGTTGATAATATATCCTGCTTGAAAAGAGCGCACTACTTTAAAACCTAGTCTTGGTATTTGCGACTTTCAAGAATAAATTTTAAAACTTTTAAAAATGATTTCTTGTTCAACATGAACTTTTCTTGTTAGCTACTTTACTTATTGTTTGAACAGAAACCCCTTTTGGGCTTTTTTAAATGATTTTCAACGCTGAATATTGGCGCAAGGTGAGAATAATCCAGGTTTGTAATTATAGATTAAAGGCTTTAAAATTATATTTTTAAATCGATTCTAAAACAATCGTTAGTTCGATCTCCTCTCGAATTCAAAAGAAGCGGGACACGGCATTTCGTAGTTTGCCAAGAGTCGCCGCTAACTTCCGAAGTTAGGAACTAGAGCACCTAGAGTATCGTTAAACAACATCGAATTTCACTAGGAAACTAATTCGGTTGGCTTTCTACCAATTTCGGGATTTTAGATGCATTCTACATACATAATAATGACTCATCTGCATTCTGAGCATCAAGAAGTGGGAAACTTTGGTTTTTGGGACACAAAATATGAAATCTTGAGAAAAGCCGATGGAATTCTAACCAAAGTTAGCCGCGATCTGTTAACCATGAAGTGCGGGTCATGTTTTTCGAATGTTTGTGTGTTTGCGGACACTCTTTTTAGCGAGTTTGGTAAATTACGTCCGTTTTAAAAGCAGTGCTTTCAGCTAAATTTAAAAGGCCCGAAAATGTTTGCAAAAGCAGATAGTTTTTAATTAATTTAGTACAGTTTCCCCCTCAAGGATAATCTTAACGGGGAAACTGGAATTAAGGATAAACTGAAATGGGGTTTTCAGGGGCAAAAACTGCAATTATGTTATGCTTACCGCGTTCATTTCTTATTTTAAGTGGATAGATTGTTTTAGTTTATTTTTTATATGGTTTCAAAGCACAAGATTTTTTAAGATATAAAATACTAGGAAAATGCACGATTCATGAGACCCAACCCGCTGATAGACGGATAGACGTATAGATGAACGACGAAAGCTTAGTAATAAGCCTCTACTGTCTTTCCGTCCATCTGTCCAGGTTCTCGTTTCTACCTTTGGGCACGAAACCCTACAAATGAAGGAAACAATATCACATGATATTGTGTGATCAATAAAACTACCGCTTTTGATAGCATAACCGCTATCTGCTCGATAAAACTTAAAATTTTATCGTACTTCGCAAAATAAAACTTGTGGAAAAGAACTATATTCTTAAATAGGGACACGGTTAGCCGACGGTAAAACGTTCATTCAAGTTGCAAATTCACAGTTGGTATTTCCATATTTCACGTTGAATTTTGAGAAATGGAGAAATCCCTCGTGTTGAACGCGAAGGAACTTTTGTATTCTGCTGCGGGTCCCCAGCACTCGTTGCTGCAGTCAATATTTGGGCCGCGGGCGTCCGAGATTTATCGCACTCCGAAGATTTATATTTAACTTCGACAAGAATATTGATCTATCAATGCTGAGTATTATTTTAAAATGAAAACTTTAAAATGTTTTTCTTGTTGTACTTGCGCTTGATTTATTATGTGTTTTGATAATCTTATAATATTTTTTTTTTTATTGTTGTAGTGTAAGTTTTAGGTCTTTACTTTTCCCAGGTGTTTATTGTCTGTGCTCAATATTTTTTTATTCTATACTAGGTGTCCGCGTCCGCCGGCGTCGCAAGAGTATTTAAAAACAAAATTAAAAATTTAACATTGTTCACACAGTTTTATAGTTTGTTTAGGTTACATTATTGACACAGAACCCTAACTATTTGAAAATATTCTATACCCAATGTTTATCATAAATGTAGATTTCTAATGGTGAAATATTTTTTTTAAATAGATCAAGTAGTTTTGGTGGCTATTTAATTCAAACAAACAATCAAATCTTTCCTCTTTATAATATAAGCAGAAAGAAAGAAAGAAAGAAAGATTTATTTATTTGGCCAAAAACAGGTAGTTACATAATTTAACATACATTTAACACACAATATTTAACATAGAAAAGTAAAAAAGAAGAAAAAAGTAACAATATAAGAATACAGCACAGATAATACACAAGATAAGGCTTATAACATACAATTAGCGTCTGTGCTGCCCCTGTCGGCCAAAAAGGGTCAAACTCAGCTTTATGCTAAACCACGCCAAGCGCGCCGTGTGGTGCCGGCATAGAATTTCACCACCCCAACTTTTCCCGTGGGTGTCGTAAGAGGCGACTAAGGGAAACACACCAGGGGGCGGGCAGCAGCGCCTTCTGCAGAACAACTACACCGAACTGCGATCCCCAACCCGCATGCCCAGCGTGGGGATTATGGGCAATTACCGCCAAATAATGATGCCATCTATGGCACTCATTAGGGGAGGCCTATATCCAGCAGTGGACTATTATAGGCTGGTGATGATGATGACGCCAAGCGCGGATCAGCGCTGGTTTTCAGTTTGATCCTGTTTTGGTGCTATCACGAACGCGAAAAAGGGCTGCTCAAGACAGATGTAAGTATAGAAGAGTTTGCTTATTATAGTTATAATTAACACATCTTAAAATATAGTAATATTAAGTGATAATATTCTAATTACAACAAATTGAGGTTCAGACAAAGAAAACAAAAACTAGGATTAACAAAGAGATTAGTGTTTAACAACAAAAAATAAATTTAAAGTAGAATGGGAAAGGCATCAAGCATTAGAGTACAGATGATCTTTTATAAGTGATCCATTACATTCGTTTAGTTTATACAATTTGTAAATACGGATGTATATACACGTAACAATACGAAGGTATGAATTACAAGTTTTTGTTTGGCAAAATACAATGTCTAGGTAACATTAATATATAATACGTTATTTACTAACAAAGAAAATTACAATTAAATGACAGAGAGAAATTAGACCAACAGTATTTTAAATAGAAACAATTGAGCTAACTGCAGTACTATGTAATTTTACACAATTTTCAACATCAACATCACCAGCCTATAATAGTCCACTGCTGGACATAGGCCTCCCCTAATGAGCGCCATAGATGGCATCATTATTTGGGGGTTATTGCCCATAATCCCCACGCTGGGCATGCGGGTTGAGAATCGCAGTTCGGTGAAGTTGTTCTGCAGAAGGCGCTGCTGCCCGCCCCTTGCTGTGTTTCCCTTAGTCGCCTCTTACGACACCCACGGGAAGAGTTGGGTTGGTGAAATTCTATGCCGGCACCACACGGCAGACAATTTTACTAATTGTACACAATTTTACTGTGTTGTATGTATTACATGTGGAAATGGTCTGACTTTGCCTACAGGTCTGAGACCGGACGAAGAGATAGTAGAGTGGAAGCGGTTCATCAGCATCTCCAAGGTGACCTTCAGGCGTCAAGAATAAGAAAAGAAGAATAACCTGGAATGGAAACGAAAGAACACGATTCTAAAAGAAGGCTATACATACATGTTTTTATATTAGACTAGATTTTGCCCCGACTTCGGCCGCGTGTCCTAGTACTGTCCCTCGGGAACATACTGCGGTAAATATTCTATGTCCGTCTGCTGATTCTAAGCTACCTCCCCACCAATTTTCAGCCAAAACAGTTTAGCCGTTCTAGAGTTATAAATAACTAACACGACTTTCTTTTATATCTATATTAGAACTGAGATGTTGCTGAGATGTCCTACTTGACATATGACAGTAATATCCGATGTTTTGTATGAGTCGCAGAGCAATGTGTCAAAAGTTTCGCGAAGTAAGTTCCGGTTACATAAATAACCCTCGATAAAACAGTTTCTTTCACAATGTTGCCACGTGTATGGCATTCTGAATATATTTGCTCTCATATTTCAGCAACCGCGGTGGTAAAGTTAATGTAGGTCCGTCTGCGACGCAGAAGAATGCGGGTTTGATTCCCGCCTTGAGACAAATATTTGTACGATCCACAGATGCATCGGATGTACGGCACCTGGTATTAACATGAGTCCGTTGAACTGTATCTAGATTCCTTGCAACAGTCAATAGTTAGCTCAGCTATCAATAGCAAAGAGTTGTTATAAATTGTTTAGTTCACTTTCTTTGTGAATAAAAGTTGTGTTGTTGTTAGTTAAATAACTAGAACTATTTGTAGAAACTTGAGAGTGGTGACAAAGGCTAAGCTCCCGAGATCCGGCTGCATTCAAGATCCTCGAAGGCTTTGATCCCGGCATTGTGCGCAAACTTCTATTCAGTTTTAATTGTAATTGAAAAACTTGGGTTAGTGCGACTCAGAGCTTTCACAAATATAGATGAAAGATATTACGTATCTATAAGTCTACGACTTGCCGCCGTGACGAGCTCATTAGACAAGTCTACCAAGTAGCTGACACACAACATGCGTGTAAAAGTGTGGGTAAGTTAAGCTTCACATAACCTGCGTTATCCGCGTTATTTATGCGTATTTTAACGTAGATAACGCGTTCCGCTAATATTAGCGAGAATAACGCGATATGGTCGTTATTTTTCAAAAACTTCTGAAAGAAATTACGGTGGCTTCCCAGCGCTGTTGCAGAAGCCTACAATCTGCCTGTATTTAAAACAAAACGCTGTCTTTTGCAAACCTTAAATGTAATTAACATTAAAAATAATTGGAAAAATTAATAACATAATTTACAATTGAATTAATCCTAATCACCTCATTACAAATATTTTTAGGCAACTTGAATGTTTTTTACAGTGTTGTAAACGGTTAAGTATATAAATCCTGTATTTGTAATTATAATTACAAAAAAATGACTTGTGTCAAATTACACAATACGATTACCAAAAAATTTACTGCCTATCTGAACGTGCACTTTACTGATCAGATTCAGATTCAATAACTTTATTACTTTAGGCTTACAAAAAAGGCACTTAGACAAGTCAAATTTCAAAGAGATAATTATAAAAATAAGAAATTATTTGTTATTGATTTCTCTTCACTTCAATTTTTTGTCCACTAGTGGAAGAAGTGAAAAAGAAGCCACTAGTAGATTCATATATAACTTATGTGTCTAATACAATTTTTGTTTGGGCAATAGTTCTACCCCACAAGGAGGGATTCATCAACCTATAAATTAACCAGGTTTGGCAGGCGGATATTGGCTTGGTCGAACGCAGGGCCAAACACAAAAGTTTTAGCTTCCTGTTTAATAACTTGGGAACACTTATATTTAACGGATCAGGAAAACGTTCCATACATGAGATCAGCGACTGTCTATCACCGTTTGTTTACGATAACCCTTTTCCCTGTAACTTTTAACTCTCTTTCTCTAATCTCTTTAAATACAACTCAAACGCAGCTCCGAACCTTTCACTTCGCAGGTTTAAACAAAACGCGTAGCAATTAAAACTTCGAGAAGGTTCGCGAGGGTTCGATGAATTCTAACGAGACGACGGGTTGACGGGATTAGCTACCTGTAATTATGAATTACGCAGATTTATGGTCTCGCGGGCGTTTCATTTACATTGTTACATCTTATTATCTGCGTTTATTTCCGTGCCGTTTGTACTGCTGTGGGGGAACGCTGCAGATATTAACACCATATTTGTGCTGCAGAAGAGGGCTGTTCGTGCAATCTATAATATGGGTCCCAGAGAATCCTTGCGTGAAAAATTTAAAGAAATAAACATAATGACAGTAACATGTCAGTATATTTATGAAAATTTGATGTGCACTCATAAAAATATCATAATTTCACTAAAAATAGCGATATAAATAATTTAAATACTAGAAATAAGAACAAACTGGCTGTGCCCACTACTAGGCTACGTAAGATTAATGTATCTTTTAAAGGGCAATGTATACGCTTCTACAACAAAACTCCAAGTGAGTTGCAAAAATTATCTATAAATAAATTTAAACGGATTGTCAAAAATATCCTTTGCCAAAAGGCTTACTATAAAATATCAGATTATATAGACGACAAAAAAATTTGGGACGAGTTATGCTCCAACTCTAAAACTAACAATCTAACAAGGTAAAGGTTTCTTGTTCGCTTCTTTACTTTACCTTAAAAAGATTGAAATGAACAATTAATCAAAGTGATCACTTTATTTCCCATTTTATTTCTTATTTAACTTGTATTTTGTGACGTATCCAAGTGTCCTGTAAGGTCTAAAGGAAATAAAGCACTTTGATTTTGATTTTGATTTTGATTTTGCCCTGGTTATATAATGTAATTCCGTGAACTGTGAGTGTAGTAATTATTTTTGTACCACTTTTGTTGTTATTTATATTACACTTAGATCATAAGTAACATACATTTTGATTGTTTTTGGAATTACTTGTCAATTATTTAAAGCAATAAATACATTTCATTTCATTTGGTTACATGATTTTATGCTAAATATCATCATTTTCTCAAATGCTCCCTTTCTCATGCTCAAAAGCAGGAATCAGAAAAAAAATTACCTCCACAAAATAGTGCCAACACAAAAAGATCACCCAAAAAAGTGCCTAACTGAGGTTACCTTATAATGAACTTGCTCAATTACAACGTAAACGCGTTTAATTGCCGCGGTGAAATTGGACCTTAGTGGGTGCACAAAGCATAAATAAATAATCGTTTTTTTGATATCTACTGTCATTTGTTACGTTTCATAGTATTATTTTACTTTTATAATGTTTATGTTACCTAGAATTAGTGGAACAAAATGTCTCGTTCAAAGGAAATAAGCGATTTTGTCCGTAATTTCCCGCAAGAATTTAGGTTTTGATAAGTGTGTGCAAAAAGCAATAAATATTAAACGCGTAATGACTCGGAACGCGCAGGTCACTCGGACATAAATCACACTCGGTAAGTGTTTGTGTCGAGAAATAAATTCTTTGGTAAAAAAATAGAACCAAATTTCTATTTTCGTTTAACCCTTGAAAAAAGAGTTTTGTTATAATTTTGATTTTGTCCGTGCGTCGGTTTGTGACATCGTAGCTTCCAAAAGGATGAAGTAATTTGGTTTAAGTATTTTAACCGACTTCAAAAAGAAGTTGTTTAATTGTTTTTTTTTTTGCCAGATGACTCATTCCCGATGTATATGGACATACATGACTACCATGAACGACAACAGTACATCAGCTTACAAATTAGTAAATAATAATAAATAATGCGATTTAAATAACAATTATTCAGAGTCTGCGAATACTTTGTTTTAGAAGAATTACTTATAGTCAATGTTCTGTTATTTATAGAACGGTTTTAGATAAAGAACGAAATAAACTGCCCAATAAAGGGCAAAATGAAAGTAGTGGGCTACAATTAATCTTGAGTAGCCACTTGGGTACTGATTGACTGATGGCTACGACGCCGTAGACGTGCTACGAACTCGTAGCTTTTTGTAGCACTTTCGTAGCTAAAATTTATCTATGGAATGAAACTATAACAAAACTGCGATGGCCAGTTTAGATTTCATAAAAGGTATGGCTGATTTCTTACGCTAGAGCTTGTCTATGTGTTAAAAATAAAGGGACGGCTACTCAATGGCCTCATCTGCTGAGCGCTAAAGCACCATGTTTCAATATTATTCAATTGTACATACAAAAACGTGCATGTCCCATAAGTGCATTTACTTGCACGCATTGCGGCCATATTTTTGCTGGCAGTAGTTACTGCTGAACATTTTATTCCTTCAAGTTCCCTCAAAGTGTATAGAAGCATTTACCCTTACAACTAATGCATTTCACGAACAACAAATGTAACTATTTTACTCCAAGGAAAATGTAATGTACCCTTAACAATGTAGTTTTAATATACCAAGTGTTTCTTGCATTGAGTTATGAGCAACGGCTTAGCAGCGTATTCCCATAATAAATGCTTTTATGTTACCTTGTACTTAGCTCTGAGAGTTGATACAGTAAGCTGTAGAATAATTTAACGAAGCCGATTCTAGTTCAGAGAAGGTAATGTTAAAGGCCTTTTATCTAGCAACTAGCGGTCCGCCCCGGCTTCGCACGGGTATTAAAAAAAAAATTAATAAAGAAAGAAATTGTACACACTAACACGATGGGTTTCAAAGTTTTCATACGGATTCCTTACTTTTTTTAACAGCATTGGGGTTTTTGACATTGACTCGACATCATGGATTTATGAAAAGTACGGATAGAATCCTGTCAAATCAAACTTGAATCCTATCAATGGCGGAATGACATTGAGTGTCAGTGTATAGAGAGTTGCCAACAGATGAAAAAATTACCCATATTTTTTATAAATATTCTTCCTAATAATTGTTCACTTATTAATATGAATATGTAAATTATAATGAAACATTTTAGGTACTGCTTTAGCCACGGTAATCGTGTTTATTAGACCTACTTTTTATAATTTTCAATTGACGTCAGCGCTTTATGGTGCTAACTGCAGTGAATTTTATTGTCCCACAAGAACAGAACAGAACACTGTACTTCCCGGGATTAAATAGTAACTACCCCTATTTGCTAATCGAAGAAATTTCAACAAAATCTGTTCAGGCCTCTGAGTGTGTGTGCAGAAGTAACAAACACATCCAAAGTCTCATTCCATGTCTAATTTTAGTTTGAATAAATTACTCTTTGTGCCTATTAACTGGCTGACAACATTTTCTGCCTGCGGCTTCGCATACGTTGTTCCTATGGAAATGCCTAACCAATATATAAAAAAAAATATAATTATTTAAATGTACATTTGCAGCCATATTTTATGATTTTTACTGGGAAGATCAATGAAATGTTATGTGAAAAAATATACATTATTCTCATATTCATTGTTTATTGATACATTACATTATAAATAAAAATTTATCTATGTATACCATAATGCCCGCATGCTTTTACATGAAAAATCTTCATGCACACTGCATGCTACACTAGATTTAGTGGGATTCAAATTATTTTAATTATGAGATTCTCTGATTATGCGAATTCAATTTAACTTCCAATTTTCGCCACCCGGAAATCTGAAAAAATATTGACTTTTAGTTATGCCCCACGGCTATCGTTAATCTCGTTATAACATCTGCGTAGCATGATCGTCACTTAAAGTATTATACAAATGGGTTCAGCTATTTTGGAGTTTAGCTCAAATAAAAAACAAACATATTTCGAAATTCGTATTGTATAGATATTACAAACTGAAATTCAATATCCTAATTATATTTCGAATACTTAATACATATTATTTTATAGGTATAACCAGGATGATAAAGAAATGCCTATATACCTGATTCATAATTTAAAGTCAATAAAATATGATAATTAAAACATTTTTAATATCCTCCCACACTTACTGGAAAATTTACATGTTTACATGTTGGCAGCACTGGCGAGATTTTGTGCTTGTAGTTTGATTTATATGTTGATAATAATTTTGCGTCTAATCGATAAAATAAGTTGGTGATATAAGAAATTTATCTACGAAATGTGATCCGGTGTTTTTTACTGACAAACCCATTGTGACTTTTGCAACATCTGACCACACAAGACGGCGTTTTCCGTTTATTTTGGTTTGTTTACAATAGAGTTCATCAGTTGGTGTCTATAGCCGTAATGGCGATGGCCAGCATACTATTTGATTGATTGGCATGCTTGCTTGATTGGAGTGCTTCATTTTATTTTGTTCTGATACTCCTTCCGAACTTATTTATAGTTTCATGCTCGACATTCCAAAACTGACACTGGCCGTAGAGAAAAAGCAAGCACCGTGCGCTATACAACCTCTTTTTCTATTCTGACGCGCCATAATAGAAAAGAGGTTGAATATACAGCCCACGGTTCAATTATTGAACTTTTCATGCGGATCCCTAACTTTTTTGAAAATATTATATAGCCTATGTTCATCACGGAAAATTAAGGATTCTAATGGTGAAAGAATTTTTAACTCGGTCCAGTAGTTTCGGAGCCTATTCAATTTAAACAAACAATCAAATCTTTCCTCTTTATAATATTAGTATAGATAAGTGACTCCAGGCTGATTTGTAATGACTGTAAATACTTTTGATTAAGAAAACAGGAGTGCTTGGACAGCATTGAATTTTTTTGATTGACTTCATTTAATTGACAAGATTCCTTTAAATTTCTTTTTTGTATGAATTTGAAAAGGAGTGAAGCCTTTATTTTTGTTGCCTTTTAGTAAAAGCCATATAAAATATTAATTCTTTAGGTAGAATAATTAAGTAACAAGAAAGGTTTTGATTGTGTCATGCGTTGGGTTTGTTGCCGATTGGACTAATCACAAACCTGTAATAGGAAAATTAAAACCATATTACTTATTCACAAACAAGGGTATGTTGGTAAACAATCTAAGAACATGGGTAATTTCCGAGGAAAATGATAACCTAGATAATAATTTTTAATAAGAACTCAATAATCTTAGCATGTTTAGTGAATATTAAGTTTGGTTATCAGGATTCCAGAGGGGAAAACTGGAATAAGCCGTAAAAATCAATTTACAACAGCAAATGGTGTCGGTAGACCCAGAGAACCAAATTCAGTGCCTCCTTTTCTAAAAATGCTTTAATGCACAGTGCGCGTCACATATAACGCGCACTGTACACGACTGGTACATTTGCTCATTATCACGTGACCCGAGAGATGATGACTATTGGGCGTAGTGCTTTAGCATTACCAGAGCTCGGAGCAATGCAGCCAGCTTCTTGGGGACGCTTCTGATTGGTATTGATGTGGATTAGTTGAGCTATCGTTGAGATCGTTTCTAACAATCTACAGTTGGTTCAACTGTTTCAGTATAGTTCTAATTGAGTTCTATTTTTAATTGTAATTTTCTAAGGTAATAAGTTTGTTCATACCACTGACAGTATTGGCATTTTCTACTCCGGTGGTATGTTTGCTTAGCCGAGCATTAGCGCGGCAACTTTCATAATAATTGTGTTCCTACCTCGCGCTCCTTTAATTGGATTACAAGATATTGTATCCGCTGGAGCTTTCAAATAACATTCATTTCGCTTTATTGTAGGTACAAACTCGCTTTAGGAAATATTGTAAATTAGAACGTGTATTACAGTGTTTCTTACAAGAATATATATATTTTTCTTAAATAAATTATTCAAGCTATTGTAGTGTAACATTTTCAGGATGCTGATGCGGCTGCCTCGCTTTTGCAGCGCATCAGGCATGTTCGCGGAGGCGAGCACGGACGACTTTCACGCGATTATTCGCAAGAAAGTCGCATCCCTACTTCAGCGTGCGAGAGCCAGTAGCAATAGTATCCTGAAAATGATTGTGTCGCGTCTGGACTGTCCCATTCAATATAAATGGATGACTTTATTAATGGGTAAAACCCACGGTTAAATTCCATTTAAATTGTAATTTTTTTTTAATTTTTTTTTTAAATCACTTTTTTATTGTTTTTATTACTTATATATGTTATGATTAATGATTATGTACCTAATTTTTATATTTATATTGAATTGTGATTGTGACATTATGTAATTTTAATTTTTAAATATTCTATGGATTTTAATCTGAAATAAATGAGTTAATAATAATTGTAGACTTAACATTTACGTAAGTGAGATTAAGTGGTGATTTTTGAAGGTGATATGTTTCATATTTGATCTAAATTTAAAATGACTTAATTTAATTAAAATAATCACAGTTTTCGGTTCTCTATTAATTTAGCAACTGTTTATAATTTTAAACAGTTTGTGACCGCAATGCCACTTAGTCCAAGGCGCATACGGTTTAAAAGTTGCACCGATGTAAGCTCTATCCTTAATTTCAACATCTGCTGGGTTGAATGCTGTGAGGATTGTCCAGCAATAATTATTAAAAAACAATAAAAAATAACTTATTAGACCCACACATGACGTTAATTCACGGAAATACCCGCAGAAACAGTGACAGCTCTTAATATTGTAACATCGCTATTTATATTTCACCAAAACGTGGCAGCCCACGATATGTCAAAGATGGAATCTAATTACTTGTTTGGGTGTGGAAGCGTCAGAGTTCAAAAACAGAATATCATGTAATCGTCTCGCTATGTACTTGGCGAGCTAATCTTCCAGTGAAAATTGGAATAAGTACGTTTGGGTAGAGAGAGGCTCTCAAATTTTTGGTTTTGGGTCGAACGGGGCAAAATACCTATTGGGTAGAAATTTTGTGGGTTGAACGGAGCAGCACTCGTAGAACGTCGTTGTATTTCAGTGTGATAGGTATTTGACTTACGTCTGTTTTCGGATTTTGATTTCCAAGCAACAAGGCTATCTATCGAATTGACAGCGGAAGCGATATCGTTATCCCGAAAACACAGCCTAAACCGTACAGAAGACCTAGAAACGTCGATAGCACTGTAACTAGAAGAGCATAAATCTAACGATAAGCCTTAGGATCGAGTCACAATTTTGCTCAGCTATTCCGATCTGTACCACTGTATGATCGGGTCATAAATCCGACTCGGACCAGTAGCCATCAATAGGGCCGCTTTTACGGGCCGCGATCTGCGAGCCGCGACCCGCCTGCATTTATTGGCTGATAGATGGATGCCTCTATCGGGCTTTATGGATGCTCCGGTGGTGTTTGTGGATGAGTGGAGAGGTCTCGAGAGCTCCATTGTCTTTCAGGATGTGGAGGGAGGAGTGTCATCTGTTTTTTAGGGACAAGTCTGATTCCTTTCTGTGATGATATTTTACAGAGAAATAAAAGTATTGAATTGTTTTCGTAAGCTTTTGTTATTGTTGTTCGGATTATTTTTTTCCCAAAATAAAAGCGTACTTTTATGGGCCTTTATTCAAGTTTAAATCTTATCAACGGATAAACGGCGCCAACGCTGTTTCTAATCTGTTTTAATACGGCTTAATGCGGCGGGTGATTTTGAAGAAATTGACAGAAATTCTTCGACCGAAGCATATTACCTATTCTTAGATTGCAAATCTTTAGCTTTCTAATGAAGAAAGATTGTTTCTGTTCAAGTATAATCCACTGTTGCCGTCAATTCTTTTACGTCACTGCTTTAAAATAAAAGTACGTTCTAGCTATCTTATAACGTTTTTAAATATCTCGGTTGACGTAATCAGCGCATAATGCCCACTCGACGAGGCCCCTCTATCTGAGGGGCCTCCACGCTGTAATCCACTCTCCACTGTAGTATCCCGGCGTCCTTGGAAACGAGGACAGCGAGAGATAAAAATGAATAAAATTGCAACTGGAGATACCTACATTATTGTCTTGAATGTCACAAGCTTATTACCATAAAGTGAGTAGGTACTTTATTGATTTCCTTTAACTAAAGAGTTAGCGTACTAGGCATTTATTTTACCTAAAGAGCGAATGCTCATTCTAACCCCTCTTAAGAAATTATTTTTTTATGCAGAGATATATATGAAGCGTCGAAGTGACGAGATGGTCTTCGCAAGAACCTGGATGATTTCAGATTTTAATAACTTTATTTCTTTATGCTTAGAAAATAAGCATTAACGAAATGACTTAGAGTTTATTAGATAAATGATTACAAAATAAGAAATAAGCAGTTAGTGATTTTCTCTTCACCTCAATTTGATGATGATTTGTCGCAGGGCCATGTGGAGTAGATAAGGAGTTTGGCCTATAACACCCAGCAGTCACTGCTGCCCGTCACCCGTTGGTATAAGGTTGCGCATGATGTTAAATTACTAAACAGAGACATTAAATTTAATTGTTCTACAGAATAAAATAAGAAGATTAAAGATTAAAAGAACCGAAGCAATGTAATAGAAACAAATGAGTTCACGATTCAACTTAGCACAGATAGTAAATGTATGAGGAGTGTATGGGTTTTTATAATTCTCAACTGGTTCTGTTAGGACACAATTATGCTTAGATATCACATCACCAGCCTATAATAGTCCACCGCTGGACATAGGCCTCCCCTAATGAGCTTATGCTTAGATATGCGAGGACTAAATATATTTAGGAACTACTTGACACATAAAAATGCGAATGTTTTTGATCTTTACACGACAAAACTACAAAACAATTTGGGCTACTATGTGTTTTAGATATATACCAGAAATTACTTTAGATTACTTTAAATACTGGAAACATTGCGTGCAAAGCCGCGGGCAGAAAATAGTATGTAATAATAATTGTTCTTTCCACAGTTACCTTGGCGACAACATTCTTCGAGTACCTATTTAACATGCCTATAATAATTAGCATTCAATTTAACTTTATTGAACCCGAAACAACATAATAATGAACTGAGATTATTAAATATTGGAGAAAAGTTGGTTGTGTCGTATCAAAGACGCTTTATTTTGACACTGATATTTTCATTTTCTATGTATATAACAAAAAAAAAAATCTATGTATGTAATAATATTATATTATGTATATCAGTCATCTAGTACCCATAACATAAGCTCTGCTTAGCTTGGGGCTAGATGATGCTGTGTGGATTGTCCAGCATTATTTATTTATTTACATTGCAGCATTAAAAATAGCCCAGAGTCAAATAACCCGGGGTTAATGTCATTTTCATTCATTCTTTTTACAACCGGCCAAACAAAATAGGAAGAATATTCAATGAAATAAGTATACTGCTCTCTCTCGCTCCACAACATTTTGGATAAGTATATTCCTTTGTCGCGTTTGAAATGACACTTGGTTCTTGGACGTAATAAACTGTTGTGTTTGTGATTGGGTTGTCAGTGACAAATTGTCGTTGGTCATTTTAGACATTAGGGGAAAGTTTGCTAACTTTTATCCAAGATTGCGAAAATATTATCACGAATATTTTTTTCCTTTGTACTTATAATAAAGATATATATAATAAAGAGGAAAGATTTGATTGTTTGTTTATTGTTTGAATTGAATAGGTTCGGAAACTACTGGACGGATTTGGAAATTTCTTTCACTGTTAAAATGGTAAACATAGGCTATAGAATATTTTTAAAAGTTAGGGATCCGTATGAAATCTTCAATTATGTACCTCAACTAGTAAAAACTTCAAATTACCCGCGCAAAGCCGGGGCAGACTGCTAGTGTTCTTATAACTAGAAATTATTGCCAGTAGTGGACTATGGGCTGATGATTATGATGGTCAGTGGTTTTGCCGTCAAAAAGTAATAAACATCTATCCAAACTTTTGCACTTATTATCTTAGTGTGAAATATGATTATGAATTTCTGCCCGCAGTTGTACACGTTTTGTTTTTTGCGATAAATGTAGCCTTTAATGTTAATTCAGTTTAAAACTTCATTTATTAAAAATTTCAGCTCGCAAGAAAAGGTAAACAAAAAAATATCCACAATTTTAGCCCGATACGATGGGAAGTTTTGACAAGAATCATCACATCCAACATCCAACCATTTAAAAACCTAAACTTTCGCATTTATAATATCAGTGTGAACAAGAATAAAGTCTTATATTGCACATAATATTCCACTCAAAGCAAAAGGCTTGCCTTATTCGCAATCTCGAATAAGCTTGTTCAGGGAGTGTTAAACTTTACATTTAATTTACGATATAAATCTTGCTCGTGACGGTTTGAAAGAAACTAAATTGAACCGAGTGGGGCGCTATAAAACATCCTGTATATGGCTCTGAACACGCTGTAGACGAGTGTTTAGTTATGAAACATGCTGCTACTTTACACGCTGTAAATCTATACTAATATTATAAAGAGGAAAGATTTTTTGTTTGTTTGTTTGAATTGATGGGCTCCGAAACTACGAGACGGAGTTGAAAAATTCTTTCACCATTAGATTTCTACATTTTCCGTGATGAAGATAGGCTGACGACCTCTGTGGCGCGGTGGGCGAAGGTCCGCCTGCGACGCAGGAGGTTGCGGGTTCGATTCCCGCCTCGGTACAAATATTTGTACGATCTGTTGATATTTGTTCGGGGTTCTGGTTGTTTTCTATGTATAATAAAAATATCTATCTATTTAATAATATTGTATTATGTATATCAGTCATCTAGTACCCATAACATAAGCTCTGCTTAGCTTGGGGCTAGATGATGCTGTGTGGATTGTCCAGCATTATTATATTATTTATATACATATTTATTTATACAATATTTTCAAAAGAGTCGAAAAATTCAATTATTGTTAAATAGCTGTGCGAAGCCGGGCGGACCGCTAGTGTTTTATATTTTCTGAAACCTACTTCTGTTGACTAGATCTGTATATTGATAACCTGAATCGGTTGAATAAATGTACTATGTGCTAACTTAGACTTACTAGTATTTTTAGCGCTTTAAGAGTGTACCTTATGTAATTTTATAGTTAGAAATCGTTATTTATATCAGAATCCATGAAAGGCATAACAGTTTAGGAAATATAAAATACGGAGCACGTCTATCGCTCTGTGCTTCTCACTCATACGAAAATCATATCTTGTCATTCTGCTCGAAATTTGAATTTTGGCTGAGGTATGGCACGCTCTTAAGAGAAATCACCTGCTTATACAATGCGTTAATCGTTGACCATTATGTGCATACATAAGAAACTTGGGGATGCTGCCAACACACCAGTAACTGTGATCTATGTACTACTAACCCTACTGACATAGTGCCCGGAGTCTTCTGTCAACAGCATCAAACACACTAACAATACACATAACTACTCTCACTCAATTCACAATAAATATTCATTGATTGTGTATCAGTTTTATGGGAATTCACTTCACTACTACTGATGTTGCGATCTCCACGAACCAAAATTCTTCCACGAATGCATATTGGCGGTAGATCGGTCGTGAATTTATCTTCTACAGTGAGGGTAGGTTTGCTTTCGTTGAAGCTTAGTGATGTATATTTTCTCGATGTTTTTCTCAGACCCATAACGCCCATCTATTGATAGTTCTCGTAGTTATTGTCCATTGAATCAAAATATTAAAAAAATTATAAATAACTAGCGGTCGGCCCCGGCTTCGCACGGGGATTCAACACAAAAATAATTTTTCATGCAGTAAGGATTTATTTGTGTGTTGATTCCTTTTCATCAAAAGTTCTTGTGAGAATTCTCTGAAATTTATCCTTTAAGTTAAGGTTGATCGTTTCGCTCGTAACATAGTATATTTTCTCGCGTTTTACAAAAAATAAAACCAACAGTAAATTAATTTGCGCATCGCGACAAACCATTAAAAATCGAGTGGTAGGAACCGGGCGGCGGGGCGTTCGAGAGGAGTGTTGAACTTGCAAAATCATCGACCTATGCTTAACATTTTCTATAGCAAACTGAAGCTTAGTTCGATATGTGCTACCTTAGTTCGACTGCCTGAGTATAGTTCTATAATGCAGATAATTCTATGAATGTAAATATTGTAGGTATTATGTTTATCAGTCATCTAGTACCCATAATACAAGCTCTGCTTAACTTGGGGCTAGGTGATGCTTGTGGATTGTCCAACGTTATTTATTTACTTTATTGAAGTCTAAGTGATTTCATTGGTCTATGTCTGTTGATGATTATTATTAAAGGTATGCGTGCGTGGGAGCGGACGCCGCCGCGCCGCGCGGAAACGGAATTTATTTTCAATCACGTTTTACTGTGTCAATACGTGCCGCTTGAATGACACAGGGTAGAAAAATAAATAGTAGTAGCACAAGTATTGCAATTTTTGATGGTAGTGTTGACATTGTTGAAAATGTCAGGAAATTGTGATTAATGGTGGCATTGGCATAGAAAAGTCCTTTACCTAATAGTTGCAGGCAGATAAGATCCTTACCTTATTCGGGATGATATTAATGTACCGATGGTACGAGTAGATTGTATGTCGGCCGTGGTATCGCAAACTTATTTTCAACCTACTTTACATCTTAAAAAGATCGAAGTGAACGAAAAATCTAACTGAACAGTTTTCCCAGTATCTATGTAATTTGTATTTGGTCCAAGAGTCCAGTAAGGTCAAAAGAATGAAAGATGTTTCATTTTTCAAAACAATGAAATTATTTTCTCGGGAGTGAACTTGTTGCGTAAGTTTCTTTACTGAGTATCCAAGACTGTGCCAAGTACTTCGATTCCGCATTAAATATAAATTATACTTTTTCCTCCATCGAGCCATCATATTCGAATTAGGCGCCCTTTCGTCCCTTTATCACATTAACACATATACGTTCCTATAGCAGGGTTGTTGGATTAAGAAAATAAAGTGGAAGCGAGAACTAACAATAATTTTCTTCAAGCTTTCTCACTTTCAGAAGTCATTTTCTTTGACGGTAATAGGTTTATTTTAAGCATGTTTGTGCTAGATTAATAATCACTCCAAATGTATATTACTATTAATAATTAGACTAGTACAAATATTTCAAACCTTTTTGTAAATAAAAATTATTATTATTATTATTACTTTGTTTGTCTGGCACTTGTTTCCAATGTCTATGGCAAAAATGCCGTGAATGCTCAAATGGAAAACCAGGGTAAAATTACATTATTTGACTAGCGGCAGAAAGTAAGGATAGAGTAGTGTTAAAAAAATACATTACTAGTACTATACTAAATATACACTAGAGACCCGCTCCGGTTTCAACAACAAAACAAAAAATCAGCCTATATCAGTCCACTGTTGGACATAGGCCTCCCCTAATGCGCGCCATAGGTGGCGTTATTTCATCTGGGGGTTATTGCCCATAATCCCCATGCTGGGCATGCGGGTTGGGGATCGCAGTTCGGTGGAGTTGTTCTGCAGGAGGGCGCTGCTGCCCGCCCCCCGGTGTGTTTCCCTAAGTCGCCTCTTACGACACCCACGGGAAGAGTTGGGGTGGTGAAATTCTATGCCGGCACCACACGGCCCCCGGTTTCGTACGGGTGCAATGCTGTTACAATAGCCTTCCTCTTGAATCACTCTATCTATTAAAAAAATATCGCATCGCCGTTGAGTAGTTTTAGGGATCTTAGCATACATAGAAACAGACAGACAGACAGCGGGAAGCGACTTAATTTTATACATGTAGTGATAATGTTGGATAACCCACACATCATCATCTAACCCCATTGGTAAGCAGAACTTGTGTTTTGGGTACAAGATTACGGTCATACTTAATACACATGTCATATTTATTACACATCACCCGACAAATATATGCAGATTGTGCCAATATTTGTCCCGGAAAGGGAATCGAACCAACAACCTCCTGTGCCTTGCCTGCCGCGCCGCACCGCTCAACAAACAGAGACTTCTTTACCGATTTTCGTAGGGTTACGTGGTTAGCAACGTATTTTATTCTGCTGGGGTAAACATTTTGTAGATACAGGGTGTTGGTTATATAGGTTCCTATTTGGCTACCGACATACCAGCGAACGTGATTGCGGTGTGACTATATTGATGAAAAATAAAATTCCTATCCCCAAATAATTTTGTGGAAAACAAAAACGTCAAAGCTTTTTGGGGTAGCTTTGAAACTCTGTACCTATAGGAATAAAAATATAAATTTGGGTGGTTTTGATACTATTTTTATCAATTATTTTCGAAAGGATTATACTTTCAATCGTCAGAAGCCGAACCATATCCTTTCGATAACACGGCACACACACATCAGAGTATTCTCAACTCTATTCTTATTTCCGTAAAGCGCAATATTACTCGATATTCATTGATTTTGTAGAAAAATTGATAATCAGCTCTGTCGTGTTCAATATAAGTTTCAATTTTCTATACTGAGATACTATCTTCTGTTCAATTATGGACACGTTCATACGTTGGTACAACGAAGTGTTCATTTTGTATTCTGGCTGTATCCTCTCGGTCCCACTAGGGCGATATGTTTTATTTCTTCATATTAACCCGAACGCGCAAAAGTGGGTCGGAATTTCGCGATTGTTGTATGTATATTTTCCTCGGTAACGCTAAAATTACTTTTCTCAATTTGAGAAGTGAAAATCGAGTATAATTGAAACATGTCATAGACTGGCTGACCACAACCAAATATAAAACAATATAATCAAATACTAATCTATCCCGCAGTATGTAAATTTTTATGTCTGATAGACCTCCATTTCATCTCACCTGGCGGAAAGTGGTGGCCGACGGTGTATCGTTTCTAATCTTTTTTGTACTGTATGAGCAGAAAATAAATGATTGTCTATGTCTATGTTTAAGTATCACGAAGAAACCTATTCTATCTATTTTTAAAGAGCCTACGAACCTAAAACCCTCTTGTTGTTAATCTTTAACACTTTTTCAAGTACAAACGAATCATCAATTTAAGATAAATACTTTGTTCTATGATTTTTGGATAGGGACTGGTGATTATGCTGAATATTGAAACAGTTTCACCTGCTTTTTCCCAATCTAAATATAGGTCTGAAGGCAAGATGGGCAAAGATAGATGAACTATTTTAATAATTACTAAAGTAACAGGAATCAAGTCGTAGCTGGATCGCGTTATGAAATATGAAACAGATAGTGAACCATGCTTCAGTGTGAACGGGAGTCAGTCTGGAGCAGAAAACAAAATGGGCACCGACTTGTTATATAACCTCACCAGATAATGATGACGCGCCTTGATTTTTTAGCTGGATATCTTTTTTTAAGCTGCCCTTAAAGTGAACAATTTGCAGTATCACAAGTTCTGGGAAATTCAAGAACAAATGTATATGAAAAGTCAGCTATGCCTAGCTGTTCGTAGTCCTTATAATAAAATTTAAACAAACCTTTACGATCTCTCGCAGCAATTTATCCAGTCGGCTGTGAGCCGACAGCAAGCGACAATCAAAAAAGCCGATTCGAGCCGATTCATCGTTTCTGATTGTCAATGGTCGCTTGTTTCACTCAAAACTGTCTGGTGACGCTGTTAGTGTCGTTAGGCGTGAGAATTTTAAAAGGTAGGGAAAAAGTACGCTTGTAAGTTAGATACGATCTAACAGATTAATTTGCTCAAGCTGTACTTAGTGTTACAGTTTATGCTGAAGAATAAAAAATTATTAAAATTAAAAATTATTTACTCAATGATACGATTTATAATTACGTATTAATGCACCCTTAGTAAATAATTTGTTACGCACTTAAATTAATTAAAAACCGTTTTGACCTAAATTAATTATCAAAAAAATAACTTAGTAACAAAACATAAATTTAAAATGTATTTGGAATAACAAAGATCCACACTTTTTTTGTAAAAAATAAATATTAAAGAAAACACTTAAAATTAGGGTAAGTAACATTCATTAATACGAAGAACATTAAATTATACCTATTACCATACGCACAAAACATACCCACATAGGAGAGGTGGAACCTAGCAGCAACAGTTTTCAGGATGATATTCCCACTATACCGGACTCAGCGCATCAGAGAGGCTTTGAGGTCTTTTTGCGGGGAACAGCTTTGAAACCATCTACTTGGTAGGCAGCTATTTTAATTGCATTTATTGTAGTTAATGTGATATATTAACTTGAAACTTAAACTTGCACCGCTTGATCTAGGGAAACTTCAAGGCTGTGTTTATTTATAGTTTTCAAAATAGATTAAGAAAACTTGTAGCGTTTAATTTACTGGTTGTTAATGAACCAGACCCAACCCTTTCAATGTTTTAAAGAGGTATCTTTAAGAGAAATTTACATTTTGACCTTTCGGGCGCGTTGATGTGAATCTTAATCGGACGCAGAATAATATTAAATGGGAGTACTTGTTATATTAGGATAAGCTTAGTATACTAAGCCCGCAAAAAGGTAAATTCGTTTATTTTTTTACATAGATTTATCTTTGTTATCAGGACCCATTCTGAAATGACTCTCAATGAAGAATGAAGTCTCTAAAACTTAAATCTAAAATAACCTTCCGCTCTGACGCTAACTAACGATGTAAAATATAATTATGGTTAAGCATGGTATTAGCTATTTTAATTTTTAACTCTACAATTAACTGCACTGATATGCGTGATTCTAAAAAATTGCAACAACTTATCCCGGGGTTACAATAGAATTTTTCCCGTTCTAGAAGTCATTAACGGTAGAATATTATAAAAGCTGTAGCGGACATCCGCTCTACCCAAATCAGCACGACCGCAGGTGCGGCAGCGGACGAGGCAGCAGTGACCACAACCTCCACAATGCTTGTGCTGTCAACCAAGGTTGACCCGGGAATTTCACACCTCGATGCTATCTTCGTTCTCC
This sequence comes from Eupithecia pulchellata, assembly GCA_963931895.1. Lineage (NCBI taxonomy): Eukaryota > Metazoa > Arthropoda > Insecta > Lepidoptera > Geometridae > Eupithecia > Eupithecia pulchellata. The sequence continues at coordinate 1,295,564 of OZ007529.1, read as the reverse complement.
GCTTATTCATAATTTTAGGGTACCGTACAAAAAGATTGTTCACAATACCCTATTATATTATCAACCCTATTATCTTCGTCTACATAATATGGTGCTATTGCTTAGCCTATGCGTCTGTCACAGCCTTTATCTGTGTAAAAATTCTTTATATTTCGAGAATCGCTTTTCGACGGTTTTGAAATGAATTAAGCGACAACACAAACCTATCTAGAGATTATATAATTCAATAAAAATAATAATGTGGTTCAATTTTGATCCAGTTTCTATGTAAATATATGTTAACTCTGCCGAAACTACTGAAAATGTAGCCAAACTGTTGAGAAGTTTGTCCCAGATCTCGCGGGAGCGCTAACTTTCATCTCTACGTAATGAACACGTAGATGTACGGAACCGCGTAAATATCAATTTGCGACGTCTAGGGGCTTGTAATGGATAGCGAATACGATATATCCAAATAACGCTAGATGCGACAGTCTGGCCAAAATTGACTTTTATGGGGGGAATGTGGGTTCTTATAAACCTGAGCGATGAAGAAACATTGCTTATGATGCGGTAAAGTAATTGTAGCTACAGTGAAATCTTTTCACATTTCCGTGATCATAAACCAAATAAATATAATTATGTATATCTCAATCTGGTTCAAAAAAATTGTCGAAAGTTAATGGCAATGTTTTGAATCTCGTGAGACCTACGCACTATGTTTTTAAATACGTTGGAACTACAATACTTGTCAGGCGCTGGGAACAATCTTGTTAACAACCTTTAATTTCCCATGACGTTCTCGTGTATATATCCAGTAGTTATGAAAAGCACTTTCACAGATGATAATCGTAACGTGACATTTTGGCCAGCACTAAAAACCAGTGCTCGGTAGACAGACCAGTATCTATATCTACCCAACTTAATGTTGAGTGTAGGCCATATTTCCCATACACTAACTACGCAGAAAAAGGTAGATTATGCATAGAGGAGACATAAATGTTTTATAGTAGATTTAGGGTTAGTAAAATTATTTTCTTTCTTTCTTCTTCTTCTTTCTTTCATCTCACGAGACGTTAGGAATTACTCTTATAGCCGAGCGGTGATTAAGAGGAGCTAATAAAATAAGCATTATCATTTTAGTAAGCTATAGTGTACCGAATCTTTTAAAGCCAATCGTAGGTCTTCCAGTAACGAATGCGTCGAGGGAGAAGCTGAAACAAATGAATTCTGAGGACGTGTATGACTGGGCACGATAGGTGTAACAAGCTTTTGTATTATTGGTTTTCAAAATATTATATTGATTACCTCGGCCAGCATTTAGGTGAGAAAGGTAAGCTCTAATTTAGGGAGAAAAAGCGATAAGTTAATGGATTTTTAAATGCACCCTTGGTAGAACATAAAATAAGTCGTACAAGTAGGCCGTGTTGGGCTCCCGTCTCATTGGAGGTTTAGAATGAGGGAATAGAGAGTCCTTCTGTGTTTGCACACTTAAAATAAATTATTATGTACTGCGCTCATGGTAACCCGTTACAACGACTTATTTCATAGGACATCATTAGGATGAATGAAGCCGGACAAAGTCAGCTTTAATATCACAAATAAATTCAATAATACAAAAGTATACATCAGAACTTTCGCATTTACATATATTACACCAACGGTCCGCCCCGGCTTCTCACGGGTATTTAACAAAAACAAATTTTCAGAAAGAAGAAATAATTTTTCAAATCGGTCCAATAGTTTCAGAGCCTATTCAATTCAAACAAATAATTTTAAATCTTTCCTGTCTATTAGTATTAGCGTCGATGATCTGAATCTGAATCTGATTCGCCGATCTCATGTTTTGTATATAGTCATAATAACATAGAGGTTACGTTTTTGTCTTGGAAAAACTTCTGCAAAGTCGTGCTGAAGCTAATCATGAGTATCAAGCAATTCCACTATTCTACAAACACCTCTGTATCCATAATATCCCAACACTACTCATAAAGAGTGTTCCAACAAGCTCATCCTCGAGTGCAAAATCCACACTCAACAAGAAAACCCGGCTAAAATAACCCTGATAAAAACTGCGGGCTAGAATATCTCGGCGCTTGTTTCGTTGTGGGGTCCCTCAGTCCCAGGGCCCCTGACGCCCGTTTACTTAGACGCTGCTTATTGACACGGGGTAAAAAACGTATCATTTTGATCGGTTTCTTCGAATTTCGGACGTTGATAGTCGCTATGTAACGCTATCTGCTTAAGCCCTTGGAAGAAAATAATGTTTTGTATATGGTAAAAAAGGCAACCAAGATTAAATTCCATTATATAATTACATCATAAAAAGTAATGGTATTTATTCTTGGTAGCTTTTCTAAAGATCATACGTGATCATCCTCATCAGCCCATATAAGTCCACGGCTGGACATAGGCTCCCCTAATGAGTGCGAGAGTGCCCTGTCTTCAGCTTGTCGCATCCAGCATCTGCCTGCAGTCTTTCGCAGGTTGTTATCCCTCCTGATCGGAGGGGGTCCTACACAACATTTGCCGAGTCGCAGTCTCCACTAAAGACGTTTACCACAACGGTTGTCGGATATTGCGTGATCCGGCCGGCCCATTGCCATTTCAGTTTGCTAATCCTTTGAGCTATGTCGATAACTAAAGTTCTCTGTGGGAGATCGATTACGAATACCTTTAGAGAAACTCCGAGCATAGCTCTATCCATAGCTTGCTGAGCGACTTTGAATTGGTGGACCAACCCTACCGTAAGTCCACGTCTCGGTTCCGGAAGTCATGACTTGTACTACGCACTGATAAAAAGTCTTTCGTTTTTAGGCTTAGGTAAGATCACCCGTATCGAGACCCAATTATTAATATCGAAATATGACGTCATTAATGATATTCTGTTTGATGATAATAGGAGATTTTTGATTTTGATTTTATTGCTAACGAGTTTATCTAACTTGTTTTCGTTTGGGGTGTAATGTCATACAATACATCTACTCTGGATGTAGGTATATGGATAGATGTTTGTTACTTTTTTCAATACATAAATCAGTTCCGATATGACATAAATAACCTCTTTTCTATAGTTACATAGAGTACAAAGTCGCGGGCAGAAACAAGTTTACCACAAAGTAATTCTTTATTCCACGCAGACAATTTCTTAACATTTATCCATCGTAGTGGAGTCGTAATTACCTGAAGAGTTTCGTGTTCCGTAAAAACGCTAACTAGACATGTAAGAGTTTTTGCTATCGCGGAATTTTCTTCCTCGAAGCTTCCACTTACTGAGTACTTGTTAATTCAGAGCTTCGTAACAAAGTCTCGCTCGTTATAAAATAAAGAATTTGCATTTTTAGGGTTCCCTACAAAGTAACGGATCCCGTATAAGTTGGTCCTCGTGTTTCGGAATACCCGTTTTAGGAGCCAGTAATATGTATATACATAGATAGAGCGTTATCATCATCTAAGATCAACGGGATTTATTTCCTTAAAATGTCGATTACAATAGAGCACCTTAGCCTAAAACCTATCCAAGTCGTTCCATTCGTTATTCATATTTGGCTAGTCCTCTAAAGGTGTTGTTGGCGCTAAATAAATAATCAATAAATAAATAAAAAGTTGGTTTTCTCCCACAATGGTCAAGGAGACTATTTAAGACTAGCGTAGGTACTTAAACTCGATTCACAAACATATTGGTGGGAGAATAGATACAAAAGGTAGGTAATTAATGTTGTTGGCATTAAATAAATAAGGCTGGACAATATGCAAAGCATCTGATGTGTGGGTTATTGACTACACACTTATTGAGTCAGATCTAATAACCGTAGTCCGTCGCTAAGTCTAGTCGTGGGATATGAATACAGATGGTCATTCAAAGACTGTAGCGTTTGTACATACATAACTAAAAACGTAAGACCTATTCCTTAGCTTTACTGTGTATAATTTTGATCCAAATAGCATTATAGTAAAGCTGAAAACATCCACTTAAAATTAAAATTCTAGAAGAGAAAGATAATGCAAAAATAATCGTTTCATTAAAATATTAACTTTTCTTTTTGAACATCAGTCTCCGAAGTAATTGGCGAACGATTAGATATAAATGTAAGCTTAGACTTATTAATTGTTCGCTTGGACTTTTAATTTAATTGCAAAGTTGGACATTTTTATTTAATTGTTAACTTAGTGTTTCTCAATGGAAGAGCGAGGTTTTTTCACAATACTCCGCGGCGAGATCGCAATGCGGATGTTTTTACTTCTATCAAAGGAAGTTTAAAGAAAAATCGATTACAGATTTTGAACCAAACGGAGGCGGACGGATATTAAAAATATATAAAAACCGAAGGAAATTTCATATACTATTTTAAGCTAGTCATACTTTAAACTCAGACCTTGATCGATAACAGAATAGATGACCACTGAATGTACCTACATGCGAAAGAAAATAATAATATTCCGTCCTGAAACTTTTCCTTATCTGAACACGCAAGGTTTATTATGTTCTTTTAATATTCTAGTTTGACCTACATATATTTCTAGGACACAGTTCTAGGAAGCTGATGATTATGATGTTTCAGATTATTTAACATCTTTACTAATATTATAAAGAAGATTTGACTGTTTGTTTGTTTGAATTGTATAGGCTCCGAAACTAATGGACTGATTTGTAAAATTCTTCCACTTTCAGAATCTATAATTTATCCTGATGAACATAGGCTATGGAATATTTTAAAAAAGTTAGGGATCCGCATGAAATATTTAATTTATGTTTAAAACTTAAATTAATTTTTGTTTTAACCCGTGCGAAGCCGGGGCGCACCGCTAGTAGAGTATAAATGTCAACAATTTCTCAAGGTATCAAAGGGACAAAAAATTTTACTCATGAAACTAAATAAATGTGGCCTAGTTGTCTAAGAATAGAATAACGTGCACAGATTTTGCGAAGTTACCTGAATCCAATTCCTCCAAATCTCGTGAAGAAGAGTCGAATGACTCTTATCCCACGTCCAAAAAATAGAAGTACCTCTAACATGTTCCTTTTATTCTAAATGTAAGTATATTTTCGCTCAGAGTTTAGTTTGCTAACAGTTTGATCGGCCGGAAACCAAACCCCCAACTTTTTGGCAAAGCAGAGCCCTCGGTCTGGCCTCTTGCCTAATTGTCACATTAGTGCATTGTACCCAGTCAAAGAATAATAATTTATCGTTTTCCAATTAAATGTTCTATCTTTTATAGAATCGCAAAGGCCTTTACTATACATAATTCAGCTTTTAAAGTTCCAGTTTTCCACCTTAAGGGGAATTTTAGGTAGAAAACTGGTATAAGCCGCTTTCAACCGTGACATATTGGCAACCTAAGGTGCACTAGCATCTTTAGCAACAAATTGGGTTATGCATGACATCAGCAATGTTCGAAAACCAACATCAATCCCCAGAGTTACAATGCTTGCCAAAAGTCCCCAGGTACCTAAACCTGGGGTTTAGGTTTAGGTAAAGGTACTCTTATTTCCGCATTTGGACGCCATATTGGTCCATTATGCTTGAGTGTGTGCTAGCAGAGCCAGCCTAACTCCGTCCAGAAGCGCAGAATCCTCCTGGGGTCTTCACAGGCTTCGCGGAGTGTCCTCGGCAAGTTGAGGATTTCTGTTCGTTGTGCTGTTACACCCACGCATTCCAGGATTACGTGGGCAGCAAAAAGCCCCCAGTCTGGGACGTTAAAAAATCTGAGATGAGGCAAATTCTTCATAATCTTTGGGCATCACATAATAAACATGTATTTTTCTTCCACTCTCGTATATCAGCCGTCATCTCTGTATTTACATCTTCCATGTCCTCATTCACTCAATCCATCTATCTCCTCAAATTCAACATGAGTAGTTAATCTTTTGTAAATTTCACTGAATCTTGTGCATGTGCTCCTCGTAGCCAGCGTTTCAGCATATTCCGTGCAACAGTGACGTAATGCGCAATGAGCGTTCAAACTCATCGAAATTTAATATCCAATCGAGCTCTGGGAGCGCGTCAATCCCCTATCCTGGCATCACAAGGATTACCCTACTCTATTGTTTCGCAAACTCCCCAGTATCTTATCACAGATTTTTAAAGGAAAAGGAGTGGAAGGATTTTGCAGCAGCGTGTCTTTATCATCCGCAATTATCTGCGGGGATTGGTTTATAATTTCGGATTTTATAAACAACCTACTTGCTTTAAGCAAAAGCTGAGCAGCGTTTGCTTCAACACTTTGAGTTTTAAAATCTTTTTTCCTGATGATGACAAGAATAATGTTTTCCTTGGCATTTTTACTTAGAAGCCGGTTGTTCCGAATCGTTGCGCGAGGCAATCACGGCTGGAGAATAATTCAGCGGAGCTCGCTGGCTTTTCTTCAGCGCGCGCTGGTTTATGCACACTTGCGAGGCAAAGGATTTGAGCAGCCGTTAGCGTCGTCAGCAATAAAATGTAGGTAGCGAGCTGCGAGCGAGGATTTAGGGTACTTTGGGCGTGCGAAAAAGATGAGCCTTGTGTCGAGCGAATGTGGAACTTTTTGTTTTAATACATGCGAGAGTTCGCGAGATGAGCCGTTTTGCCTTTTGGTATATGAACGAGCTGGCAATAGGCGATGTTCTATTGTTATCGCTGTAGTGTTTTGAAATGCATTATACCGTCATGTTATATAGGGAGGTACATTTAGGTAATAATATGAACTTTAATAGTTATTCCGTCCTTGATACCGCTTCTTGAACAGTGTCTAACTTCAGTTAAATTTGTCACGTTCACGTGACAAATAATTTCGTGATTTCCCATTATTTATTTACCTTTCTGCCTATATGAAAAGTCAGAAGCACATTGAAACCTTATTGTGATTGGAAGAAAATCGAGGTCACATCCAAACCTTTGTTTATACAAATGTTTGATGTTTTACAGAACTCACAGTTTCAGGAAAAATCTTGGTTTGTACGAAGGTGCTCCCAAAGGCAAAAGAAAACAAGACAAGGTAAACCAACGCTGATTCGCTTAGCTTTTTGTACAAAAACCAAGCCCAGAAAGATAATAAGGCAACAATCGAATAATGATATCAAAGTAAGCAATATTAACGCGACATAAGAGCTCTGTAAGAATCCTGCAAGAGGCCATACTGGAGGATAATTACTCTCCTAGTAATTTTTTAGGGTGATTCGTTTACTTATTCCGTAACTCATTTGTAACATTACTCGCCTCCTCCGACTTTGTTATAGTAATTTATTTACCCATAATTTTGTGTCTCCTTTTCTATACGGATAAAAGGTTTATTTATTTGTCGTGTTTGGTTTTGATATCCCGAGATGTTTGTCGGGTTCGATAGTTCGATGTTGGAATGTTTACTGAGAACAATTTGCGCAATTTTCGCTAAATTGCCCAACTGATGGCAAATATCGAGAGCAAACAGAAGGAAATAAAACATAATAGTCACGTTTACAGATATTCCAATACCACATCAATCAATAATAGGGCTACTTTAATTTAAATGAACAGTCTGCTGTTAGCTTTAGCTGTTTCACTACTATTATAAAAGCGAAAGTGTGTAAGTATGGATGGACGTTTGTTACTCTTTCACGCAAAAACTTTTAACAGAGTTTGATGAAACTTGGTTAGTAGATAGTGCATGACCTGGATTAACATAATTCGCCACTTTTTATCTCAATAATCACATGGGATCGCGAGTTACGCGGGTGAAACCGCGGGCACCCAGCAAGTTGTTAAAAACTATAAGTATCCGCAGGTTTAATAGAAACCCGTAAACCCGTAGGTATTATTTATTGCAATAAAGATTATTTTAATCATATTGTATTGTTGGACCCATTTTTTATAGATAGATGTTTTTTATCTTTAGAAAGAACTCTTTTCAACAAGGAATCACTCATCCCAAACTTCCAGCACTTTACATGAACAACATGATAAGTATGGACTTAGTATGGATATCGCAAGCCTACATTACGAATAATCCCCAATGTATACGCCCCTTACATCTTCAAAGAGAAGTGTGTGTTCTTTGCCTAAAACGAAGACAGGGACAGTATCTACAGTACAGTCATTCTTGCGGTGTTAGGATGACTTTTACATTGTTTACAAAATCTAAATAAATAATGCTGGACAATCCCCACAGCATCATCAACAACAACATCAACCTAGGATAAGTCCACCGCTGGACATAGGCCTCCCCGAATGACCGCCATATATGGCATTATTTATCATTTGGGGGTTATTTCCCATAATACCCACGCTGGGCATGTGGGTTGGGGATCACAGTTTGGTGGAGTTTTGGAGAGGGCGCTGCTACCCGCCCCAGGTGTTACTCCCCTAGTCGCCTCTTACGCACTTTTATAGTTGTGTCTACTTATACTATAAAAGCGATTAACAAATCAACCGTAATTGCAATTAATTTATTTAGCCAACAATGCATTACGTTGTTAAATCTATACTATCTATACTAATATTATAAAGAGGAAAGATTTGATTGTTTGTTTGTTTGTATGTTTGTTTGTTTGTTTGTTTGAATTGAATAGGCTCCGAAACTACTGAACCGAGTTAAAAAATTCTTTCACCTTTAGAATCCTTAATTTTCCGTGATGAACATAGGCTATATAATATTTTCAAAAAAGTTAGGGATCGGCATGAAAAATTCAGTAATTGAACCGTGGGCTGTATATTCAACCTCTTTTTCTATTATGGCGCGTCAGAATAGAAAAAGAGGTTGTATAGCGCACGGTGCTTGCTTTTTCTCTACGGCCAGTGTCAGTTTTGGAATTTCGAGTCAATGTCAAAAACCCCAATGCTGTTAAAAAAAGTAAAGATCCGTATGAAAACTGTAAAACCCATCGTTTTAGTGTGTATAATTTCTGAAATTTTTGTTTAATACCCGTGCGAAGCCGGGGCGGTCCGCTAGTATAATATAATAATACAGACTGTAAAGATTTTAGTATTTTGTATTTTTATAATGGTTGGCCATTTCTATAAAAATAATAATTTCATGTCAATGCAACAATGACACATGAGCCGGTGAACAATAATTAGCGGGGCCAGAAACGAACCCGCGACTTAAACCATACGCCAAAATCACCATAAGCCATTCACGCATAAAAATTACGATATTAAAACATTTTAGCTTTCGAACTCGCAAATTAAAATAAACAGTTATAAATGCGTGTCGAGGGTGTCGTAGAGGGGTTTTAAGGGGGTTGTAGAGGGGTCTTAAGGGGGTCATAAAGGTGTTCAATGCTGAAACTCACTGTAAACCATTAATGAGCGAAGGTCAATGTACAGTACGATTTGTTACCTACCCTGGTTGATTATATTTGGCCCGAGGCTACCATTCATAATTACCTCCATCAATGTTTGTTAACAATAATTACACTTTTTAACATAGACAAATATTCCAACACTTTTCCAATCTCTCATATACGGGGTGCATAAAGCACACCCGGCCTAAATAATTTTCATATGAACAAAAATACGTTTTTAAAGCTAGCACATACTGTTGCCAAACAATTTACCACTGGTAGCATCTAGGGTAAAAGGAAGTGCACAGGTGTGGAAAGGCCTTATCGCAATCAGTCGAGTCTCAAAACGTCTCGAAGGACCATAAGTTCACGGAAGCTCCCGAGCGTAGTCGAACACACCCGAATCTATGTATACCAGAACCAATCAACTGTGAATAATGTGCAAGAGAATATAGGGAATACATGTTTTTGTTGAGATATTGAAATTTTGTTCTTAAGGCGTCCCCGATCCAAATTATCGTCGCTACCTGTTCTTTCGTATATTACATTGAAAAAAGGGAAATTTTCATATGTGATATCTATTATAAATTTTACGACTTAGATATAATACAATAATACACAAAAATGCTTTATTGAACACCAGAAAAAGAACATTACATAAGATAAGTACAATGGGCGGACTAATAAGTTTAGCGATTTCTTCCAGTCAACGTTGGGATGAAATTTTTGTAGGAATCTGATCAGGGTCACGAAGCAGTAAGCCCTTGTGTGTTGCAACGCTGAGGCTGATCAATGAATAAGTATTTTTACTAGTATTCGGATACTCATTTCAAATCAAAAAACAAACTAATTCAAGTTCTTCAAGACTTATTTTATACAAAATATTACTCTGATCCGTTCAGCAGTTTTGACTTGAAAGAACGTCGATATGTCACATTACACCGATATTTTAAATACAGAATATTACGTGCTACGGAACCCGTGGCGTGCAAATTAGACTCGCACTTAACTATACGATTAGATAACACATTCTATTAAAGCGAACTTCATCAATTGATTTGTAGAATAGCTACTGCAGATATTCGGACCTACAGATAAAAGTAACTGAACATTATATTTTATTGATGGTGCGAGGGGAAATTGGCTGCCATACGGTGCTTGTTCACTAGGAAATTTGAACTCTATATCTATAGACGTTAAAGTATCCTGTACCTACACAGTTTCAATATCCACGCCGATAATTTTATTTATATGATTTTTTGCTTAAGCACAAAATAATATATGTAGATCTATAACTTAACTATTTAAAAATATAAGTGCATACAAATAAATAGAATGGACAAAGCATGTTGAGTAAAGAAATTATAAAATTCGTATTAATAAAATGCTTAAGCAAATTTCAACTCTTTTCGTGTAAATATAAAACTTGGCAATACCGGTAAAGTTTCAACATCCATGCATCCGTGCATTATCTACAGTATAAAACGATCGCGGCCGCTTACAAAAGCGAATTTGAACTCACAGCCGATAGACATAGAGATCGACTATAACATTGAGGTTTCAATATCCCTGCCGGTGTATAGCCGCTTCAATTGAGCCTTCACAACCGACTGCGCGCGTAAAGGACGGTTATGTTTGCTCGTTTTTTGCTACGGAGTCTATTCCTGACAATAAAGTAGATTTCTGTGAAAGGGGTGATGGTGGACAAGTGCAAACTGAAATGACAATGGGTATTCTGGTAAATGCTATTTTGTACAACGTGGTCCGGTGACACCATGAGTATATATTAGCGTCGCTCGTATTTCCACTCAAACGTGGAAGGGTTACTACACTAGTAGCTGTTGACCATCGAAAATTAAAATGATAAATTTAGAGAAACCCAACCCATGTTAATGTAACATACCTATTACGTACAGGAATAGACATAATTTAATTTTCATTAATATATTCAACTGGACGGGAGAATAACTACAACAGTCAATATTTATTTTTTTGTTACATTTTTTAACTAGGCCGATTTCAAGAATTCCGGTAAAGTAAATTTTTCAGTCCGGTTATTGCATTAAATTTGACCTAGGTTAGTAAAACAAACAATTTTTTGATTACATTTCCTCTTTCCAAGTTTTTTTAATGCTGTTGCTATGTAATTTGGTAGTACCTACCGACAAATAAAAACGGTCATGTGCATGTCGCATAATGAGCACTTGTACGTGTCGAGGAATATGTAGATAGAAAAACTTTCTGCTTGCGAATAGCGGAATGTGCAGATAGCAAAAAAATCTAGTTATGAAATTAGCACTTTTCAGAATGTGCATGTTGAAAATGCTTTAACCTGACGTTGACGTACTACTATTTATTTTGCAGAACTTGACAGCACTGGTTTTTGTCGCCCCATGATCCCGCCTATTCCCGTTTGTACCTACCCCGTTCCTACTAGGAACAATCGAGAAACGGAGCTGAACTGTGGGGGCGTGCTGCCGACTGGGAGCGCGCCTTCCGCATGCAGAAGCGTGCCATACGTGCAATGGTGAGGATACCACAAGACGTCTCCGCGAAACCTCACTTTAAAGAGCTGGAAATACTGACCCTTCCGTGCATTGTGATATTCCAGGTATCGGTATACGTGAGGACCAACTTGTATTTGTTCACTAAGAATAGCGACGTCCACGGGTATAACACTCGGCGAGCGGACAAGCTTACTGCCCTGCCTCGTACTCTTGCGAAGTCTGGGAAGCTAACGCGCATAATGGGACCGACAGTTTACAACAGTCTTCCTGAAACTGTTACGAAGGCAACGAGCTTATCATCCTTTAATATAAAACTAAAGAAATGGCTCGCTGACAATAGTTTCTACAGCTATGAGGAATTTTTAGCCTATAAATGTGACTAAATGTAATTAAGATAAATTTATATTAATTTTGAAGAATTTTATTACAATTTTTTTACTACTTACGTATTATATATATATATTATTTTTAGTACTTACGTACTTACTGTATTGATATACTCTTATTTAATGACGTGTTATTCTTGTAATTTACGAAATAAATGATTATTGATTATTGAAAAAAATCCCGATTGTTACTACTATGGACAACCTTTCCTACCAAACGCTGGTTGGGCAGAGTGCTCCACAATGTCTTACAGAAGAAGACTAGCCAGGGATAGAGCGGAGTACAAACGACTGGAACAATACTGGATAACTGGAGAAGTGCTTCTCCAGTAGTACACGGTAGCCTACTGATGGACATCCTCTAAAAGCTGAAGGAGGCCTTGTGTCAACCAACATGCTGCACCAATGAAATGTTTGATTTTATTAGTCAACTGTGTTTTCTTATTACAATCATCATCAGCCTATATTACTCCACTGCTGGACATAGGCCTCCCCTAATGAGCGCCATAGCGCCCTGTCTTCGGCACATTATTACAATACAAATGCTTTATTGTACACCAGAAAAAGAATATATCAATAAAAACATTACATAAGACAAGTACAATGGGCGTCCTTATTGCTTTAATACTTTCATGACCCAAGACGCTTATGAACTGGATGCATCCTTGTATAGGTACGGGACGCATCGCAGTGGTTGGGCAGTGAATGCGTCAAAGATGTCCAGCAGTTTGTAGTTTTTGTGAGTCTGAATGTGAAAACAAAGACTGATCAGTCACCTTTTATCCACATTGTGAAAACCTACGGACATTCTTGTGGACGTGATCTGTTTCATTGCCCAATTTTATTAAGATTTTAGTCGTAATATAGATTAAACATATCGTTTATCATGACTTGCAAAAGCAAGAGATTAATGTTTTCGAAGCTAATACAAAAGTTTTAACCAAATAAATCACCTAGATTACATGAAAGACCTAGGAGATTAGTATTAAGACGTTCAGCGTCTAAGTCTGGGGTATTAAGGTCGGCGTGTCTTACGTTAATTTATCATAATTTATACGCTAGTTATAATTCCAATGGCTGACTATGTCTATTATAATTATGCAAATACCTTAGTCATAGTTTCAGACGAAGTTTTAATAAGATGTCGTTGTTTTCTCTCTATGTATAACAAGTAGGTTTTTATGAAAATAGTAATATTTCCATATTATTTCCAATGGAAATCCTCTTCGCTTTGGCGGCCCCTTAAGGCTCCGAGGCCTGATTAGTTTTCCAACAAACGTACCAAACTGATTTATAATTTGAGAATATTCTCATCGTGGTTTGCTATTATTTGTATAAGAATGGTTATTTATTTAGGTGTCTTCCATAAGCTTTTTTACAAAATAGTTATAAACACAATATCTAAAAAAACATGCGAATATTTTTAAACTTACGCGATCTGAACACATAATTATTAGTTATATTTTAACGGGTATTTAACGAGTTAAAATAGTACTAATAAGAAAACATGTGTTCTTTGAAAAGCGAACTATTTTCAGGTTGGTCAGTGATACGGGTGCGTTAAACGTCTATAAGAAGTGTTAGACCATTTTTCATCATCTGATATCGATGTCATGTTACGAGTCAAAAAATATAATTTTCATAAACCAATACACAAGATAGCGATAGTACTTACGATTATTCTACCCTGTAGCAGGATACAGGATGGTACAGGACAGTACATTACTTTAGCTGAATCCGCGCGGCTTTACTCGCGTGGTAAATTAGAAAGTAAATTGTAAAGAAATAATAGTTTTTGACTAAAATCAAAGTATACCCAATGATGACTGTGAACTACCACGAGATAACTGAAGTTGGTTAGGTGTGTGAGATACCTTCTACTAAGCTACTTAAAAATAATAATTATTTTGTGATATATTTCATATAGGTACAGTTAACTCATGGTCCCTTTGATAGGTGGGGATATTATATGTAAAAACACAGAAAATCAGTGGAAATATGTAGCTCTATTTTAAAATTTTTTACGTCATCACGTCTCCAAAGACCAGATCTTTCGGTTTAAAAAAATGTCCCAAAATTCGTTGGAAAGAACAACTTTTTGACATTAGGTACCTATTCCGTTTAGGAGCTTCAATGCAAGTTATTTTTAATCGAATAGCATAATTGAAGACAACACCCTTTTTGGCTGGGAGTTAAAATTATACTAAGGTTTAAAATGTAGATACAAAAAGCAATGGAACCGCCCTGAATATGAAAACCAGCCTAAATAAATAGTACGAGAGATTCGCACTCGAATGAATGATACACCGGCATGAAAGATTTATGTAGGGCTGCTATTTGAAGGACGTGTATGGATGTGAATTATTTAATAGATATTCTAATTTAAGAATATACATATACCTATACGGAAATATGCTTAAAATTACTCGAAATAACTTAAGATTAACAAAGAAATTTACAGGCAAATAATAGACATAATTTATATTAATAATTTATAAACAAAACAGTTTAGCTATCTGTTTATACTTTTTGTAATGGTAATATAATATACAGGCTGGCGATGACGAGGAGATGGGTTCGTCGAAATTTTGATTAATTTTGACGTAAAATTTATGAAAGCAATACATGCATTAACTCGAGCCTCGGGTATACTCGTATATCATAACGAGAAATATCCGCTCATTACGATATACGAGTATACCCGAGCGGTTAAAAAGATAATTAGATTTCAGATTTCAATTATGATGATAATTCTACTATCGTAACCCGCTACCAGTTAATTCACACAATAATCCCTCTTAAGCCCGTATATGTAAATTCATTACCAAGCTGATGGTAAACCACTACGCCCTCTCAGCGACGACTTGATGGTGGAAAGCGTTACCCTCATCCATCAAAAGCAATCTTTCCGCGTCGCCGCGTCAATGCTTCGATTCGATGGAGATAGAAGAAAAAAGGTCATCAGCGTCGTTGAGATTTTTGTCTGTTTCTATAAATAATACAGTCGACTTTTTGTGATAAGCAGGCTGTAACGTTTGAATCAAACTTAAGTATATAATTATAAAAATTAACAACTTTGTAACGAAAATGGCGAATACCACTTGAAGACGTCGCATTGTGTGGCGCAAATGTTTCCGGAATTCAGAAAAGTAGGTATAATAAATAAAGTTTTTCCCCAACAGTCGGATGGCTACAAATGGAGCTTTTGTAAAAAGTCTGACAAATTGGCTGAAAAGTACTGATTCATTTTCAAAATAGTTGTTTCCAGTCTTCTGCACTAAAAGCTCCTTCCTCTTTCTTTTTCACTTACCGACAACGCTGTATTCAAACCTCATAGTGGCACTATCAATAATCCATTACATTTTTCACTTTTCACAATAATTAAACTTTTTCACACTTATAAACCGATCATCATTTACCAACAATAATAAAAAACTATAAATGAGCTTCTTGAATTGATATTATAAATCACTTTTCAACATATTTTCACTGTCTTTTCTTCATATTACTCAAATTAATAAAGATAGGTACTCTACTGCCTTTCAACGGGTACGTAAAATCACTCAAAAATATACGTAATTTTCAATTTTAGCTTAACTTACCAACGAGCATAACTAACAGTAGCGGCAGCATGTTCAAGCACGACACATCACGTCAGCTTCCGGTACTGCGCTCGCATTTCATACGTGCGCGCTCCACGGCGGTCTCGCGGCGACTGGCTGATATCTCGCTGGCTGAGCTTCATTCATACACCCCCCTCCAGGGACAAACAGCTAGTTATAAGAACCATATATCAAAAGCTTAAGCTAGTGTCAGACTCACTAACACAGTCACACGTTCTAGATGGGTTGGGACCTCAAGATCTTTGGCCTTGGGGCTAGAGAGGAAAATTACCGGTTTTAATTCCAGGCAAGAGCCCAAGAGCAGGCGCAATGGCTTCGAACCTTCTGGCCCCTATACCTAGACCGGTTGGCATTAAGTGTATGTCTATTATATAATATTAGTATGCGCAACATAAACCTAGGCCCCAGACGAAACAATTTTTATAAACATAACTTAGTTTGTAATGTTACGAATTTTCTTTCGTCACTAGACATTTATCAGGTTAGGCAGTGGTAACATACGTGTAAGATGTAAGTATGTAAGTAGATATTCTTGAAAGGGAGTCTAAGCAAAGTAGACTCGCAAATGTCTCGTTCATTAACCTAGTGAGGTTTTTCACTTGCACTGATTTAGCTACGGTTACTTGACAGTCGTATCAAATTATGTTTTACCTGGGACACTTTAGAGTTTAATTTAAAAAAATAAAAAAAATAAAAAAATAAAAATATTTTATTTCAAATAACTAAGATCCATATTTTGTTAGTAAAAAATAACATAGAAACTGCTTATAAACTAATGTTAGTAAGAATGACATATAAAAACACAACGAAAACATCACACTACACCTATTACCCTATGTATAAAATATAACCACATAGGAGAGGAGAACCTATCAGCAATAGTTTTCAGGATGCTGTTCGCGCTATCCCGGACTCGGCGCATCAGGGAGGCGGTCTTTTTGCGGAGAATAGCTGAAAATCCATCTACTTGGTATTCCGCAAACATCCCTGACGCACTACAGAAGCGAGGCAGCCCCAACATCATCCTGAAAACATTGTTATATTGTATACGCAGGGTCTCCAGCGGTTTTTTGGCATACCGAACCCATAGGTTTCCCGTATAGAAGCATTGGCAATAAGCCTTGAAAAGGGTTATCTTCACCTCTTCGCTGCAACGGGAAAACCTACGGATCAACATATTTCCTCGAACCGCCAGAGCCCTGCGCTCCCTCTCTATATCCATATTGTCTTTAAGGTCCTCGGTAACATGATGACCAAGGTATTTAAAGTTTGAAACTTTTTTTATGTTCATGCCATCAAGGCTGATGCTGGGAAAACTTTCAGCATGGTTGCCGGGGGCCTTAAAGACAATGTGTTCACATTTCTTTATATTATAGCGGAGTCCATGAGAAGCAGCATATTTCGCGCAGACCTTTAGCATTTCCTCGACCGAGCTCGCAGTCGGTCCCAGCAGCACCATGTCATCCGCGTAGCTGATGTTATTCACACAGATACCATCCACGCTACAGCCGACACGCATGCTGCTGAGTTCGACTATGAGCTCGTTTATATACAGGTTGAAAAGTGAAGTTGAGCTTACCCCCCCCTGCCTCACTCCGCACTCCAACCTGTACGTCTCAGAAGATGCGTTAGACCAGCTGACAAAATTAGACTGATGCCTGTACCAGTACTTGAATATTTTTAGTAGACCCGCCGGGATACTCCTACTCCTCAACTTGTTCCAGAGCACGTCATACGACACTAGATCGAATGCCTTGGATAAGTCGAGGAAGCAGGCATACACCGGCGTCCTACGACTGGTGTAGTACTCGACAGTATGCTTGAGCCCTAAAATTGCGCTTTCTGTTGAGAGTCCAGGTCGAAACCCGAACTGCGCGTCATGTAGTTGAAGGTATTTTTGTACCATAGAATCAAGCATACTGTCCAGCACCTTGGCTATTGTCGTGGCCAGGGAGATCGGGCGATAATTCCCCCTGTCTGATATGTCTCCCGTCCTGTTCTTAATGATCGGTACCACTTTTGTCTTCATTAAGTCTGCCGGTAGGTACGCATGACTTAGACACATGGTAAAGAACATGGATAGGATACCAGGCAGGTGAGGCCCTGCATACTTTAGGTGCTCGATGCTCAATCCATCATGGCCGGGGGATTTGCCTCTAGTCATATTCTTGATTGTCGTTTTGACTAATTTTGCAGACAATTGTACTATTGGCTCCTCTCCCGGGCTGCTGGATCCAGCATCAAGCTCCTCATCCGAGGGTCCTAGGGGTGATTGCACCCTAAAGTGCTCCATGAACATCTGTGCAATCTTGCTTCCCTCACTTATGCCTTCAATGCTCACAGGAAGGCCAGGCCTAGTGTTTAACCTATTTGTGGACTTCCAAAAAGCTTTAAAATCCTTTCCCTCTCTCTCGCGTGCTAGTTTGTCCATTAAAAGCTGGTTCTGGTTGTTCTGACACCACTTCAGGCGACTCTTGAAGATCTTACGAGATTCGTACATGTCTTCATAGATGTTGCCGGAGGTGGGTCTATTATGGAACACCCAGTTTTTAAACTTAAGCCTGGCCTTTTCGTGTGCACGTCGAACATAAGTATTCCAGCCACAGAGACATTTGCCTTTCTTAGGCCTGCTACTTACACGCCGCTTCGTCTGGACCGCCGCATCTACCATAGTACTGACGATTTCATCATACATTTTGTCCAGCACTATTCTATGTTCAGTCGAGGTACACGACGCATGACCGCACTCCACTAATTCCTGAGGAAAGGTAATTTGGCGAAAAACTGCATTACAAAGACTTCGGTATGTATTTATCTGATCGTTACCTCTCTCTCCCCAAAGAACAGCACTCGGAGGCAAGTCCTGGGTCGCGAACCTCGGTCTGACAGCATACAAGTCACATACCATGTATATAGGTAGATGGTCCGACGTGTAAACGTCCTCATATACACCTACATTTAACACAGTATGCCATGCTGCAAGGGAAACGACACAGTGGTCCAACCATCTCCTACTACCAGATTTTTGACAAATAAATGTGTATGTATCTTTACTAACTCCTAATTTCTCAACGTCAGCGCAAAGCCAGGACTGATCAGCACAAAAGTTACATAGCTCTCTGAAGAAGGGTTCCTGCGGATGCGCATTAAAATCGCCTAACATGTATAAGGACTCGACATTACAGCTTTCTGCGAGCGCCCTAATTTCGCTTAGTACTTCCGTAAAAATAGGTAGGTTTTCATTCTTATATGTAGGCATATAGACAGAAAAGATTATTACGGAGCGACCATTAGAAGTCGCTCTAATTGCAGCTAGTCTAGGACTCCTACAATCTAGAACCACCACGGACTCAAACAAACCCTTTCTCCAGAGTATGGCCACCCCGCCATGCGGTCTACCCATTAATAGGCCAGCGGAGGTATCAACAGCTGATTTGCCCGTGTACTCATACTCTTTACTTATGGTACCTAGCAATGGGAGATCATGGGGGAGTAGCCATGTCTCTTGCAGTGCGACTATGTCCGAGCGGTTGCACAATTTACGCACACATTCAATAGACGTAGGTAAGTACTTACAATTAAAGCTTGATAATCTACAGCGAATTTGGTTGTGACTAATCATAAGATACCTGATTATCTAACTTTAACTTTTTATCAGAGCTCGATTTGTACATAAAATGCACAAAACGCCTAAAAGAAATACCGTCTGGCCAGAATTGATCGCTTAGAAATAGATCGACGTTTCGTTTACAAACATAAATCTTGTAGAAAGAAATTTAAAATTGAAAGAAATTTAAGATTGGTATTTTTTTTTCTGATTTACAATTAATGTACGGACTCGTTATGTTCCATAAATTAACTACATAGCTTATTTATAACTTCTTTATTCTTTTTAAAAAGGTATGTTTCCTCTTAGTAAAAAAATCTATCTTAAGAATTTAAAGGGCCTCAGCCCTTCATTGATTTTTTCATCCAGTATAATATGAAAATCTCAATAAATGTATAATTTTATATTAACAGACTGTTTTTCAGTTTTATTCTCGGGCATGAGTCGCTACTGGGCCTTTTATTTAGACGAAGTCGCAAGCTTGAACTTTATAGTTGAGTGTGTCAAGTGTATTCTGCCAAAATAATAAAGTTGACTCGAAGGCGGCCTAATTTCATTTTCTATAACGAAATATATTATTCTTAGAATATTTCTGAACATTTTGTAGAGACTTTCATAACACACTCTCAATAATATTACATGACTTGACATTTTGTCTGATCATGAGACGCTCGGTGATGAACACCTGACGCTTGACGTCAGGTAACAACAAATTACTCCTTCGAAGCACAAAAGAACGACAGGAAATTAGAAATTTAAGGGAAAAGGACATCATAATTTTACTCAATGACGGAGATTTCTTACCGTTTTTCATAACTGGGGCAATATAAAAATGGAACGTAACCTTACAAAGTTAATAATGCATCGAGTACATATCCCGTAATAATGTAACGTCAATTTGGTGAATATTACGCGATATGTGAATGGGTTGGATCCTTGTCAATGAGAATAATCAAATTCGATGCATTCGAAAAGCCCATTTCAGAGTAAAGTTTTAACAATCCTGTGCAATATTTCGTTGCAACCTAAGTTAAAATCCATTAAAGTTTCAGTTACATTTTATTTATTGACTAGCAGCCCGCCCCGGCTTCGCACGGGTATTTTAAAGAATTTTAAGTTCTTACATACACACGTTAGATAAAGTAGTTTATTATTGAAGTTTTCATAGGGATCACTAACTTAAAATTATTCTATAGCCTATGATTATCATTCTAATGATGATTTTTTTTCCAAAAAGGTCTAGTAGTTTCGGAACCTATTCAATTCAGACCACAAACAAACAATAAAACCTTTCCTTTTTAAAATTGTACCTTTACCTCCTTTACTTATATATAGAAAAACAGGGAGAACTTTATTTCTTGGCATTGACTTTTCTCTCGCACCGCTATATCGCCTACATCGATCGTTTTTCTGACCCTACATCGCATGGTTCCAATCTTGAAGTTTTTATATTTTTTGACATTGAGTTTCCGCTCGCACCCCAGTAACGAATTGTGATGTCTATGACAATCCATAATTGACACTGGCGGAGTCGTCGTAGCAAAAGCGGTGCCATAAAAAAAGAAGTTGAAGTGAGTCACAGCAAAAGCGAGCAGCGCAAAAAAAGAAAAAAAAGAAGTTGATGTATATCGCTATGATTTTATTATTGAAGTTTTTATACGGATCTCTAACTTTTTTGAAAATACTTTATAGCCTATGTTCATCACGAAAATTTTAGGATTCTTATGGTGGAAGAATTTTTGAAATTGGTCCAGTAGTTTCGGAGCCTATTCAATTCAAACAAACAAACAAACAATCAAATCTTTCCTCTTTATAATATTACTAGCGGCCCGCCCCGGCTTCGCACGGGTATTAAACAAAAATTTCAGAAATTATACACACTAAAACGATGGGTTTCACAGTTTTCATACGGATCTTTACTTTTTTTAACAGCATTGGGGTTTTTGACATTGACTCGACATTCCAAAACTGACACTGGCCGTAGAGAAAAAGCAAGCACCGTGCGCTATACAACCTCTTTTTCTATTCTGACGCGCCATAATAGAAAAAGAGGTTGAATATACAGCCCACGGTTCAATTATTGAATTTTTCATGCGGATCCCTAACATTTTTGAAAATATTATATAGCCTATGTTCATCACGGAAAATTAAGGATTCTAATGGTGAAAGAATTTTTTAACTCGGTCCAGTAGTTTCGGAGCCTATTCAATTCAAACAAACAAACAAACAAACAAACAAACAAACAAACATACAAACAAACAAACAATCAAATCTTTCCTCTTTATAATATTAGTATAGAAGTATATATAACATTTATAAGTCCTGTTCTTAATTCTTAAATAAACAAAAAATAAATATTATATTGCTAAAATAATACCTGTATTAATTAATTAATATGTATATAATAACACTAGCGGCCCGCCCCGGCTTCGCACGGGTATTAAACAAAAATTTCAGAAATTATACACACTAAAACGATGGGTTTCACAGTTTTCATACGGATCCCTTAATTTTTTTAACAGCATTGGTGTTTTTGACATTGACTCGACACTCCATAACTGACACTGGCCGTAGAGAAAAAGCAAGCACCGTGCGCTATACAACCTCTTTTTCTATTCTGACGCGCCATCATACATAGAAAAAGAGGTTGAATATACAGCCCACGGTTCAATTATTGAATTTTTCATGCGGATCCCTAACTTTTTTGAAAATATTATATAGCCTATGTTCATCACGGAAAATTAAGGATTCTAATAGTGAAAGAATTTTTTAACTCGGTCCAGTAGTTTCGGAGCCTATGCAATTCAAACAAATAAACAAACAAACAAACATACAAACAATCAAATCTTTCCTCTTTATAATATTAGTATAGATAAATAGAAACTGGGAGTAAGGTTAAATTGGTTCATAATTAAATTAAACTATAATGCCAAACAGTTTATCAATTTTATAGTGACATCTATACTAATATTATAAAGAGGAAAGATTTGATTGTTTGTTTGTTTGTATGTTTGTTTGTTTGTTTGTTTGTTTGTTTGTTTGTTTGAATTGAATAGGCTCCGAAACTACTGGACCAATTTCAAAAATTCTTCCACCATAAGAATCCTAAAATTTCCGTGATGAACATAGGCTATAAAATATTTTTAAAAAAGTTAGAGATCTGTATAAAAACTTCAATAATAAAACCATAGCGATATACATCAACTTCTTTTTTTTTTCTTTTTTTGCGCTGCTCGCTTTCAACTTCAACTTCTTTTTTTATGGCACCGCTTTTGCTACGACGACTCCGCCGCCAGTGTCAGTTATGGATTGTCATAGACATCACAATTCGTTACTGGGGTGCGAGAGGAAACTCAATGTCAAAAAATATAAAAACTTCAAGATTGGAACCATGCGATGTAGGCTGATGTAGGCGATATAGCGGTGCGAGAGAAAAGTCAATGCCAAAAAATAAAGTTCCCCTGTTTTTCTTTATCTATGTAAAGGAGGTAAAGGTACAATATAAGTAAAGGAGGTAAAGGTACAATTTTAAAAAGGAAAGGTTTTATTGTTTGTTTGTGGTCTGAATTAAATAGGATCTGAAACTGCTAGACCTTTTTGGAAAAAAAATCATCATTAGAATGATAATCATAGGCTATAGAATATTTTTAAAGTTAGTGATCCCTATGAAAACTTCAATAATAAACTACCTTATCTTACGTGTGTACCTATGTAAGAACTTAAAATTCTTTAAAATACCCGTGCGAAGCCGGGGCGGGCTGCTAGTTGTTCAATAAGCCGGAACTTTAGTTTACTTTTGAAGGACTGCGTTGAGGAGGCATCTATGATCGCAGATGGGAGGCGGTTACAAACAGCCGGCCCCATCACATGCACCAGCTTCGAGGATTTCGAGAGACGCCGCGGGACCGGTCTCAGCTTGTACGCGTGACGAGTAGGGTACCTTTGCCCGTTTCCGAAACGGGAGTACTCGTCGAGATGATTTACATACAGGGCGGCATGGAATATGACTAAACCAGGCATTATCTTTAAGGAGTGGAATATCGGATGAGCGGCTGTTTCCCACTGAACTTGCACTATAGCTCGAACTGCTCGTTTCTCCATTATATAAATGCATAATATAAAGCAAGGTTTCTAAAGATGCTCTTCGAATGTCTATCATTGAACATCGTTTCACCCTTTTACATGAGCCTCGCACAATCGCAATGACGTTTCTGTGACTTTTACTTCGAATTATTATTATTTTCCTCAGACTATTACTTCACGTCAAATTGATAGAATTTCCAAGTATATTTGAAACTAGCGGCCCGCCCCGGCTTCGCACGGGTATTAAACAAAAATTTCAGAAATTATACACACTAAAATGATAGGTTTCACAGTTTTCATACGGATCTTTACTTTTTTAACAGCATTAGGGTTTTTGACATTGACTCATCATTCCAAAACTGACACTGGCCGTAGAGAAAAAGCAAGCACCATGCGCTATACAACCTCTTTTTCTATTCTGACGCGCCATAATAGAAAAAGAGGTTGAATATACAGCCCACGGTTCAATTATTGAATTTTTCATGCGGATCCCTAACTTTTTTGAAAATATTATATAGCCTATGTTCATCACGGAAAATTAAGGATTCTAATGGTGAAAGAATTTTTTAACTCGGTCCAGTAGTTTCGGAGCCTATTCAATTCAAACAAACAAACAAACAAACAAACAAACAAACATACAAACAAACAAACAATCAAATCTTTCCTCTTTATAATATTAGTATAGATATTGAACGCGCTATAGCCCGCGGCGGCGGGTCTCCTCGGAGCTCGATCTTATATTCCCGCCGCTTCCGGATGGGATGGAGTATCCCATTTCCTCCGCCGTTCAGCCGTCGTGTTGGTTCTTTTATGGCATCTTATATGGAGTTAACAGCTTCGCAATTGTAAAGCGTTACAAAGAACAATGGCAGGTCTCCATACTAAGAATTGTCTGGGATCAAATTGAAGCGTCCCGTAATGAAAAAAATGTTAAAAGATTTGGCGTTAGCTCCAGAATCTATAAATGAGACTATTTTCTTTGGGGAAAGCCGGAAAAAAAAGATTTCAGTGTTTTAATTTTTTGGTTATGAATGAACGTCAAACAATATTTGTCTATAAAACATCGCAGATTGAAATCAAATCATAAAGAAATGGATAATGTGGTTTGGTCTTGGGTTTGGTCTTATCAATTAGACCACGCCACCTTATATATTCGAAATGAGAAATGATAAACAATATGAGCAAAACAAATTCTAAACTTCTTGTTTACGAAAGCTGGGCGTGTATTAAAAAAATGTACCTACTTGCCCCGTAAACACAAAGAAACTGAGGGTTTTAATAAATAATGTTGGACAATCCACACAGCATCATCTAGCCCGAAGCTAAGCAAAGGTTGTGTTATGTTATGAGTTCCTACTAGATAACTTATATAGGTACCTACCTACTTAAAACAATATATATAGGTATACCTACATTAATAGATATTTTTTTATTTTACATAGAAAATGCCCAGAACACCCAAAACAACAATATCGGAGTCCTAAGGGCACGCACTAGCCAGACACAGGGCAGTATCAATCAGTCCATAAACAGTCCAGTTCGGGTGTTACATACGTCGCCTGTGGCTTCCGTAATTCGGGTAAAAATAAATAGAAAACCAAAATATAAACACAAAACACAGCAGAGATGAAAAACGCCGAAGTCTCGGAAGGATTCTGTCAAAGAGAATAAAACCACTACGTTCTAGATTCTATGGCGTCTTGACAGACAACCGCTGACAACATGACACTATCAAAGACAAATCAAAGACAAATGATACATTGCATTCAATAATTGTACCCGCACCACTAATAAAATGGTAACATTTCGAATGTACCTAATTCGAATATCATTTGATAAGCTTTTAAATATCATAAAATAACTCCGGCCTTTACGAGAAGGAGTGAATAATTGAAAAATCGTAGAAAATTTATTAAATTTGATTCATATACATCAGATCCATGGACGCAAAAAAAAGTCCAGACCAAATTCTGCCATTGTTCTTTAGTTCAATTCACATGTTAGTAAAAACTGACAGGGGTGTCAAAAACAAACTTCTTAAGTAAGTCATCGTGACCTGCGAAGGTTGGCACTTTTTTGGACTTCCTCATACATTCGAAAAAGTAGAAACTTACATTACCGTTAAACCTAAAAAAAATTTATTCAGTTTTCTTCCTTAAAGCGTTGTTAGTTTTGTTAATTTTTAATAAGAGAGCACCTGTCTTTGACTACGTAATTCACGCATGCGCTTTCAATTATGGGACCTTTTCGAAGTAAGACGTGCAGTAAGTAGCGTCTGCTAATTCGATGTCTTCCAGTTTTATGGTCTGCGACCGCCTGCGGTCCCCCTCTTGGTTGACGCCGTGGCTGGGATTAAATGCGCTAGCATAGACTAAAATGAAATGGCAAATACTCGTAAATAAACGACAATGACACAATGACATTTTTGAAAACTGACTATGAGCGCAGATTATAGACTGCTCCCAAGGCTCCTCGTAAATTATCGATCATCATCAGCCTATACTAGTCCACTGCTGGACATAGGCCTCCCCTAATGAGCGCCATAGCACCCTGTTCTTAGCTTATCGCATCCAGCATCTGCCAGCAGTCTTTCGCAGATCTTCATCCCACCTTGCCGGAGGGCGTCCTACACTACGTTTACCGAGTCGCGGTCTCCACTCAAGAACACGTTTACCCCAGCGGTTATCGGTTCTTCGCGATATATGGCCGGCTCATTGCCACTTTAGTTTGCTAATTCTCTGAGCTATGTCGATGACTTTAGTTCTCTGTCGGAGGTATTCGTTACGAATCCTATCCTTCAGAGAAACTCTGAGCATAGCTCTTTCCATAGCTCGCTGAGTGACTTTAAACTGGTAGACCAACCCTATCGTGAGTGTCCACGTCTCAGCTCCGTAGGTCATGACTGGTAGGATGCACTGATTAAAAACTTTCGTTTTTAAACATTGCGGTATGAATGACGAGAAGACTCGACGTAGTTTTCCGAACGCTCTGCCCAGCCTAGCTGGATCCTTCTCTTGGCTTCCTTTTCGAAATTGTTTTTACCCAACTGCAAAATCTGCCCGAGGTAAGTGTACTCAGAAACAATATCGAGAAGGTGGCCATGTACGATCACCGGTCTTGGATCAATGTGGCCATTGATCATGAATTTGGTTTTATCCAAATTCATACCAAGACCGATATATCGGGAGGCTGAAGCTAGACTGTCCAGCATCCGGCTCAGCTCCTCTAGCGACTCCGCCATTAAGACTATGTCATCAGCGAATCGCA
Source organism: Eupithecia pulchellata (assembly GCA_963931895.1). NCBI lineage: Eukaryota > Metazoa > Arthropoda > Insecta > Lepidoptera > Geometridae > Eupithecia > Eupithecia pulchellata. Next base: position 1,268,874 of record OZ007529.1, on the reverse strand, counting down.
GGTGTGAGATGTAGTCGCCGTTTATGTTGATGCCCTTGTCTTTCCAGTCCAGCGTCTTAAACGTTAGAAAGTTTAAATGTTTAAAATTTTTGCGGAAAAAACCTCGAGTGTTCTGTTGGTATGGGGGCGGCCGTCTGTTGGTATGGGGGCGGCCGTCTGTTGGTATGGGGGCGGCCGCGGCTGTATTGCAAGTCATTGAACATTGCTGATTATAAGTAATGGAGAATAAAAGTAACGCAAGCACCATATATCCAATTTTAAAAAATAAGGTGTATTTTCAACTTGATGTAGAGGTTTTTTTGTAGATACTCTCTCTTAGGGAAAATTCTAAGAAATACTCGTAGTATTCCATAAATTGGAGACTCAGAAGTTTTTCTATTATTTATGTAAACCGATTGTTCCGCCGATGATCAACCCATTTTGATAGTTCAGTAAAATTTTAATATTATCGCGTTAAAAATATTAGAATTACTATTATTACTTAATGTGATTAGTAGGGCAAAATTCAAAAAAATAGAAAGTTACAAATAAATCGGAAATTACGGAAATTATTATTATTCTAAGTCTTTTTACAACAAACACGTTTATATACCTAACCTCCAATTGACTCCATCTTAAAATATTTTGTTTCAAAAAATCGACCTGCTATCCACCGAAAAACATTTCCTGTAAAAGCTGAATCGCCGACGTGTGTAAACTCGTTACTTGTCTTCTCTGAACGTCGGCGAGCGCGCCGCTCCTGCATCCCTTTACGATGTTCCATCACCGGCACAATAAGAATGTATAACATGGCGCTTCCGCCCACTATATACTACAATATAGAAGGGACACTTTTAGAGTCTACATACGATAAATTCTTGAAAATCCATGAATAAAGTTAAATTTTTCATTAAAACTTTCACCTATTTATTTAATTTAATTTAGTTTCTGTTTTTTTTTTTAACCTAACATGCATATAATTTACTAACAGATTATGGATCAGTGAAATCCAAAGAATTTTAATTTAATCAAACAAAGCACCCAAAAATTATGATAACTGTTGTAAACAATCTTTCAATATCTGCAATGAATAAAGCTGTAAAACGTCGAAATGTTGCGAGCTATTGCTGTCATTTCCCTATTCTGCTAAATAAAAAGCTTCGCTATAACAATGGCATCGTCAATAACTTCTATCCGCCGGGGGGCCGTGTTGCTCTGTGCTTCTATCAATACATTATGAAAAAAATTACAGATGTGTCAAAAGTGTCACGGTTGAAACCTCATATAAGGCGCTATGCTGTCAGAATTCTCCGTTAGAAGTCGGGTAAATATCGGGGGCCGCTGAAAATTTGCCAAAAAACGACTCCCTACAATATTCTCACAATCTGAAATGTTTTACCAACCCGCCTGGCTGTGTTGGCGAGTTTGGTTGTAGAGTCTATTTATTAGACGCGTCATAGAGCCATAGCCAAGTTTGGAAATAAACGGGCGACGCAATGGTAGTGTGTATGTGGGAATCTATTAGGCGTTCTCTCATGTGTTATTATTATTTTTAGTCTATGCTGTATCTGAGTTATTCAATAAATATTTATCTAGCACTATCTCTCTAAGAAGCTGGCAGTTTTTTCTATATCTAAAGTTATATAATATATAACTTTAGATATAGAAAAAACTGTGAGTTTAGATATAGAAAAAAATGAGTTATATTATAACTCAAAGGTGACTGACTGACATAGTGATCTATCAACGCACAGCCCAAACCACTGGACGGATCGGGCTGAAATTTGGCATGCAGGTAGATGTTATGACATAAGCATCCGCTAACAAAGGATTTTGATTAATTCTACCACCAAGGGGATAAAATAGGGGATGGAATTTTGTATGAAACTTTGTCAATTTTAAACCGATCGGGCTGAGACATTGCATGCATTAAGCTACTATGACGTAGGTATCCCCGTATATAACGCGAGCGAATAGGCGGGCAAAAGCTAGTTATGATAATAAAGAGGAAATATTTGATTTTTGGTTTGTTTGAATTGAATAGGCTCCGAAACTACTTGACTACTTTGAAACAATATTTCACCATTAGAATTCTAATTTTCCCTGTTGAACATAGAAACATATATGAACAACATAGAATATTTTCAAGAAGTAAGTGATCCGTATGAAAACTTTATTACCTAACGTGTTATACGATATTTGTGCTATGTTGTGCCCTTTTGAAATCTGTCTATTTAGAAAATCTATACCACAGTTAAATGGACTTAAATTAGGCACGAAATTAGAGCCACAGAAGATGTCCTTAGAAGAAAAAATAATTCGACGGATAAAATAGATTCAGATTCAATAACTTTATTTCTGTAGGCTTACAAAATAAACACTTAGACAAGTCAAATTTCCTACAGATAATTATTAGGTATAAGAAAAAAATATAATTTGTTATTGATTTCTCTTCATAACTTGAATGTCTAATACAATTTTTGTTTTGCCTATCTATACCTATCTTAGTTTAATGTAATTTAGGTACAAATGTATATATTAATTATGGCTTTATCCATTATTTTATAAATAGGATTTAGCTTGGAGTGTCTTTTCTGAAGTTCTCACACAGTGTCAGAAGGCTCACGGAATACATTTGAGCGCAATGCCTGAGAGACTTGTTGAATATTGCCGCACTCCTCAATGCAATGCAGTGCCAAGGAATCCTGCTTTTTGACACAATATTCCACTGGTTATGGACCAATGCAAAAATACAGAGTATCGAAACCGATATTCGCGTCGTTCTTCTTAATTTTTAGGGTTTTGCCATCGGTTGCAAAACCCATATGAAATCGCTTTGGGTCTGTTTTGTGTTTTGAATCCTTAATATCTCAGAAACTACTGCAGCTATTGACTTGAAATTTGAAATAATAATACATTTTGTGCGCCCGCACATATTTATAGAAAAATAAATGAAAAATCAAAATGAAGATTTTCCATACAAATTTTGAAATCGAAATTTTAAATGGAACGTACAAAGTCAAAAATGGTATCAAATGAAAGGTACACGTTTGTCGATTTCAAAATAGTTTTTGAACTTTTGGTAGATTTCATACTTTTTAAAATATTTTGAAAAAGGTCAAAAATATGACCGTTCCCCCCCCTCTATCTCCGAAGATTGCAGAGTGATCGACGTGATATGTACCAAGTGTTTGTAGATATGGATCTATATTTTACAGGAAAAATATAGAGAAGTCTGTAAAAATAACAGTTTTTGAAATATGGTCAAAAAAGGGCGGGAAAAATTTCTGAAGGGCTGACTACCCCACCGAGTTGGGTATCAAATGAAAGGTATTGGTTTGTACATTCCAATACAGTTTTTGAAATTTCGGTACGTTTTATAGTTTTCGAAATATTTTCAAAAAGGTCGAAAAATTGACCGGTACCCCCCCTCTATCTCCGAAGATTGCAGAGCGATCGATGTGATATGTACCAAGTGTTTGTAGATATGGATCTATATTTTACAGGAAAAATATAGAGAAGTCTGTAAATATAATACTTTTTGAAATATGGTCAAAAAACTAATTTTCATACAATGGGGGCTATTTCATTGAGAGTAATATCAAATCAAAGGTATGGATTTCGACAATTCAAAACAGGTTTTGAAAATCGTCTAAGTTTCATACTTAGTGAAATAGGTTGAAAAAAGCCGAAAAAAATTGTAGGTACCAACCCACTTACCTACCCACTAATCTCTGTAGTAACTGTAATAGGAGTTCCACAGCGCACCAAAACTGTTGTTCTCAAAATTTTTGAGAAGAGATAGGTATGTACCTATCCTAGATAATCCACATAGTATCTTTACCCATGTTATTGGTATTACTACGATAGCTGTTATAGTTAATAAAGTATAAGTATCACTTTAGATGATTTATTTTTGTGTACTGAAAAGGACTAGAACACCCGAACAAATAATCTGAAGATCCTACAAATATTAGTCCCGAGGCAGGAATCAAACCTCAACCTCCTGCGTTGTAAGCCCACCGCGCCAAGAGGTTGTCATATACGTACGTACCCTACCTAAACGACAAAAGTTCAAAACCCTCGGCGCGCGAGTTACACTCGCACTTGTCGTACTTGTTTATAACAACATAAATACTTATTACTAGACCTAGTTGAATCAGCTAAAATGGACTATAGGCTTATTATGATAATAATCACTACTCTCAGAATGTTGGTAATGGTGATAATCCATAGTGTATTATAACATGCAACATAAAACGAAACTAACATAGGAGTAATAGACATACTCCTTTGCTAGTTTCGTTTTATGTTGCATGTCCATTGCATCACATTCGTGAAGCATACATGGCGTGGGTATTTATAATATACCTACCTATGTATACGTCCTCTACTTTCGGATTTTACATCGGCAATTATAGGTGTTTGTAATCGACTTGCAGAGGGCTCACTTCTGATTATAGGCGCTACACTATGTCATTCTGCCTTGCCCTGTCTCCATACACTTCTCGGCCACAATGATGACCTTGTCAATTTGCAACATTTCTTTGAAACGCTCTCGAAAAGCACTTCGGACACGTTGTTGCTTAGGAATTCAGGAATGAACCAAAGTTCGAAACAACCATCTGCAGCTAATCAACGTGTGGAGTGCCAGTAAGCTCTAGTTTCTAGCCAGCTTTGTGTTGTACTGGCTTTTTATTACCATTACTTTTTAACGATACTAGCAGTCCGCCCTGGCTTCGCATGGGTATTTAACAAAAATTTGATTTTCCATGCGGGTCCCTAATTTTTTAAAAATATTCTATAGTCTCTGTGCATCAGGGAAAATTTAGAATTCTAATAATGACAGAATTTTTCGAATCGGTCCAGTGGTTTCAGCACCTATTCTATTCATAGAAACAATCAAATCTTTCTTTTTTATAATATTTGTATAGATATAGATGACGTTGTCTTTCTCATTTGTATACAACCTCTGTAAAGAAGCATGATAACGCCATACTTAGTGAGATTATGTAATTTGCAAGCAAGGCGGCTCTTGCAGCGTTGCAGATAGCATTAGCAAATAGATGTTTGGGACGACTTCGTGTTTTAATTATTCATACAACCGAGAGGACTCTGAATTTAACTAGAACGTTGCTTATGGACTAATTGCAAACATAACCAACCTACGTATTATTGTGGTGCACTCGTACTTTAAAAACAAGCTTAGATAAATAACCTACAAAAGAACGCACAAAAAGACAGAACACCAACCACCTGAATGGAATGACTCTTTAACTTAAAGTTGATACGCCTTCTGTATTTGCTTGCACAATAACAAAAGCGACAAGTTTTGCTTTAATCAACGCTGAATGAATCGTCAAAGTTAAAATGCAACAAATCACTCAAAATCATTGAAAATTATGACGGAGTTCGAATAAAACGTCTGTTATATTGCTTATATTGCTATTATATACTTAAGTTATATTGTTGTTATAATAAAATCAGTTCCTCTCGGTGTCCAGTAGGAATGCAGCAATCCAGTCTTAAACTCGTGGGTTGAGATCGCAGAAATGATACAATTACCACTTTGTTTGGTCTCGATGTCACCCACAGCGCAATGGTATGGAACGTTTTTAAAATCCAGCGTCATCAGTGGACAGGGCCACAGCAATATTCTAAGTATCTGTGGCTGAAACAGGCTAACATCATTAACTAATGTAGTGCTTAGATGCTACTTTGTATAAAATCAGATATAGAGTTCAAATTATTGCCAGAGATTTTTCCTTTCAGATTGGATCGAGTGTTGGATAACTAACTAACGTTTGGTATAATACATACCTACATATGTATATAAATATGATTTTCTCATTTCCTACATTCTTCTAATACCAAAAGGCTTTTAGGCACTGAATAGTGAATTTCAGCAATACCTTTGTATTTTTAACAGGGAAGCTTCTCTGCGGAGCCGAGAACGCGAATAAATGGAGATGGATGACGCTCTTCCGGTGCACATAGATACCTACTTAGTATACCTTGTTATTTAAAGAATTTATAGAGTAAGAGCAGGAAACCGTACATTATTGTTAACGAGAATTAAAGTTGAAAGACATGATGAGTATTGAAGTTGCCTAGTTAACGGGTTTTTCAACCTGTATTTAACCAGCTTAGATTTCTGCCTCGGGACGAGTTCAGCATTGCATGAGGATAAGGTCATTGAATGGCTATAGCCACACATTGTACTCGCATGAATGCAATTCAGAATCCATTGGAGATCCGAATACTGGCTTTTCGCTCGCCATCAAATGTGGCAATGCTGCCAACATTCAAGGCACTCTGCCTTCGAGTTTGATCAGGAAATAGATATACTTATGTATTTGTACTCAGTTGTTATAGTTTTATTATTTTATGTACTGTAATTTACTGATGATTAAATTTGAATATCAAGAGTAAAAAAGTTTAAACTTGAATGTTGCAGACTACTTTTGCAACATACTTATGCTTCAATGTTTATTAGTTCGGAGTAAAGTAGCAGGAAACAGTTTTGGTTAAATAAATGGAGTGACACGAACACTTTAATTAAGGTAACCAAGAACACAAAGCCTCGGCATTCAACTTCGTCGATATTATTTTCGGAAGAGCGTACGTGTCGCGCAGCTAGTCCAGTTTTAGACTATCACGTTAGAGTTATTCATATTCAATAACTTTATTTCTTTATAGGCTTACAAAATAAGCATTTAGACAACACATAATATTAACAACCCGGTATATTTGCAGTGAATGAAATCCTGTTAGATATACCATTACAGATTGTATTGAGTTCCATTTTATAAAATTACAAATTGACTCTCTATTGCCTATAATAAATTAGTATAAATGTGATTCAAAGCTAGAACATCCTCTACCAATGAATATACCAGATAAGCAGGTTCCCATTGGTCCCCACTGGAGACGAAGCGTATGGACGAGCGGGAATAACCCTGTTTAGCGATGTTTGTCAACAGAAGAAAATAAACAGTATTCATAAACTATTTTAAAAATGAAAAAAATCAAACTCAGCTTTTAAAGTAATGTCAAAAACTAATATGTGCTACAAAGTTTCTAGCTTAATGCCTAGCAATGAGCTACAAAATGAGCTACAAAATAAGTAAGTAGCTCATGCTTTGAATTTCGCAGCTCTTGCGTATTTTACGTCACTCCGAGCTACGAAATGAGCTCAACTTTTTAGTTTTATTCTTATGCTAGTCAAAACATTTTGTTATACATTTAGGCGCTGCCCAAACACAGAAACCGTAAAACGTCCACATTTTCTTCGCACAGTTAAGCGTACTGCGACATATTACAAGCCCAAAAAAAATACAGTATATAGTTAAGTTTATGAAAAAAAGACTTATACAAAAATATTTCATAAAATCCATCTAGAAACTTGAAAAAAATATCGCAAGAAAGAACACGAAAATACTTTTTCGTCTCGAAATGCTCAATATTTTGTTTGATAACATTTTATAATTTTGATACTGTAGCAAAGGTAATTTTATCATCTAGAGAAATATGTATAAAGATTTTAACTAACTGGTGTATTTATTTTTAAAATAAATTAAAACCGATAAATAATGTTGACATTGTCGAACAAGAGATTCAACTAAATCAAACGCATCACCATTTTCAACTTTATTTGTCAAGCGCTACGAACTACTAAATAATACTACTAATACCTAAATATTGTCTTTATACAGGGCCTTAAATGTAGACATCGAATGTAGATAACAAACTGTTTGATTTACGTGTAGGATAAACAAATATTGTTTATAGAATTTAAATTAACTATCAGTTAAATATAAAATACTCTGATGCAGACTGTTGTGAGCTAGCTGTTCGAATTCAGTTAAGAACAAAGTTAATTCATATGCGATGGAGGGTCGTACCTGTCCCGGCGCTGTGTTTGTATACTCCTCCAAATTGTTTTGAGTTGAGGATCAAACTTGAGATTGCTAAGTTTTAGTTTTACCTATGTATTTAATATTTTTTATTTTAATTTAAATTCGGTCACTTTGGATACCTAAATATACAAAACAGACAGGCGCCGTGAGTACAGTACAGTTTTGGTGTACCTATCAATCGATTTTATTTACTTTTCTATGAATATCTTTATTGATATCTGTATTCATATCTAATAGATATAATGAAGATAGATAGATAGAAAATACTTTATCTAAAATACTATAATTATACCACAAAAAGGAAGATAACTTTACAAACAGACATGCTTAAAATAGAGGAAGTATAAAGGGCGGCCTTATCGCTATGAGCGTTGCCTTCTAGGCAGCCTTTGTATATATTATGACGGAAAATATTTAAGCGTTTTAAGTATGGAATACCAGAAGGACGTGGAATTAAATAAAAGAGGCTGCATTTAATAAAAGAAAAAATGGTGCGAAGCCGACGGAAAAAGCTCGTGTACCTAAAATAGTGACACGTCATGTTTATAATTTATAGAAGCTCCAAAACGACAAATTGTAAATGGAACTATTTTATTTTGCCATATAAAATAGGGTACAGGCGAGATACATGGCCGCGTTTGTAAATGTCCCGTGGTGGGTCGATAGGAATATAAATCACGGTGCATTTTGTAACCGTCAATATAAGGCTTGTATCGAAATAAATCTGTGAGATTAGGCTCGGCTTACACTGCGGACAACGCTACGTTGGCCACGATAGACGAAACGCAAAAAATATTTTTGAAAATTGAAACATTTGAGTGTTACTTTGGTAGTTACACTCAAATGTTTAAATTTTCATGAGTCACCCGGCAAAATACTGGCTCCAGGCTAGCGGGTTAAGGGATGAAACGTTAGTGTTCTTACAACATATAATAGGTTCGTAGTTAACCCGCTTCTATTCATAATGAATTCGTCAAACTACGATAGTTTTAATAGTAAAAAACTGGCTGTTTCTGAAACTTTTTAAAGCAGATTGTTGATTGTTAGCAAATTTTTCAATAGATTTTTTTAATCGAGGTATTCTTCAGAAGATATAGTCTTGTGTAATAACTACAATTAGGTGTCAATTGGCTAATAAAGTTTCATATAAAATTTTCAAACTTTTATTGGAACTATAAATCTTTCATCTAATAAAATCCATAATAATAAAAGGAGGTAGGCATGGTCCCTCGACTCACCAAGTGGGTAGTATATCGGCCGTAGGGTAAAGCGATAGTGACCCTTCGCCAGAGCCCTCGATAAAACCTTTATTGTGTTTACGCGGCCGCATTACCCCAATATGCTGATTTAACCTCGGTCATATTTTACGAGAAATAAACTAGATTACAAATAAAAAGGTCAACACTTTTTGGATTCCTATTTTTTATGTGTTTATGTTGCTGATAGTTTGTGAAAGCAATACACCTACATCGACAAAGGCTTATCGATTAAAATAAAACAAATATAATCTGACCAATTGCAAGACTACTCGCAAACAATGAGTTCCGTACCACAATAGATTTTTTTTTTTGTTTTTTTTAGCATATTGGTGCCTAGTCATGGAAGAGGTATACACACTACACGTTTAACTGGAACCGCAGAACATAAGTTAGAACTACATACATGCAAATTTAAAAAATCCAAACTTTCATACCTACTATTTTTGCGGCTCTATTGTCTAACTCAACTGGTAATCGTAATCGGCTTCAGTTTTTCATTTCAAACCTAGCCTGGACTTCGATTGTCTCTGCCGTATTGTGTAAATAGCTGGAACCGAAGACCAGTTGAATACCTTAGACAATACCGACAACATTCTGACTGGGTCTACAACTGGTAATCGGTTTGAAGTTCACTGGTAATGGATTTCAAGTTAGACAATAAGGCTGCTGTTATTACGTTTGTTTTCAGTAATTCTTGAAGTTTTTGATGTGTCCAAAATATGAAAGTACAGTTGTAATTGCTGCAGGCTATGACATTTAATGTTTAGCTTTCATGAACTGTCTCAAAGAATTACACCAGAGTGAATACTTACCAACATTAATCATACTCTCAAAGCTCTGCCAGTCCTTATTTTCAAGCAATAAGTATGCTTAAGAAATATAATGAATTTTATTTTATTGAATTTATTTTAACGTTAAACAGAATAATAAATCTGACGGAATAACGGTTTACAAAAATAAAATAAACACAGTGTATTTTAATGATATTTTTCATTAGCATATGCAAACGGAAAAAGTAACGAAATAAATTAAAATTTGAAGAGGGTAGACAGTTGTCTATATTAAATTGCCAAATGTATAGGTAGACTCAGGGAAATACATTGTATGGAGGGATAGAAACCATTTTAAGTACATAGTACGTTTATCTTATCTTATAATAAATTGATTGTTTCAAAACCACACGATTCGAAACCATAAAAATTACAAAGTTTTAAAATTTTGCCCGATAAATACTAATCCTTCAATAGTAACAAAAATATGGATTCTCTAAAAGCGAAAAATTTTCACAATCTATGATATAAGGAGAAATAAGAATAAGAATATGACGAACACACCATACCTATTTTCAAAGTCGGTATAAATACTAACCCGAATTCTTTCACACAGTGAAACTTTGTTTGGAAAGTTTTTCCGCCTCGCAACCTAGATTCGAATTAGACCGCTCACTCAAAAGTAAAAACAGAATTTTCAACGTTGACCTTATAACCACTGAGCATAGTTAATCACCCCAAAAAGTTTCTAGGTTAATTCGAGCGTATACGTAGAATAGCACAGATATACAGTATAAAAAAGATAACATTATTATTGTGCCACACGAATACAAACACATTTTATAAAGAATCGCAGAATACTTTTCTAGTCAAACGTGACAGTCAATCAATGATATAAAGTGTATATAATATTATATAAAGTCTATCGACGGTTTTTCAACGCAATGTAATGCCTAGATTTTTCAATACTCTCATTCTGCTTCTAGCTAGTTATACCGGATGGTGCTGCGGTGATGTTTTTAAATCGTTGTATCTATGTATTTAGACTTTGTCTTCGGAAACTGGACATTCTCTCATGTCCTTTAACACTAAAACTTTCCACTACCCCGGGTCTCCGAACATAATATAAAAAGTGTATGCCTCACGGCGCGCTTGTAGCATAGCAAGCACAATGGGTCAGCTAGGTGACCCATTATAGACCCGGGATAGTGGAAAGTTATAGTATATAAGTATACGACATAACATAAATACACACTGTCGTCGTTATGTATTTAGGTGTGTATATGTACGGAGTGCGCAAGGTAACCGTCGCCCTGAGTGCTGTAAGTGAAAAGTTCCCAACATTACCCATGTGCGAGCGAGAGTATCATTAGAGTCACTGTTTTACGTCCAACTTAAATTACTTGAGAAGAAGGAACCTTAATGTGAACTTTGTAAGTTTCATTTCAGAGTTTTGGAATCGGTACAAGTTGAGTTTATTTCAGATGTCACCAGTTACATCAAATGAGAATTTCTGAAAGTGGTGTTATGTTGCTATATTGCAGAAGGCGTTTATAGAAAAGGAATTATTTAAAAGTCTAGGTTCACGATTTATTTCTGTAGAGATTAGGTTCATAAGATCAAATGTGATGAAGGCTAGGATCTAGGATAAGGGCTGTGGATTATGTTTAACCACTGAAAAAATAAGAAGAAATAAAATGAAGTGGAACAAAAGAAGTACCTATTGATCTTGAAAAAATAAAAAACAAATCAATTAAATGAGTATAAAAATGACGGAATATCGTAAATTTTCTGTTATGAAATGGGGCTAGAACTTATCTAAATATAATTAGGAAATGTGGTGCCACATTTTGTTTTCCAAGACAGAGAATTTTATATTTTCATTCTACCCTTAAGAGTCTCATACTATTCCGTGAAAGGAACTACTAGACAATATCTTTTACAATACAATAATAAAGTAGCTGCAAGTTCATTCCCCGGATTATCCGGATCGTACTCTTATTTCGTCCCAATCCGTACGCCATGTCCACTTAACTTGTTTTCTTGCTATTACGAAATGAAAATAACACAGAATTATGGTCGACAATTGCCAGAGTTTGCCCTCACTACGTACTCAAACTACTCTCTGCAAACGTGAAAATACGTGAACCATTGCTCTTTTTACTAAGTTACTGGTTTGCTGAAGTGAAGCAATGCAAGCGATGGGTCGTTGAATGTGGAAATGTTTCACCCACATTTGGATTGGTCAGATTTGTGGTTAAGATAAGGGCTCGATTGGGCTTAATGAGTTGCGGAAAATTGTCCGTCTAAGTATATTCGGAGATACAAAGCTGCCATCTCATGGCAACAAGTTGACTTGTTTATGTGATTATGATTGGTTTATTATTTTAGGTCGGCAAACAAAACGGCTTTTTTCATGTTAAAAAGAAGTATTATTTCAATATTTTTTAGTTGAAAAAATTGTACTATTAGTATGAAACAAAAAAAAACGTAAGTATTTTTAAATACAATGTGTATTTTCGAACCTTGATCAAACAAAATGTGCTTTCTGTGATTCTACAAAAAAAAATAGAGGTACTAGGCTTATGTATTTTTTTTAATTTTCTTAGCTAGATAAACTATCTAGCCGAAATTGTATTTTTTTTAATTTTCTTAGCTAGATAAACTATCTAGCCGAAATTGTATTTTTTTTAATTTTCTTAGCTAGATAAACTATCTAGCTTTCAAAACTTTGAATAAAATACACCGTTTACTCAAACAGAAACAAAGAAAAATTCAGATGAAGTAGTTTTAATTAAAAAAATTATTAAATCGGCTTTTTTTTTAAATAGCCACCTTATATTTTTTTATTTATCGATAAATTTATGTCGTGTATCCGCACATTTCGTTTGATCAAGCTTCGAAAATACACATTGTATTATATTATAATATGTTTAAAATATACATACTGTTATTTGATCAGCGAATAAAAGTGTATTGATTTGTTTTTATTAATTAAATATGCTATATTACATAACACTGCCACCATCTTTGTACCAAAGCAACAACAATCTAGATTTCGATAGATACAAAGTGCATTAGCTGGCAACCCTAATTGCCTTCAATGGCTGCCAATCTCCTATAATGGACGCCTAGATGCATCTCCTCTGATCAGTTTGCGTAAATACACTTTGTGTACTAATGTCATTAGATTCATTCTTCGAGGGGTCTGTGAAGAGTATTGTGGAGTACTACAGTTTGTAACTATCTAACGGCTTCAAAATTTATTATTAGGTATTTATATTTGTAGTGAATTTCACCACCCCAACTCTTCCCGTGGGTGTCGTAAGAGGCGACTAAGGGAAACACAGCGGGGGGCGGGCCAGCAGCGCCTTCTGCAGAACAACTACACCGAACTGCGATCCCCAACCCGCATGCCCAGCGTGGGGATTATGGGCAAAAAACCCCCAAATAATGATGCCATCTATGGCGCTCATTAGGGGAGGCCTATGTCCAGTAGTAGACTATTATAGGCTGGTGATGTTGATGTTGATGTTGATTATATTTGTAGGCTTTTATGGTGTAGCGGGCGTATTTCCGCCGGAAATATAGGGTTCCATTCATGCCTTGAGTTAAATGTTTAAACGATCGTTAAACATTTGTTTAGGATCTTTTTGGTATTAATAAGTATAAAAATAACCTTGTAATTTATTAAAATATCAGTCATCCAGTAACAGTAACACAAGTTATGCTTAGCTTGGGGCTAAATGATGCTGTGGATTGTCCTGCATTATCTATTAGCTTATTATTTCCTCCACAGCTATAGAGCTATACTTATAGCCAAAATACCGTCTTTGAAAGTCAGACATTCTACTATTCTCCGTGTCCTGGGTCTCCCAACATAATATTTTATACCTACTCATAATTTTTTGAAAAAGTCATCCATCGCCGATCGGATAGATGTAGATTACCGTTTTTCCTGAAAAAAAAAAACGCATTAAACTACGTTCAATATAATTGTATTAAATGACCTTATTTTTCAAGCGAGTTCCGTTTTACTCGTCTAAGTTTGGAACTACATTTTGTTTCCCATTGCACTGTAACTGAGTAATTTCCAATTTTCCAGTTGTCCTTTTTGCCTTTGGGATAGGTTTTTATAAGCTTCTGCCCTGAAATTGAATGTTTTATATTTCTGTATTGTATTTCCATACATAAATATCCGTTAAGGCACATACATAGATAATATCATACCTTAACGGACCACTATTGATTCAAACTCTTCCCCTCGCTCAGCCAATAAGGATATTTCCAAATAGTACCTACTCCCACACAACTAATTACTGGTCGGGGCGTGATCCCTGTCTCCCGAAGCCCGAAGCCCCACATTCCAGCAGAGTTCGGAAGTCCCCATTGTTTAACAACTTCGGATCCGTCAAAGAGCTTTACTGGTAATTTCTTGGTAATTCCAACCTCGAGCATGTCTTTTCCCTTTATTCTGTGCAGGTATCGTCAAAGAGTTCGTAAGCTTTTTTTGACATTCAGCAGAGGTCAGTTTACTATAGCCACATACTCCAGATTATAATCTAGTACTATTCCCATAATTTACGTGCCGTTATGTCAAGGGGCAGAACTGGGCAAAACGCAATATGCAATGTATTACGTCCACAGGACAATTTGCTTCTCAACCCTCCAATTTGGCTAAATCGTCCGCCTCTCGTGCTGGCACCCCTGCCATAATAACTTGCGTTTTATAAACCAGCAACAACGTATATTTTTACGCAATAACATTATATACAGGATGGATGTACTGCTCTCTGTTACTATAAACGTACAGGGTGTCAATTGAACAAAATAACTGTTAGCTTCAACATCAACATCATCATCACCAGCCTATAATAGTCCACTGCTGGACATAGGCCTCCCCTAATGAGCGCCATAGATGGCATCATTATTTGGGGGTTATTGCCCATAATCCCCACGCTGGGCATGCGGGTTGGGGATCGCAGTTCGGTGTAGTTGTTCTGCAGAGGGCGCTGCTGCCCGCCCCCCGGTGTGTTTCCCTTAGTCGCCTCTTACGACACCCACGGGAAGAGTTGGGGTGGTGAAATTCTATGCCGGCACCACACGGCAAACTGTTAGCTTATTTAGGGAGAATTCAAAATAGCAGCATTTATCAGTAGACATCACGCCCACCCAGAAAAGCAAGACTGGGTTAGGTACTCCATAATAAATAATTTTGTAAATTGCGATACCAGTCCCTTCTCCCTCAGAACATTTATTGTCATAAGCTAAATGATTACATGAATAATTAAGCTCAAGGAACTTGAGGTTGCTTATGCACTTAAAAATAAATCAAGTACCTTTTAAGTAAACAAACTTCGCTTCGATGTTTAAAATACTTGCCGCTTGAGAACACATTTTTTCTCGTAAAAAACCTTCTGCACACATCCATTTATCAGGAAATCACAGCGTGAAAAGGGATAGGAATAGATTCCTGATTGTAATTTGTCTTGTTCTAGCACATGAACGATTTCAGGCGACAAGACAACGTCTTTTCCCATCATCATCATTCTACTTGGTAAAACGTTTGTCAACACAGAAAATTAATATCAAATAACTTAATTTAAATAGTATTTGCATTTGCTGGGATTGAGCTTACTGCAGACAGTTGCAAGCAATCTATTTATCTATTTGTTATTTTGTTTTATTACATTAGGTACCTATATTTCATAGTTACTCCACTCCTTTTAGTACTTAAATTATCTGTAACGTGATATTAACCATGATTTGTAGTGAATGAAACTTTTCTGATGTGAATATTATTGAAATAACCGGTACCAAGTGAATTTGTTGAATGAAAGGACAATCAAACAGCCTGTAGGTCCGTAACGAGTGTGTTTTGGCAGCGACGCGCGTTGGGGAGGCGAGCCTCCGATAGTGGTTTTTAGCGGCCTTTAAACTGTGATTTAGCAGCCTGCCCCGAATTAAACTAGGACATATTATTGTGCGGATAAATAAATAAATTATGTTAGACAATCCGAACATCATCATCTAGCTGCACCTTAAGTACCTACTACTAGATGATATACTTATTGCAATATATTTTAATTACACGTTGAAAACGAGAACACCCGGAACTAATATCTGCAGATCGTACAAACATTTGCCCTGAGGTGGGAGTCCCTTTTAATATTATATTTTGGTTATTTATTCTATGTATAGTGACAGACTATAAGTCATATAGCTCGCAGATCTGATAAACGGTGTCAAAAAGGTTTCTAGTGTGGCAAAAGCGATGCAACGCGAAACATCATGTTGAACGACCATCTCGATGGACTGACGACCTTATACCGGTCGCAGGGAGGTGATGTATGGTGGCGGCTCAAAACCACTTTATGTAGCTTGCTAGAAAAGATAACTACGCACTGTGAAAATGTCGACTGTCTGTCTAACCTTTTACGGTTCATGAGAACAGACGTACGGACGGACCGAACCTTTTACGGGCGTCTATGTCCAAGCCTCCGCTGCGCTGGGCTTAATCATAGACGTCCGTGGTCAATCTTCGGTTATAAAACCCTGAAAATCTTTATATAATGCGGCTTCTTTCTATACTAGAGTAAAATCTGTACTCTTAAAAAGTGATAGACCCTTTGCACCGTGGCAAAGTTTAATTAGCACCCTCTATCGGTCTCGGTCCATTTGTCCGGTGGGCGACCATTAGCGGATTATCAACCCATTACCGAGGGGTACAATCTGCCGTCCGGCGTGCAACGCCAAGCGACTATGTAAGTAGATGTAGGACTACGTTATCTGTGGTACAGGTGAATAGGGTTGCCAGTAACGTAAATCTAACTTCAAAGATATTAAAATTATCTTTATAATTTTTTATAGGTAAAAATTTAAGATGCATCGGAACTTAGCTCGTTCCTAATTATGGAATGATTTGAAAATATTTGAAAAAGATATACAGAATAACAGTAATTAACTCTATGTAAAGTTAGGTGTTATCAGTTTTTTCTGTGTCAAACAATTTGGAGGAGAGGAGGTCTAACGAAGAGAAGGATCAATAATCGACAAGTAGGTACCTACTAGTAAGTACCTACTTTTAGTTATGTTTACAAATAGCATAGCTTTTAAACTGGGGAATTCTGTTTTAAAACGATTATTTTATTCAAAATAAAGCGGAACGAATGCTAGAGTAATAAAATTTTAGAATGCGTTGAATGTCGTATGAAACCTCTCAAACTGGTTGCTGCCTCCAAAGAGTCAACAGAATTCCTTTTATTCAAAACAATGTTGTAGCTAAGTTTAGAGTCGAAAAATAACAACGATCCATACAAAAATGTACAGAGAGGGTAGTACTTTTTATAGGTAACGGGTGTACCAAGGTGGGCCCCTAGCAATGATCCTGCCTTTATCAATTTATCGCGCGCTCATTAAGGTGGACCTACGTATCGCCGGACGTGATTCTTGGACCCGCACTTTGGGACACTTGTGACCGGGGGAGCATTAAACGGGTTATAGCATGAACTTTTCAGCGGATAAATATAAAATACCTACAAACACAATACAAAAACAAAACAATTACTCCAGATCCTTTATCCTGTCATTCTTTAACAACATTCTCACCTCCCCATAGCTCACTTTTAGCGAGCGCGACCTCAAATTACCGCAAATTGCATTCATTTCCAGAAACCTTTTACTACGCCCGTAAATTTTAAAGCTGAATTCTAAAAATAGGGATGCATGAAACTGCACTTAGTACTAAAAGCTGCGCTTACGGTGCCCGTCCACTAATGCTGAGCACGATGAGCAGGTAAGTAAAGATGAACGTACACTGCACTCGACGCACGGCTTGGGGCTTGAGTTATTCAGATTTTTGGATCGAGCTTGAAAACCACGAAAATTCTTTAATAATATTAATATGAGCCTATTGAAAGCGATAAATTACGACTTTTCTTTAAATAAAACTTAACCTTGAATATGTTATCTGTTTACCTTAGTACGAGCAAGGCAGCTTTTTGACATGTTTTCAGCCCTGGCATTGAGGGGGGTTTAAATCGTTTTTATAAGGATCGTTTTGGCAAGATATGTTTTTGATGCAGTCGGGTGTAATAATTACTGTCCTATTCTTTTAATATTATTACATAAATAGATATTTTTTATTATAAATAGAAAACGACTAGAACACCCTGAACAAATATATGCAGATCGTACAAATATTTGTTCCGAGGCGGGAATCGAACCCGCGACCTCCTGCGTCGCAGGTGGACTTCGCCCACCGTGCCACAGAGGTCGTCATTACAGATCAAGTGACATTAAAAGGTACTTCCACGTAGTCAGTCATTATATTTATTATCTACTTCATGAAATATTGAACAACGCTATACTCGCCACATTTCACGTCTCGACAAAACGACGAAAGGTTAATCTCTGTAATGCCGTGAGTGTCCCTTAAGCTCGTATCAGCTTGGGGGAAGGTGGGTCAATAGCTTTATATAAGGCGAAACACACACTATCTTCTACATTTCTTAACCACTTTCTTTATTGAACCGTTGTTTTTTATTTCATTTGTGTCAACTTTTTTGAGGATATGGACTGAAAAACAAGTCATTACGCCCGTATAAGAGCAAATAAAACGCTCAATTTTAATCTTATAATAATTAACACGTTTCTATCCACTTCTATTGCATGCTGTGTACGAATTTCAAACGCAATTTTAATTATTCTTGAATATATTGGTATTATGATGATTTTTCGCTCCGGGCGGACCGCTTGGAATGTACTAGATGTTTAGTATAAGATTTTGTATGTAGTACATAATGTAA
Source organism: Eupithecia pulchellata (assembly GCA_963931895.1). Taxonomy (NCBI): domain Eukaryota; kingdom Metazoa; phylum Arthropoda; class Insecta; order Lepidoptera; family Geometridae; genus Eupithecia; species Eupithecia pulchellata. The sequence continues at coordinate 1,250,140 of OZ007529.1, read as the reverse complement.
TATAACACGTCCAAGAGTCCAATACGTTATAGTTTTCCTTTCACTACATATACAGCTTTATTTTTTTCATATTTTATTCATATTATCTGTCGATAATATAAAATAAAAGCTGAAGCCAGTTGTGAAAAATCACACAAAAGTGTAAGTACAATAAAACTTTATTTCGTTAATTTCACTTAAATTAGTAACATTTAATTTAATATAATACTAATTTGTAAAACAATTTTGTAGATCGCCAGAACGATATCCCCAACCAACATTCACCATCACTGATAACGACACTGTGCAGTCTGTCTGTATGTACATTATTATTTACCAACGCAATGTACAGTCACTGGTAAAAAGTATTGAACAGCTGAATACTCCCCGTGTACATTCACATCATCATCATCTATAATAGTCCACTTCTGGACATAGGCCTCCCCTAATGAGCACCACAGATTGCATTACCTATTTATCTTTTGGGGGTTATTGTCCCATAATCTCCACGCTGGGCTGGTTAGGAATCGCATTTCGGTGGAGTTGGTCTGCAAATGGCTGCCCGCCCGCTGGTGTGTTTCCCATAGTCGCCTCTTACGACACCCACGGGAAGAGTTGGGGTGGTGAAATTCTATGCCGGCACCTCACGGCATACAAATCCACCGAAGCCGTTAAATCACACCATTCCTCATATTGCCTTAGCAGCATCCACTGACGACAGAAGCCGCTCCGTGCAGGGAGCTCATGCCTGTGGAATTAGGATAGGTTGAATATAAGAAAGGTAGAATTTATCTTTATTTATTTTTTGACGGGTGGATTTGCTACTTTTAGTTACGTCGTAAGTCTATTGTTTAGGGGGTTACTTTGTGTTTACACGGGTGTTACATTCCTATTCCACTCAACACTTTTTGGCGGTGAGTGTACATAAAGTATGTAACGTACTGTAGCCCGCATGGTTCGATTCCCGGCTCGTAATTACCGGACCATATTGGACACATCCAGTTTATTTTCTACGCCAAATCAGTGCTGCTAATGCTGATCTAGTGTATTGTTAATCGAAGCGTCGATAACCATTCGTGTTTGGTTAGAACCTAATTTAGATAATGGTTTTTAATAATTAGTATTTCAAACAGTCTCTGCGAGCGGCTTTGCATAAATCGATTTACATGTCTTTATTTTATAGGTTTAAAAATTAATGAATTGGCCAGTAAACCATGTTGGGTACTTCAATGTGCGAGCTCTTTACAACACTTAGTTATGTACCCAATAAATTTTCATATAAATTTGATTAAGTATTAGATATAGTAATAATATATACGATGTTTGTGTTTATTAAATAAATGAATGAATAACCCTCCCTTTGGACAGTTCCCCAATGGCTAGCAACCCACACAGAGGTCGTCGGTAAATCTATAAGAATGCAAGTATAAAAGCGTATTTTCACAAACTTTCACAAAGAAATCATATCTGTCCGCGACCTAGTCGCCGCGTTAAAAATGGCGCTTCGTGTCCCCAGTCGAAACTCGTGATTTATGTGTTTTCTAGTCTATAAACTTATATTAACTGTCTCTTTGCCACGAGACAGGCTATTATAAGAGAATATTCATCGTTTAACTTTAAGGTGGGGTACTGACTGGCGGTAAATAGTGCAAACAAAATAATAGAGAAAGATTACAAGACACATAAACAGAAACAGAACTAGCGTATGTTGTCAAATGTTTCTACCTAAATGTTAATTTGAGCCCATAATTTAATGCCCATTTTTGTTCTTTGCGTGGTAATCAACATCTTCAGTAGCCAGATTGGATAAATTAAATAAGAAATAGTCAACCAGAAGAAAACAAAATAGAAAATGTACTGTGCTACTTGTTTTAAATCACCTTCGCTAACGTTTCAACAGCGTTCTAGGCAATTTCTATAAATCACCAGGAATTTGTACCCTCGTCCTTTATTCAAAGCTCGAGTACTCTTACTCGAAAGGTACCACAAAGAATACAATAGTGCTACAATAATCAAAGGCGAGTGTAAAATATCGCCTCTAAAGCTCGGCGGGTCTTCGCCAGGGGCGTAATAAATACACAAAATTATAATTTAGTCGGCAACTTGCTCGCGAGTTAATCGAATTATGTGAGGAACTTTGTGTTTTGGTTATTCAGGGCACTTTATTAACATAAGAGCGGTGTGTGAGGTCGGGGGACAGGATAGAATAGTTTTGGGGGCACTAGTGACAGTTTTAGATGAACAGTGTCATATGTGGCTACGCATCCCCTTCATAATGGGTTGTTGTGTGAAAGTTTAGTTGTTTGTATCGTGCAGGGAGCCCTTGTGTACTTTATTATTTTACAGTTCAGCTACGCAACAATAGATATTCTCTCGTTCGTCGTTGTAATATAAAATAGATGGGCGACCTGAATTATGTCTCTTTATTAACAAAGACTATTTCAATCAAATAATAGAATCAAATTAGAAGTAGTATTTACAATTTAAACAATTTAGCTTCAGATGGTTGCAAATAATTAACAAGTAGCTTAACTGTTCCAGACGACCTCTGTGCCGCGGTGAGCGAAGGTCCGCCGACGCAGGAGGTTGTGGGTTCGATTCCCGCCTCGGGACAAATTTTTGTAGGATCTGCAGATATTTGTTCTGGTCGTTTCCTATCTATTTAATATATTGTATTATGTCATCTAGTACCCATAGCACAAGCTCTGCTTAGCTTGGAGCTAGGTGATGCTATGTGAATCATGTGTGTCCAGCATTATTTATTTATTATTATTATTATTTATATTAATACCAGTCGGCAGCGTCTCTAAGACGTTGGCTGCATTGCCTCGCTTTGCGGCAAGGCTGCACCTACATATAGTCACGACTCAGTGAACTTTAATTCTAAATAATGAGTATCTATAGATAGAGATCGAGTAGTATCGAGTATCGAGACGTGAACGCGACATTACATTTCATAAAGGGATATGGTACAGCGCTGCGCCTTTATAGTGCGGATACAGAACTATGGAAATTCGCTACAAAAAATGTTACGTCACGATGATGTTTTGATGCTATATTCACACTGAACAACTGGCAGCTCTATGCTATTCTTATTTTTCTAGAAAAAAATATTTAAATTAATACAAAATTGGAAGATGGGCTTTGCTCCAGAAATTCAAATATTACGCAGTTTTCCAAATGTAGACAGATACCGAAAAGAAAAACAAAACCTTTCCCAATACCAGGAAGAAAAATCTATTACTTATAAATAAAGATTAATAACAGAAAAACCTTTAACCGCCTAACAAAATTCGCTATCCAGTGTAACATGGCCGATGTCAGTCCTGTACTGTTCCAGCAGTACAATGCTGGAGTGGACTTGAGTCGAGGGTGATTCAGTCCTGGCCATGTGGATCTAGGTCACCAAAACAAACTCGGTACTTCAGTTACACTACGTTGCTGTACTTATTATGTTTTGTTGTGTTGGCATCAGGAAGAGTCTTATAAACTGGGCGGATAACTGAATAGTTATCCGCCCAGTTTAATCTTTATCAGCCCAAAAGTTAATTATACCGATAGGTGTACACCATCTATATCTTTATGTAATAATATTAAAAATAGGAGAGATTTGATTTTATCTTTGAATTGATTAGGCTCCGAAACTTATAAACCGATCTGAAAAATTGTTTTATCATTAGAATCCTACTTACATTATCCTGGATGAACAAAGGCCAAAGAATGTTTTAAACAAATTTCTGAATTCGTATGAAAACTTCAATAAGGTAACCCCAAGTGTGTGTGTGTGTGTGTGTGTGTGTGTGTCAAAATTTTTGTTTTTTATTAAATTTAAGTAAAATAAATACCCGTGCAAAGCCTAAGCGGACTGCTAGGTTGATAAAAAAGTGTATACTTAAACGTTTCTTGTTTCTACAAACACGATCCCCGCGTCACACATTACGTCACATCACGTCATACATTTCGAAGGATCAGCGGCGGAAAAATGACGCGCTAAGCGAGACGCACGGCGGCGTATGAATTATTTATTTATATTTAACACTTGAGCTTACAGCCTACTGTATATACTCAGAACGACTGAGTTTGGCGTACTTTGCGCTTTTATATGTATAACTTGATGTGGCCTCTTGTGGTAGTGGTAGTTAAAACAAGCTCTGCTTAGCTTGGGGATGGATAAAGTGTGAAAATGCTGTGTGAATTGTCCAGCATTATTTATTTATTTAAAACCACTGTGGTACTATGGAATCTAAGGTCACAAGGAGGCATAATGCGCCATAATGCTGGCAGCATTGCCCTGTTGAATGGCGATGCTAATTCGTTGAACGGAATAAAAACCAACTATACTAATTTATGATTATTATCACATACTATGATTATAAATTTATATGTTTTTTGTCTATGACATTATGGTATAGAAAAAAAACAACAAACAAGTAAACTCAATTTATGGCTTTTAACAGTTGAACCAAACGGAAGTGTTTTATGTTTTGCGTGTTTCTATGTGTTATCAAGGGTTTTTCTTTTTTTATTTGATAAACATTAGTGCATCTGTTTTAACCATATTATAGTTGCCAGAATATTTCGTTAAATTAGCTTGCGTAGAAGACGTGACTGTGTACGAGTACATATCCTGTAAGAAACAAAGAGATATTAAATAAGGAAGGGTGCTATATTATTAAAGCAGACAGAGTCGTGTGGAAGCGATGTTTTATGAACATAAAGTTTTTATGGTGTTTTTATGCCAGATCCAAGGAATTAGCATTCTTTCAGGATTTATGGAGAGCGAACAGTTTAATCGGATTTTGTGAAGAAACGCTTTCAAAATAAGAGCTTTATTTTTATCAAAGGACCATTGTGTCTTCTTTGTGGTATGATATCTAACAACAGAAGTAAATTTAGATTAATAGTTATTTTTCTACTATCATAATCTTCTCATACGACTATTGTATTCGTTTTAAATAAATAAAGGCAGGTATTAAATCGGAATCACTAAAACCCATACTCACATAAAATATTTGCAATTAATGAAAATATTTTTCTTAGTCACAGCACTTTATTCCATGAATTTTTAATTTGAAAATATGTTCCGTCTATTTTAAAGCCAGTCCATTTTCCGAATTGCTATAATTCGCCTACTATTAATTAAATTAAAAGATTCCGATTTCAAAAGTAATTGTAACATAACGCATTAAGATTACAGTTTCAACGTAAATCTGAACCGCACGATTCTCCGTTTATTAATAAGCCGTTGAATGTTTAATTAAAGTCCACGATTGTGCATTCTGTGCCATGTGCACACTGCAGTTGTAACTTCGCCATCATTTACGGAAACAGAGGATTTTTAGGGTGAAACTTCTAAAACTATCAAACCCTGTCTGAGACATAATCCCGCTGGAAACTATTGGATGGTGGGAATTATAGAAAAGGCATTTATTCAACGGTGTGGTGTGGGTTGAAAAATATGCCCCAGCGCATAAATATTGAAATGCGAGTTTGGATAGATGTAAGGATTAACAAGCATCCATCCTTCTAGGAATATTATCAGTTTTGTTATTCCTTGAAATGAATATTTATAGCTTAAATTTAGCAGGTTTGATCAGACCTTGCAGTTTTTTTTTCCATAACTAGTTCATATGGAATATAAACAACTAAATCGTTTACATAGAACTAATATTTTATCTGCTTTTGACTTGGAATAACTAAAATAATATCTGAAGGCTACTTTTTAATCACTAATAAACAGCCGCAGGCAGAATAAACAAACGTTCTAAAAAAACTAAACTAAACTAACTAACTACTCGTAAACTAGTAATAAATAAACTTTCATTGATCAATTAATATAATTATAAAATATCAAATTATTGCTACGTCGTAGCTCTACCGCTACGTCGTAGTTCTACAGCTACGGCGTAGCAAACAAGCTACGACACGTAGAGCTACGTCTAGAATTTTATTAGAACCCAAGAAGCACTTTTACGGGTTCTAACACTACATAGTATCTTGTACAACAAACGAACGAATTATGAAAAAAAAAACAAGATTATCACAAAATTGTAAAACCCGTGGGCACCGCAGCCCGCATACTGGCTAATTTCAACAGTATACGATAATTTGCGGCGAGCGCAACCGAACGATTTGATAACACTGAGGCCGAACGTTATTTTTTGAGATGAGGCGTTTAATATTTTTTTTATACCTATTACAGAAATGTTTCACAAACAAGACCTCATCTTACGCTACTCGACACACGAAAAATAAGGCCGGCCCCATCAGGTTGTTTGAGGGCCAATAGCCAATAGTAACTAGATAATAGATAAACCACAATAAAAGCACAAAAATACAAAACTAAATACAGAAGTTTTCTTCTGTAGTGTCCTTATTACTCCGGTGCGATCTCTTCCAGACAACGATACAATAAAAAAAACTGCTGTACTTGATCAGGGCCATATAATAAATAAACAATGCTGGACAATCCACACAGCACCATCTAGTCTGATACGTTAAAAAAACGCGATAAATACCAGTTAAGATAGTACTAAAAATTATGTTTTCAGATCGAGTAAGTTTAAAAATATTTAATGTGATATTCAAATGTATTACAGTATAGGTGGGAATCGAACCCGCAATCACCTGCGGCACAGGCGGACCTTCACTTACGCCTTTGAGGTTGTTTTATCAGTTATAAGTTTTTAGTCAACTGAATATGTTCAACCATTTTTCTACGATAGGTGCAGTTTGAACGGCACTCGAATAAGGTCCTATTTTCCTCCAAATTAACATATCCGGGTAAATCCTACCCTTCCATTACGCTTTGAAATGGCATATAGATATATATATTTATATATATAATCTGTACGCGATCAGAATGGGCCAGAACCTTGTTAAAGTAATATTTTACATCAAATTTTCATAAAATAGGATTTAAACTCAAAGCGGTATTATTTCAAACCGCTTTTATGTGAGTTCGAAATGATTGCATCCCATTTTGATTGCACACGGAGTTTAACACTAAACATAAAATTAAGTTTTGCAGTTACTAAAGGAACACTTATTCTACCTTGCATGTCTCATGACACGATATTTTGACAGTTTTCAATGAGAACCTGTCAAAAATTTTGCTTTGAACAGAGTAGTCGGAAACCTGCACACCAATTGGATAAACGTTATTTGTCTTCACAAAAATTGAGCCAATGAACCTATAGAAGCTAGTAGATTCTCGCGGCTTCGCACGCGTTGTAAAGGTTATTTCTATACCACGGGCACTGATTTTAGTACTTTATGGGAAAACTAAGCCTTCTAATCTACTAGACCTACTTATGTGCAGAATATCAATCAGCACGATCACTTCAGTACCAACTTTTCCTTTATCATATAATGCGACCAAACAAAGAAATAGTTCAGAAGTCTTCACAATAACGAAAGTTATGAATGTTCCAATTTTATCACTCAATAAGGTCCTAGACAATCACGCCAGATGTTCGAGAATTTCCATAGATATTGAGATATTCGGTACGTGATATTCTACGAAAACTTAGTAAGAGTTTGGGATTCAAAATATTTGACGTTCCTTGCGCTCTGCGGGGAGTGAACTATTCTGATTGATGGCCACAGACGAATTCGTACAAGTTTTAAAGTTGAAGTTCTATGCTGCTTTGGGCAAAAGGTATTTCACAAAACACCGAAAAAGGTAATTAAGCAAGTACTCACCTAAAATTTACTTCTTGCAGTTGATTTTTGTACACTGATAATTTGAGATCCTTTATAAACATTTTGTTACTATGTACAGTCAGCTGCACTAAATATGTATACACTCCCAACATTTCATATTGATGTATACGTGAACCTTTCAAATTAAAGTATACACCACAATTTTTCAAATTGATGTAGTCATGGTACTTGTCAAAACGTGGTATACAGTTTTTCATAATAATGTATACACTATTTAGTCAAATAATTGTTTACCATCGAATAACAAATTAATGTATTCAAGACCACGCCTTAATAATATACGCAAAAAAAGAATGTCACAAAAATGTATTCAGGTGTTAAATATGTTATTAAAAAGGCTTTTTCACTTAAAATCCTGCAAGTCATCATAAATATATACACGACCTTCATTATGTATCCATAATGAAGGGCCATAAATATGTATACATCAATTTGTACGATGTTTTTCATTGACATGTATACAAAATGTTTTATTTTACAAAAACGCTTTTTACTAAAATTCCTACAAAGTATCATAAATATGTATCTACTGCAAGGCCAAAATAAGGTACATATACATGATAGTCATAAAAATGTACGTAAATGTGCATTTTACGTAGTATAACATAGTAGTAGGTCTTTTGTGACTTTTGACTTGACCTCAGTAGTGACGAAGTGAGTAAACTCAAGCATGGGGATGAAAAAACATCAATTAGGTAAATATTTTTTTAGTATTCTTATTTAATCTTTTCACACTAAACACATTTTATGCTATTTAATGAAGTAGTTAAATAAGGTATTGTAGGCCCCTCCAGCATCAATCACTGCTTATAGCCGGTCGCGCATGGAAATAACCATGTTTATGCACACTTTGAAAGCTTTCCCAAATGTCATAAACCATGATTAGGGCTTTCTTTGTCCTACAGTCATTTGTGTCCCATTGTTGAGCCATCAATCCCAACGATGGATTCGATGGGGTTGAGATCGAGATTTTTTGGAGGCCAGGGCAACTTGAGACCATTCTGTGGTTCCATTGCTCGATACAATCGGGCGTTATGAATGGCCGAGCTTGAAACTTGAAATTTGCATGTACATGCAAATTTCAAGTTTTATTTGTTCGGATTTGATGAAGTTATTTAAAGCTTGTAACATGTAAACTGAGATCTTTATTATTATAGTGCGTAAGCCCTCGCACTCGGGGTAGTCTCTAGGAAAATAAATAATATCGCAAATAAAAAATCCCTATGAGCAAAAGATTATTTTCTCAGAATTCGATAAAAATATTCGCTAAAAAAGACAAGAATTTATGAATTATGAAAAGACTTCGGCGCATGTGACTCGTTGCACGTGTCTCGAAGCGATCTTGCATTAAAACAGTGTCAAATCTTCACACAATTTTCCACCGCCGCAATCGTTTGAACCTCCTCCTTCCTGAACTGAAAGCAGAGAGTTTTAGACCCCACCAGCCAGGCGATAGAGGGGGAGCTGTAATCTCGCACCACGTGTACTCCGTAGTACGTAAACGTGGTGAATGTAAGCCAATCTGGGACCGTAATCTCTTGCCGTAAGCCGTGGTCTACGTGCCGTAATCCCACGTTAGGGCGCGCCGGATTTATTTATGCTAATCTGGGTGTGCTGTATTACCACATTACTATGCTGTCTGACTTCCCCAGTGTACTTTTTATCTAAATTTCACGGAAATTTTCATACATTTTGACGACATCTGTGGCACGGCGGTGGGGGAAGTTCCATCTGTGATGAACGTTCATGTTTCGAAGTTTGTACGATCTGGAGATGTTTGTTCCAGGTATTCTATGTTTTCTATTTAGTATATTGTAATAAGTATCGATAATACAAGTCTGTTTAGTTAGGACTATTATGATGCTGTGTGAATGTCTAATTTTATTTACACACGAACTCAATTCATATAAAAAATAAAAGATATTAATTATAGTTATTTCATTTATTGAATTAAATTGGAAAAGTTTTTTTCTTGTTATTATTACCACTCATCAACAAAGCCTAGTAAAAAAGCTCTTTAAATTAAAACTTCCTAACCGATTATTGCTCAAGATTTTATATCTTTTGGAATTTGTATTTTACTGAATAATACAAAAAAATTATTTTGATTTATTCTTAAGCTATCCGAACCTGGGTTCTTTCAACATTTAGCTTTAGCTTTTCGCTTTTTATCACATATTTCTATACCTACTCTAACTGCCACCCTTCGAAGTAACGCAGGGCATTCATACCCTCAGGCGTTCATGATTGGACTCCGACAGGCAATATCGGGTGCCTGATAGATGACCGACCTGCGGTAGGTCACTTTGGGTCGGATGCAAGGGAAATTAGCTTTTCTGACCTATATCTTACGGTGCAAGTTGTAGTATCATAGGTTTAGTAAAGTTTAGAATTTTTGGGGTAAATTTGTCGATGTCCGGTAACACAAAGACTTTTCTCTAGGGTAGAATAGTCAAAAATTACGTCAGTGTGTCCGTCGCGTAAATTAAAATACAGAAAAAAAAATAATTACATTGCTTACGTAAGCAATTTATGACGATGCGGTCTTTTGAATAAAACAACAAGCATTATTATCTTTCCTCATTATAATATTGGTATAGATATAGATAAACAGGGAGCACTACTATTCTTTTTGACATTGACTTTTCTCCCGCACCGCAGTAACGCCTTCATCGCATGGCTCCATTAATTAAATTGACATATATTTTCAAATTGAGTTTTCTCCCGCACCCTAGAATAGAATTGTGGCCTTTATTACACTCCATAACGGATTCTGGATGAGTCGTAGTTAGCGGCGCTATTAACAAAAGAAGCTGAAATATAGCGCATGGATTTAATTTTATCAACCCTGTCATTTCAATCTCACTATTTTTAACACGTTTGGGGAGTGAACGGGCATGACCGGCCCCTGTGGCTGAACCACTAGCGATGTCAATTATATCGTGACGTATCGAGTATCGTTAATATTCACTGGTCATGAATATTAGCGGGAATATTGAAACTTGAGTGAAGGAAGTGGTAGGCTTGATTGTTTTTGTTCTGTTAAAAATTAACTTTTGAATAGATGGTGCACAATAATAACATGGGTTAAGAAATAAGATAAAGAATGGAAACCACAATAACGTTGCTCAAGATGAGCCGCGAAGACCTAAGAATAATGGTAAGCATCAGCACAGGTCACTGTCAATGGGAACTGAACCACCACCTTTTCAAAACTGGTGCCACAGACAGCAGCCTGTGCCGCGGCTGCTTCCAGGAAGTGGAAACTGTGGAACACGTGGTGGTACACTGCCCGGCCACAGAAGAGGCCAGACGGAAAATGGGATTCAGGAGCCTTACAAAGTCATCGAACCTGTCGACACCTTTAGAAAAGCTGAAACGAAGTTGTCAATCGCCAAAAGTCTCCGGTACTTCAAGGAGCTGAGCTGGTTAGGCCCTAGTTAGGCAGGGGGATAATGCACAATATACTCCTAAGCGAGATGTCAGTGCAGATCTTAGTTCCCCCACTTAGAATTAGAATTACGTAGATGGGTACATCTATGTATGTTAGATACTGTCCTGAGGACTTCTTTACACATACATCCAGCACCACTACCGTACGGCACAACAAAAAGCATTAAAATATGAGCCTAAAATTGGCATCTTAAGATTCACTTTACAGTCCCAAAATGGATTACCGGCAGCTTCAAGCGCAAGCCCGCAAGCTATCTAATAACTGATATCGTCAATATAAAATGAATCTAAAGCTAATATTTGAATTCGCATTTTTGTGCTGGACCGTTTATATGTGGCATTACGTTGGTTATGTTTGACCATTCGTTGGTACACAACTCATAACACTTAAATCTAAAATTCCCGCTTTGGCGTCGAGTTGAAATATAATTCAGCAATAACCATTGTTATATATACCGTAAATACGAAAAGCATCACCATCCACCGTACAATGCTGCCAGCATTCTGGGCAACTGGGCAATCTGCCTGCTGGTGACGGCTTAGATTTTTAGGATATAGATAAGTGTATATTATACTGGTAGCTATCGTTTTATTCTTTTAAGTACTGTATTTTTAATTAAATTGAATGGTTGTACAAATTCTGTACGAAATCAACAACAAGAAAGTGATTATAAGGTTTTGTATGGGGGCCACGTTTGCAAACATAGTATCAACATAATGTACTATGTTCCGACATATTCTTTGTAAGTGTCCAAGAGTCCTCTAAGGTCTAAAATAAATAAAACACATTGATTTTCATTTTGATTTTACACTTCCTCTATTTGTTCCATCGCTTCTCTTTTACCTAACTCTTAGGTTTGCTGGAAGAAAACCCTTTTCGTGGTTCTCGGCTATGTACGAGTACATAACCTTCAAGTTCAATGATGCATGTACGATAAAAGAATACATTATTACTAACCAGCTGCGAGAACTATTCTGAACTGAACTCACACTCTCAGAGCACCGCTATGCCGCCAGAGCCGTACAGACAGCTAATCAGCTTCCGCTAACAGATTGGATTCATGGCTAATTCACGCGTCATACCGACCGCAGTCACACCGACGCCCTGATTGAACCATTAGATTACATTGATCAGGGAATTGACTCACGACCTCTGAAGCGTAGTGTGCACCGAGGCTGGGTTGTTTTAACCATTTTTAAGTTATACTTGTTTTAATATATTATATTTTCCTTATTCTAAATAATAAATCACTCAATGATAGGTCTTAATAATAATAATACGTGTTATGTACTAATTTGAATTTTAATCTAATTATTATTATATAAATTATTATTATATAATCTAACATAATATGTTAGATTATCAAGCAAACATAATAATGTTTGCAAACAAAAAGACAAAAAAAAACAAAACAAGTTTTAAAGGTACCTACCTCATTTAAAATGGTTTTGTTTTTAAAGTAGGTACTCTAGTAATACGGTGAGTACATCTTTACAAACATTCGCCCTGACATATGGACATCCATATGGACATAGACGGTAGATATTGTACCGTCGAACAGGGTATAAATAACAAGTGAGGTATTACGTCACGTCAATAGGTAGATATGCCCTCTGTATTAATGCAATGTACGTACTACGTGATTGCGGCTGCATCGCTAAGTAACGTAGTTAGGTGTAGTTATGGCTCCTGTGTCAGGTAGGTTACCGAAACTTCGTCTTATCATCCTTACGCATCTTGTTGAAGAACAATGAAATATATGACGACCTCTTTGGTGCGGTGGGCGAAGGTTTGCGTGCAACGCAGGAGGTTGCGGGTCGAGTCCTGACGCAGGGCAACTGTTTGTACGATCTGCATATTTGTTTTAGGTGTTTTTGTCGTTTTGTATGTGTTATAAAAACATCTATGTAATAAATACCCTGATTAGGTTGGGGGTAGATGATGATGTGTAGATTGTCCAGTATTCATTATTATTAATTATTTATAATAAATAGTGAGGTTGAGAAGTATAGAGAATAATATAGACAAATTTGCTATTTGCCTTCGCAAAGGTCTATATATAGTACTAAAGAACACAAAAGAAGTAAATAAATAAGTAACGCTGTACAATCCACACAGCATCATTTAGCCCCAAGCTAAAGAAAACCTGTGTTATGGGTACCTACATGACTGATATACTTAATATAATATAATATATTACCTACAGAGAAGGTATATGTACTGTATTTTTACTGTAAATATATCGACGAAAGATCAGCAAAAAAGAAATAACGCGATGAAATAGTAGTAATCATGAAGTATGTGTTCAGATCGCGTAAGTTTAAAAATATTCATCAAAAAACTTGATGCACTGTAAAATAAGGTTAACCACCACTTAAAATGAAAGTTCTTACGTATTACAAAGCAGTGAATCCTTTTATTTTTTATTTATGCACTTTATAAATTTGTTTAACGAGAGATAAGACAAGATAATATCATAATTTGAGATTTGGTTGCTTAGCTAGAGATAAAACAAGAAACCATAGACTTGACCGGTATTTCTCAGTCTTAAATTACAACATCGATCAACACTTCAACTGCCCATTGTCCGCGACCGGACATACCTAACGCCAATTGTCGCTAAGTGTCGATAACTTCGTTGAAACTTACCCTCCGAAGGGATAAGGACGCTCTATTCAATTACCTATCCTAATCAATATCAAGTGAGTAACTATAGCCCTCTAGTGACTATCTTTAATTAGTTTAATCTATGTTGGAGTTTGAAGGAATTCGGTAGTTTCACTCAGGGATCCTTCCCAAGGGGTCTATTCTCATATACAGTCAATGGATGCTAATACCTACCTTACCGAAAATTAGACTTTGTCCGCGTAAAAGTCGAAAATGTATTTTTTTTTGTCATTTAAGTTCTTTGTATGTTTTTAAACTTCGTTTTACATAATGTTTTAGTCCAACATCTTCTGTTGACTCCGATTACGCTCCTTTCCATTCCAATCTGGTACACATTTATTTTGTTTAATTGCTTTTCGGTTAGTGCCCATGTTTGAGATCTATAGGATAATGAAGGTAGAATACATTTCTATACTAATATTATAAAGAGGAAAGATTAAACCTTTCTCCCGGTCAATTAATATACTTATATTATATTAGGTACATATGTCTAATTTTTGATGATGTAATATAGATTTTTATTTATTCTGCTAAATACTGAGCTTCACTATGACAATGATCTATAAGATTGCCACATTTTATCATTAGTCCAAAGAGTTAATTCAAGACGTGGCTACGTTGTTATTTTAGTTAGACCTTATAGGCCAGGACTAAAATAAGCAGTTTTGAGTAAGTACGAGTTTTGTAAGAACCTACCAGAAATGGACAAACGTCAAAAGTGTCAAGGTAACCCATTCTTCCAACCCAACCATGAACATAGGAGTCACTTTTTTAATAAATCACAGTATAACTAGCGGAGCGGCCGGCAACAACTGATAATGGACTTTATGCTGCTAGCAATTGACTTAAATTTGATTACCCGACTTGCGCTTTTTACCCTGCCATCCAAACAAACTAACGTGAATCCTATAGGAGAAATCTTAGGATGCAAATTGCTTTGGATAAAATCCAATATAAAAGAAAGTTGGAAATGGAATCCGATATTTCTCTGCCGGATCTAGACAAAGCCGCCTTCTAATGAGTTTACCTACAAATCCTATTTCGTAGAACTCTGGGTGCGGTGGATGGAAATTTTAAGGTTGTTGCACACGACGTGACGGACAGTGGACCAAGACTGCAACAAAGGGTTTCACGACATTTTTTCGAAATATTCTATTATCCTTATGCGTAGTAGTGTACAATAGTGACTCATAATGCTCATAAGAAACTCTTCTACATATAACATTATGTCCTAAAAATAATCCTTAGCTAAAAAAATTGTTCCTAAACATGATGTCATATGGAATGACATCAATTATACTTGTTTTGTACGATATGTTACCCGATCCAGCTTCAAAACGCCTAGGTATCATAAAAAAACTTTGTACCTTTCGTATATAAAATCCATTTAAATAATAATAAATCTATACTAATATCATAAAGAGGAAAGATTTGATTGTTTGTGTGGATTGAATAGGCTCCGAACCTACCGGATCGATTTGAAAAATTCTTTCACCATTAGAATAATAAATTTTCTAATTTCCCTGATGAATATAGGCTATAGAATATTTTCAAAAAGTTAGGAAAACCCATGAAAAATTAAATTTTTGTTAAATACCCGTGCGAAGCCGCGGCGGACCGCTAGCATGCTACAAAGTTATTTATCTTACTTCCCGTTGGCGCCACAAAAATGTCCTAAAGGAGATTTCACATTAATTATATGCCAACGATCCCATTCCATTTAAGCAGACATAGCGCAAACATTTTAATTAAAGGCTAAAGCTGACGCTGACCCATTTACAAGGGCCGAATGTGCAATGTGCAGGGTGGCTTTACTAGGCTTTTTGTCTATGCTGCTCGAAATTTTAGTAATTTAAGCTTGCTGCTGAGTATTATAAGGATAAAAAAATTTGGCTTGCTGCTTTTCATGGGTATTTTAGGGGTAAAAATAATAATGTTGTGTTAGCTAATGAGTTATTTCAGGCTGATTTATATGCGCTTTTATATTGTGTATGTGTTCAGTGATTATTTTTTTTTCAGATCCTTTAAGTAGTTTGGCGTAAGGAGGCATCTAACAAACATTAAAAGTTTCTAAAGAACAATAATATAAATTTAATCTTTTAATTCACTTCATTCTCTCAAGTCTAAACTCGTTCCGTCGCTTATTTCCTTTAGTTCCGCAGTTATTAAGTGCATTCTGATACTAAGGGAAGGAAGCGGTTTCAAATGCCCCCGGAATCAAATAAATAAATAATGGCAGGCAGCATCATCTAGCCCCAAGTTCAGCAGAGCTTGTGTTATTGGTTCTAGATAACTGAAATATTTATACAATATATTACATAGATAGATACTTTTATAGATAGACACCAAAGATCTGCAGATCGTACAATCATTTGTCCCGAGGCGGGAATCGAACCCGCAACCCCTCCTGCGTCGCCAAAGCGGTCGTCAAATAATCTTTTAATATTTCCCAATTCAAATCAGACTGTTGAAAAATCACGCCTGAGCAATATAAATTTAATTCGCGTCCCAGAACTCAGCTGTTTGTTTATTTTCGAAATTCAAAGCGACGGACAGCACAATGTATTATTCAGATCGCCAACGAATATCAGAGCCTTTCATTTATGGCTATGAAAGATTTACATAAATTTCCATAGTTTCAAAGTGATTACCCGCGATAGTTCAACCAGATCCTTGCGACTGCGGGCTTGAGAACGAAAGCAGGTTCACCTCAGCGCACACCTGCTTAACGTCATCATCATCATCAGCCCACATCACTCCCTGGACATAGGCCTCCCCTATGAGCGCCATCGCGACCTGTCTTCTGGTGAACGTGTTTACCACAAACTCAAGGAATATTTTATTTTGTAATTACCTATCTGGGATGGAGGCCTTTGCCCAGCAGTGGGACACACCAGGCTTATAACTAACTACTTATTGGCATACCTAATTCATATGTGTGTTTATGTAATGCATTGATAAGTTATTTATCTATATCTATACTCATATTATATAAAGAGGAAAGATTTGATTGTTTCTATGTTTGTTTGTTTGTTTGAATTGAATAGGCTCCGAAACTACTGGACCAATTTGAAAAATTCGTTCACCTTAAGAATCCTAAAATTTCCGTGATGAACATAGGCTATAAAATATTTTCAAAAAAGTAAGAGATCCGTATAAAAACTTCAATAATAGAACCAAAGCGCTATACATCAACTTCTTTTTTTTTTCTTTTTTTGCGCTGCTCGCTTTTGCTGTGACTCAACTTCAACTTCTTTTTTTTTATGGCACCGCTTTTGCTACGACGACTCAGCCAGTGTCAGTTACTGTTATGGATTGTCATAGACATCACAATTCGTTACTGGGGTGCGAGTTCAGAGGGTGCGAGAGGAAACGCAAATGTCAAAAATTTTAAAACTTCAAGATTGGAACCATGCAATGTAGGCGATATAGCGGTGCGAGAGAAAAGTCAATGCCAAAAAATAAAGTGTTCCCTGTTTGTTTTTATCTAGGTAAAGGAAGTAAAGGTACAATTTTAAAAAGAAAATATTTTATTGTTTGTTGGTAGTTAGAATTGAATAGGTTCCGAAATTACTGGACCTTTTTGGAAAAAAACTTCATCTATAGAATGATAATCATAGGCTATAGAATATTTTAAGTTAGTGATCCTTATGAAAACTTCAATTATAAAGTACCTAAACTAACGTGTGTGTGTGTAAGAACTTAAAATTATGTGAAATACCCGTGCGAAGCCGGGGCAAGCTGCTAGTTTTTTATAAACAACGTAGTAAAGCACACAGATCCCCACGTAACAATCCCATCCATCCAAGGTGTGAAGAAGAATATTATAATAGACTAGCGGCCCGCCCCGGCTTCGCACGGGTATTTAACAAAAATTTCAGAAATTATACACACTAACACGATAGGCTTCACAGTTTTCATACGGATCCCTTACTTTTTGTAACAGCATTGGGATTTTTGACATTGACTCGACACTCCATAACTGACACTGGCCGTAGAGAAAAAGCAAGCACCGTGCGCTATTATATTCAACCTTTTTTCTATTCTGACGCGCCAAAAGAGGTTGAATATACAGCGCACGGTTCAATTATTGTATTTTTCATGCGGATCCCTAACTTTTTGAAAATATTATATAGCCTATGTTCATCACGGAAAATGTAGGATTCTAATGGTGAAAGATTTTTCCAAATCGATCCAGTAGTTTCGGAGCCTATTCAATTCAAACAAACAAACAAACAAACAAACAAACAAACATACAAACAAACAAACAATCAAATCTTTCCTCGTTATAATATTAGTATAGATAAAGAAAATGACGACTCTGCAACGCGGTGGGCGAAGGTCCGCCTGCGACGCATGAGGTGGTCGATTCCCGCCTCGGGACAAATATTTGTACGATCTGCAAATATTTGTTCAGGGTGTTCTGGTCGTTGTCTATGTTTATAAAAAATATATATCTATGTACTCGTATATTATTATTATATCAGTCTAGTACCCATAACACAAGCTCTGCTAAGCTTGGGCTATATAATGCTGTGTGAATTATCCAGCATTATTTATTTATTTTAATTGTTTTAATACTGGACGCACACAGCCATACTTGACTCATCTCGGCCGCTTGAGACTGTTTACCGTGCAACAGCAGGCAGCCTGGTTTCTAAGCTGACCCGCTTTCTATGTAAACGCGTCTAGCTGGTATTAATTAGGGTATATGGACATATTGACCAGATAAATATTTATGAGGGTGGACACTGCTAGACAATAAACTAAGGAACACATAGTTATCGCTTAATTACTGCTAGGCCGTTTTATTGTAAAGACTGTAAAAAAAGAGAAAAACAAAACACGCTACGACTTAAATTAGCATTTAAGTGAGTGTGCTGAGCTGTTAACATAATTTACTAAACACCATTTGTTAAAATAACATAAAGCAGAACATAATCGAACACAACTTAACACAACCTCTTAGAAACAAAACTATGAATATCCATAACCATTTGGTATTTGTAGTCACATAGAAAACGCGCCCACAATATTCATATTTCTTTATTCAAATACTAGTGGTCCGCCCTGGCTTCACACAGGTATTTAACAAAAAATTAATTTTAATACGAATCCCTAACTTTTTAGAAAATATTCTATAGCCTATATTGAAGGATTCTAATGGTGAAATAATTTTTCAAATCGATCCAGTAGTTTCGGAGAATATTCAATTCAAGAAACAAATAATCAAATGTTTCCTTTTTATAATATATCTTCATATATTCATCTATATTCATCTGAAATAGATAAGTACCTTATCTATGCGATTAGTGCACGAGTATTAAACGTTCATACATTCGTACAGTAGTTGTATTGGATCATTGTGCGCTGAGCTTTAACGACATGGCATGCACTATGTTACTCGCTCAGATAAATTTTTGCCGTCCATTGGTTCTTTACCATACCAGCCAGCGAACAGTGAAAATAGACTGAGTAAACCATTATGTATACATAAATATACCATTATCAGCGAAGCAATAATTAGAGTTACTTTAACTTGAAAATTAGATAGATAGAAATACTTTTAAACACCGCACAACAGAGAACCTTACAAACAGATATAATTAAAGTCGAGGAAGTATAAAGGTCGGCCTTATCGCTCTGAGTGATCTTTTCCAGGTCACCTTATGAAGGACAGCACATGCAAGAACACAATTGAAGAAATAAACAAGATTCGTCAAGTGCGAGTGTAACTAGCATGAAACGTATTTTTATTTTAGGTACATTTCTGGTTAATAGCTGTAGTAGTTGCTGAGATACTAAAGATTGAAAACAGAACAAAAAAAAAGACCATAGGGTTTCGAAAACTATTTCGAAATCCCAAACTAAATCATAATGTAGAATACCTATTATACATACGTTACAAATACTTTATAAACTTACATTAATAAATAGATAGAGAACTACATTTTCTCTTCACCTCAATATTTTCTAGCTAAACTATATATCTTATATATAAATAGAGTAGGAATTTGAGTGCTGGGTCCTTAGCCAACCGGCACTCGCTATGAAGCGATTCGATTTTGAAAATTCTTATCGCTCTAGCGATGGCAACCTTCAAATGGATTAAACGTCAAGATTTTTGGTAGGCAATGTACGAATATTTTGATTTCACCAAACCGATTGACAACATCGAACGATCACTTCCATCAAATTCCTAGCCAAGTGGCAGTTTTGAGAAGCGACTTCACGTAGTTGTCTATTCTCTTGATGGATACACTAGCGAACGCTAAGACCCTGTAGAAATCGAATCGAAACGGCGATTTCATAAACAGCTGTTGGAATTACGTCAAAATTTTAAGTAGCCTTGCGCTAGCGTGGATGTAGCATTCACGATCGCACCCTTGTTTCCCTGTGTCCACGAGGGATTAAAAATATACTTAACAACGAAAAAAACAAGATAAAGCTTTTGCATATGATCGGCAAAAATTCACACATTTGGCTTCTAAGGGCGAGAGTCGAAAGAAATTACAATACAAACTAAAACGTCTATTGTCAAAATGCAAAATAGTTTTGAATTTCTGTTATTTACTCCAATATTACCGAGATGATACGAGTGTCGTAAAATATGTATTTTCTCCTAATTATTTATTTCTTCATGATTTTAAGAACTTGTTGAAAATAATTAAATAATATAATTATATAGCTCAAAACCATTTTTATTTTCTTTCTATTGATTTTAATTACACAATAAACACTGCCATAAGTATTTCAAAAGATTGGGTAAACTTCCAAATCGAAACAATTTTTTTGTTATGTATCACGTTTGTTTACAGAAATTCTATCTGAAGTTATAGGTAACAACCTACTTGGCTTGGTACTCCTTTTTATTTGACCCGTCATTTCATGAACGGTGAACGGACGAAATAAGCGAATGATTGAGTTCGATAACTATAGACTACAGACCGTACACCATAAGTTGTCCTGCCTCAGGAATTGGCAGCATTATATTGGCAGCACGATATTGCCAACATTATGAATCTTTTACCCCATTATGTAAACGTGTGTTTATGTTTTAATTTCATATTTGTATATAAATATATAAGTAGTTAGGACTAGGAAAGTTTTAAATTATGAAACAATAAAAATTTTAAATTATTTATTGAAATTGTTCTGACACTAATTATGGTCAAAAGGAACATAAATAAACAACACAAAAAATTCTTATAAATCGAAATCTTCAAGATCCACGACGATTTTCAGCAGAATTGACTTGTTGCAGGCAGCAATAGCTTCGCTTCTTTATATTATGTATTCTACTCGTGGTTTTCTCCGACATGACTGAAAATGACACATAAAATTTGTATTAGTATAATATAAAATTCAAAAATTCAATATTTGTATATATACAAATAAGGGATATCATAACAAGATAAATTAAATAACCTGGATAATTTACTTTTTATTTTATCTTTTTATGTGAGTAAATCTTATGATCCATTCTAAAGGTATCGTGTATAAAGCTGGTATCCCTATTTTACTTACCAGTTGCATTGATGGTGCAACGCGAGATCGCACTAGATTTAATGGATTTAACTGGGCATGGTCTGCCTTTTCTTCCTCACAAAAGGCACGCACCTTCAACACAATCTCTTTTGCACTGCTTTTGCATGAATAATTCGAAAAATATTAATTAATAACACAAATACGAGCGCAATACTTCAATCAAACTATGACAGTCTAACAACAAAAGATTGACAACCAATTGTGCCAACTTATCGGCATTTAGCGATGCGATCAGACGTATAGACAAGGCGATAGCTACGCAAAGGTTACTTTGTCTACCAATTGAACTTCGCCATCATTTGAGCTATGATGATTGTCGTTGCGATGCGTGATATCGAAGGAATATGTCAAATCCATACATTTTTGTACGTTTCTACCATCGCTTTCGATTCGCAAATGTTACTTTGTCTAGAGCCCCTGGTCTTTTCATCATCTATCCAAACAATTTGGCGCCGATTAGTTTCCCGATATATTTAGCTGAACAAGTCAAAACATCCGGAAACTACTTAATAATGTACGCCTCTACCTGACCTCTGCATACTACTAACAAGGTCTCTAATTAACGCTATAGAAACGCAACTAAATCAAAGGAAAAGTTAAAAACGAGGTTATTACTTCCGACCGATCGATGTGGCGTGGTGGGCAGGTCATGCGACGGGAGGTTGCTCCTGTTTTTCCCGCTTCGGGACAAACGTTTGTGCGATTTGCAGATATTTCGGTTGTTCTGGTATTTTTTCTATGCATAATGAAAACTTTATCTAAAATACCTCTATGAAATATCGGTATTTTATATACCTATATCAGTCATCTAGCCCCAAGCTTGTGAAAGGGGAGTACCCCGTTCACAAGCTTGGGGCTAATGGAATATTGTAATGGATTGTCTAAAATGTGTTACAAAGTTTGCTGTAATGGAATTGCTGTAAAAGGAATTGCTGTAATGGATTGTCTAAAATGTTTTACAAAGTTTTATACTTCAAAGATATACTTCAGGGATTGGCAGGAAATAGTCATGCATGCGTCATGTGTGTTAGTGTAAAACCTAGGTATTACTTACTTCTATTTTTACAATCATAACGAACAGCATAGGCCCTAGACTTAGTAAAAAAATAAATTTAAAAAAATAAACAAATCTGTCAGAGCTTTCGTCAAAGCTTTCATCAAAGTAAAATGTAAAGTACCTATCATAATAAATAAAAATCCTTCAAGACTGCTTCATTGGAATACAACAAAAAACAGTAATATTGAAATTTAGTGTTCTTTTACAGAAAATAGTTGTGTAAAATTGAGATTTTTTTCATTATAGTGTACAAGTTCCTATAAACGAAGTAAGCCTTCGCACTCGGGGTCATATGCGAGTTCTAGTTCCTCTCGACGTAATCGAAAATTCGGGATATTATTTGACATTCTCGCTAATTATACAATACGACATACATGGAACATAATGATAATTCTCAGACACCTGTCTCCCAATACAAGCTGACTGCTAGGCCAAGTAGTCCAAAATAATTGTTTGTTCTCCTTTGAATGTTTTAACGCAGGTTGATAATGGTTTGTTTTAAACAATTCTTACTCCGTTTGTCTAGTCGAAAGAAAAAAATAAAATATTTTGTTTTACCTTAATCAAACAACACAATAATAATACACAGCAATCTTAAAATTTACTTGTAAAGTAGGTTATTTAATAAGGCAAATATGGTCGTCACTCAGCGATATGCTGGGTGCACACTGATGTGTCCCACACACCCAGCGCTTATTTTCAGTGAAGACGTAGTTCACGCTAGACCCAGTATGTGAGTTTCACATCTATTTTAAATTAAATGGTCATTCAAACTTTTGATCGAGTTTTATTATTAAAGGGGTGCATCAAGGTCGCGTCCCTGGTGAACGGTCTTGAATTATATATCAAGGCTGGTTGTTTTTGCTATACAAATATTTTCACTCATGACTCTTTTGTTAGTTTAAAAACTGGCAGATTTAATGTATATTCCTTGAAAAATGTACTCCGGTGAAGAGAAATGTGTTAAAATTACGTTCCTTTGGTGGTCGAGTTGATTGTTGGTCGTATATTTACCTTTTGGTAGTAGGTAGGTACAGTCGACTGGCTACCATTTTAAAGGTAGATAAATTTACCACTGAATATAAAAGTACTTATTGTCAAAGAAAATTTCAGTGTATTTAACAGAATAAAATAAGTACAACTAAAGGATAAAATTTAATCTACTTCCTAAATATTTAAGCCGTCATCAGAAGGTAGAGTGCGCAGAATGCTGTCAGCATTGCCACATTGGATGTCGATGCTAATACGGCGACTGTCATACATGTTATTTCCTTGTTATATATTTTTATTTCACAATTAATTAAAATATTTCTTTATCAATTGCAACTACTATTAAATAATAGTTTATTGTGGTTCATAACAAATACAAGCTAACTTAGTGTGTGTTCGCCTGCGACGCAGGAGGTTACGGGCTATTCCCACTTCGAGACAAAATGTATGTACAGTGCGCGTCAGAATTAAGTACCCCCCTTCTCTACAAAATATTTCGACTACTTCTAATTCCCTTGTAACATTTCACAATTTTTCACATGCAAAAATTTATCACGCCGCCGCCCGCTCAGGATCGAACCACCCTTCCACAATACTCAAAGTCTAAAATTCCCAACAATAACAACTATTGTGTACCACGTACATTGACATAGGGGGGTTTATTATATGTGACGCGCACTATACGTTTCACAAATATTTGCATCGTGTATTTGCATACACGTGATTTTTATTCATCTATATCAGTGATATACCTCTAGTACCCATACAAGCAAGCTTTGCTTACTATAGTCCTGGAAGACGCTGTGTAAATTGTCCAGCACTATTTATATATTTCAAAATAGGATCGTGTAGATTGCCCAGCATTATTTATATATTTCAAAATAGGATCTTGTAGATAGCCCAGCATTATTTATACATTTCAAAATAGGATCTCGCCCCTTCCTCTCAGCCAGTTGACAACTCGCCGAACCGCACGAGAACTGAGAGCAAATACAAAACGCGCGAGTCCCAACTTGAGTTGAGGCACCTTAACTGAGTTTCTTGTTGTGTTTGTTGGGACGCAGACCCAGGCAGTTTTGAGTGCTTCACGAAAATACAGTTAGTGATGTTTGTTGCCGTAGACGGTAAGAAAGTAGTTTTACGGCAGTGTTTATTTTGACTGCTTGTTTTATTGGTACTTACCTAACTCCGAATTTATCGAAGATACATTTGTTTTTCGTGAACGGCGTACTGTGCCGGACACCCGTCATTCTTCGGACTTGAACCTGGTGGATTTCTTTTACTGGAGCAACTTGAAGGAACTGGTGTACGAAAAACCTATTCCCTTAATAGACGAACTTTTACGCTACAAAATTTCAAAGTTTATATTATTTTAGAATGCTCTTGAAATGGACAATGTTTTCAATGTACATGGCATAGATATTAGATTTTCATACATATTTTCCAATCAGGTCAAGCTTAAAAAAAAATAATGTTTCAGATTGGCCTTGACCTGCCACATATGCACTTTTAAGGTGATCCGCTCATTATGGGACACCTTGTATAAATAGGTATTTTGAGGCAAATTCAGCTTCCGGATGAGTAGTTTTCGAGACTGCATAATTATTACCTAGATTATTATGTATCTAGGGTAGTGTAGGTGTGATAGTGACTTTCTACATTTAGACATCACATTGCACTTATCTCTGACCTCTTGCCTAATGAAACCTTCCGCAGTTCATTCTCAACCTTATATCTGCGGCCTAGAGTTCAGACTAGCTTGCAAATAAGTCTAGATTTCTAGAAGCTTCCAGAGGCTTATTACGTTATTTACAAGGAACAGTAATTGTTAGCGGGAAGTGACTGTGTTCAAAATTAATGCTGCTGTAATGAGTAGAATTGTTGGCAAGACCTCCAACGATAAATCTTTTCTCCTAATTTTTAAAACAACAATCTGACAATTTTTTTTACTAGAAAACGAATAGTGAATAAATGCATGATCAAAAGTAGGTACTTTTGTATGTAGAATGAGATTCAGAATGGCGTCATACAGCATGCTGTAGTGCTCTGTTTGAATCCGATGAGCGGGACAACAAGACTGGTGACGTAATCCTAATTCCCATTTCTAATCCTATATTGTAGTTATACATACCTAATTTAAGATGTGCATTTTAGTATTTTAACACACTGCTCGAGTAACCTCAAGTACCGAACGAAAAGAAATACGCAAATCTTTCTTCAGTTGTTTCAAAATGGTTTCGAGATGGGAAAGCTGTTAGAAAGGACTCGTAATGAAGCGCATACCACAGGATGTAAAGTATTTACGAGGGAGTGCAGTTATTTAATAACTTGCCTAACGAGATAAAGGAATATGCTAGATTAAGCATGTTCAGAACCCAAATAAAAAAAGCTTATAACATAAGATATGCATGCATAAAAACATACATAAGTTATCTTAATGTAGCTATTCCACTCAAAATTGTTATTAATTATGTAGTCTCAGTTTAAAGTTAACCACGCTGTTGTCTGTATTCCAAGTTTGATGTAGGTAGGTATGCTCTATCAAAATATTGTTTGAGCAGCTCGATCATAGCGTTCTATTGCAATTAAGTTATACATAAATATATAATTATACATATTATACATTATGTATAAATACCACTATACCACCTACCAGCCCCGGAAATTCTGCGTTATGCCTTCTTCTGCTCATAATACAAAAAATATTCACTTATCTCATTATAAGTTTGCTTTATCACAAGTAAACATCTGTAAACCGAGGTGAAGCATCTCCCGCGCAAACTATTATTGTATATGTATTGTATTGTATATTACGAATATTATTGTATTCGTTAACTCCAGGTTCATCCGATAGTTTATTCGTAAGAAGCTTCCATAAGGCGGAAGCCCAAAGCCCTTCCACAGTGGTCCTAAGGGCCTAATAACCAGGTCATGACTAATGTACCTACTCACACCCGCACTTACGGGCCGTAGCGATCATAAAACAGGATGACAGCGGAATTTAAACTTTATTACGTGGATTTACGATTCTTAGTTTGGTTTAGGGTTGGGAGAAAGCAACTGCAAAAACTTAGCGAGCCAGACCGCGTCCGACATAAAATTAAATTAATTAAAAAATATTAAAAACTAGCTTTTGCTCTTGGCTTCGCACATTGACGACCTCTGTAACGCGGTGGGCGACATTAAAATTATCTATGTATTTACTCGTATTATGTTTAGCAGTTATCTTGCATGCACTAATAACACAAGCTCTGATTAGATCGGGGCTAGATAATGCTGTATGAATTGTCCAACGTTACAAGTAGCCTATGTCCCCGGGATACTCCCTGATAAATTTCACTAATATCCGTTCAGCCAGCGTAAAAAGGTATAAGAACAGAATTACGTTCTCTTTTATAATGTTAGAATGGATAGATAATGTAAAAAATAGATAATGAAGTTGAGATATCTGCAGACTGTTGAGAACAATCTAGTGTAAGCCTACTTGATCTAAGTCAATGCCAATCAGAAGCGTACCCAAGACACTGCTGCATTGCCTCCCTGAATGGCACACTGATGCTCTGAACTAGATCTTACATGAAAAAATCAATTTTGTTAAATACCCGTGCGAAGCCGGGGCGGACCGCTAGTTAAGTTTAATTATTAACTAGAAGAGTCAATGAACCAGGTCAAATAAGCAGAATATTTATGTACCTAATCATCAAACACATGATTTAACAGCAATTTGCTTACCTAAGTATTATTGTATTATCACTAATTGCCATATAGCGAGGGAAAGTAGCCAACATCTTGGGGACACTTCGGTCTGGAATTGGTGTGGGTCAGTTGAGCTGCAAGCTATAGCAAACAAAGTTCAGGTACCTAGTCTGTTTTTCTCCTTTCGTTACTACTAGGAATGATCGGGAATATTTTTTCCCGATTATTCCTACCCTTATCGTAGGTAGGAATAATCGGGAATATTTTTTCCCGATTGTTCCTAGTAGGAACGCAGGGGTAGGGACAATCGGGAATAGGCGGTTTTCTACAGTCTGCAGTATTTTTTTTGTAAATACTAGTTTTCATTTGGTTATTTAATAGTAATTTCCAATTACTTATGAATATTAAATCAGTGTCAAATCAATACCTAGGCACATTATACTTTTAAATGAAATGAGCATCTTGAAAAGAACTTGAAAAATTCACGACAGTGGAGTATAAGGACCTTGTTTTTTTTTTTAATTTGTCCCTGTTTTGGGGCTTTAGTGGCCTCCCTGGGCCTGTTATCTGTTAACAGACCATAAAACAGGCCTATAACGACTTGGCCTTCTTACACTTGTAATGTAAATAGAGTTCAAAGTTGTAAAGGATTTTTAGTGCCTTTTAGGAAGAGGAATGGCAAAGGGCGTGCAATTTAAAACGAAATGCGTTTAATGAGATATCTTGTTACCTTTACTTTAAAGAACAATGGCAGGTCTCCATACTAAGAATTGTCTGGAATCAAATTGAAGCGACCCGTAATGAAAAATATGTTGAAAGATTTGGCGTTTGCTCCAGAATCTATAAATGAGACTATTTTCATTTGAAAAAGCAGGAAAAAAAAGATTTCAGTGTTTGAATTTTTAGGTTATGAATGAACGTCAAACAAAAATTATGTATAATAGATCGCAGATTGAAATTAAATCTTAAAGAAATTGATAATGTGGTGTGGTTAATTGAGGTAACATGAGTATTTACAGACAAACAAAATGAGAAAAATCGAAATAAGTTCTAACCTTCTTGTATGTTTACAAAAACTGGGCGCGTATTTAAAAAAATATACTTGCCCCGTAAACACAAAAAAACTGAGGGTTATATAATAAATGTAATAAATGATGTTGGACAATCCACACAGCATCATCTAGCCCGAAGCTAAGCGAGCTTGTGTTATGAGTACCTACTAGATAACTTATATACTTAAAACAATGTATATAAGTATCTACATAGATAAATATTTTTATTTTACGGCCCTTCGCCCGCCAAGCCACAAAGGTTGTCACAAAATACCTATGTGAGCAAATAAAAACACATTTTGTTAAAAATATTTATTTCATTGCTCATTATCATCTCGCAACTCTCGGGTCAAGTCCTAAGTCTTGATATCGACGCAGTGTGTTCACGCATAGATTGCAGTTTACACATAAAATAGTGTGCTACGATGACCTCTATAATAATCTGCCATTACGATTGTCCCGGGTTTACAACAAAAGTCCAATTCACTAGGCAAAATCAGAGAACAGTAAGATTAGCTTATGATCACGCAAAGCAATATCGGAGTCCTAAGGGCACGCACTATAGTCACACAGGTCGGGTAGAAATATATAGAAAGCCAAAATATAAACACAAAACACAGAAGAGATTAAAAAAGCGAGTCTCGGAAGGATTCTGTAGCGTATTAACAGACAACCACAGACAACATGACACTGTCAAAGACAAAAGATAAAATAGTACCCGCACCACTAATAAAATGGTAACATTTCGAATGTACCTCATTCGAATATCATTTGATAAGCTTTTAAATAACATAAAATAACCGGCCTTTACGAGAAGGAGTAAATAATTGAAAAATCGTAGAAAATTAATTAATATTGATTCACATACATCAAATCCATGGACGCGAAAAAAAGTCCAGACCAAATTCTGCCATTGTTTTTTAAAGGCATTTAAGGTGTCATACCTATTCATTTATTTAGGGGTGGTGATCCTTACTTTTATATGATGATGATGTCGTGATCATCATATAAATGTACAAGTCCACCGCTGGACAAAGACCTCCCTGCTTTTAATATAATCTAGTTGTATAACGACCTCTGTGGCGTGGTCGGCGAAGATCCGCCTGCGACGCAGGAGGTTGCGGGTTCGCCTCTGTTCAGATTTCAATTCAAAACTTTATTTCAAACTATATTTCTTGAGGCTTACAAAATAAGCACTTAGACAAGTCAAATTTCATAGAAGTAATTATTAATTGTCAGTGTGCAATGGAGCGATATCTGAGGAGATCTGGCACAGCATGATGCACAGCATTAACATCATTAATGTAATTATCTATCGAGTTTCCAACTAAAGACCTCGTTTACCCCTGTGTGGTCGGACAATGTAATAAATGCTAGACCATTTTGGAGATGACGAATAAGCAGTCTAAGGTAAAAAACAGTTTTTGAGTTCCAAAAGCACGATCTATACCCTCCGGTGGTTCTGTCCCGTAACTGCAGGCTCCAGTAAATGATGAAAAAAGCTTGTTTGTCAACTGGAAGCTTGTATAGGAGTAGACCCAAGGTCTGATAAATATGATAACTCGGGCTTCGCTCCCTCTTCCGGGAAAATTATCAGAACTTATCAAGCCCTCTGCAAAAGGCACTTCCGCAATCAGGCGACAGTTGCGGCGTTATTTTTCCTTTAAACTCGGAACGTGTTAATTTTCTGTTATTGTAAAAAGCTTTTTTGGTGAAAACGGACTTCGAAACGTTTTTTAAGTTTTGTTTGCTTGGTGTTGTGTTCAGTGAAGAATAAATTAATAAATATTGATGGACAATCTTAACAGTGAGAGTCTTTGTAGACTGTTAATCTACACGGAAATATTAAAGAGTAGCGGTCCGCCCCGGCTCCGCACGGGTATTAAACAAAAATTTCAGAAATTATACACACTAAAACGATGGGTTTCACAGTTTTCATACGGATCTTTACTTTTTTTAACAGCATTGGGGTTTTTGACATTGACTCGACATTCCAAAACTGACACTGGCCGTAGAGAAAAAGCAAGCACCGTGCGCTATACAACCTCTTTTTCTATTCTGACGCGCCATAATACAAAAAGAGGTTGAATATACAGCCCACGGTTCAATTATTGAATTTTTCATGCGGATCCCTAACTTTTTTGGAAATATTATATAGCCTATGTTCATCAAAGAATTTTTTAACTCGGTCCAGTAGTTTCGGAGCCTATTCAATTCAAACAAACAATCAAATCTTTCCTCTTTATAATATTAGTATAGATTAAGAAAAAAGGACAGATAAATAAGAGAACTACACCCCCCCCCCCCCCCCCCCCGCAACAAGCACTGAACATTCAAGTGGTTTTGATCTTTTCTTGTATAGAAGGCAATTTTAGAACTTTACGTAGTAGTAAGTAAACACCTATTTTAAGTAACATAGGTATACTACCTTCAAGTAACATTATCATAACTGTTAGTGTATTTTTATCAATTGCTGATGAATGATCTCTATTAAAACAATAACTTCCTTCAGTATAGTGCATTGATGGTTTTCTTAAAAATAAATAAATAATACCGTTTCAAGATCATTTTATACACAAATAAATTATCAAAATCCGATCGCAATATACAAAGTAAATAAAGGACAATTATAGATATAAAACATATTAGTTTCCAAAACACGGACGAATATAGATAAAAAACCTACCAGTCTCTTCGTTTTCAAGATACCTAGGTACCATATGCCATGTAAGCTACAACTTGCAGCCAAGCTGCGTCCGTGGCCAGAACGAGAGTTTGCAATACCTTGTAGGTATAATTAGCACTAGCTTAGCCGATAACACTCACGTCAGCGAGATAACGGAAACAAAGTGCTCGAGGAGGTTAGAGGTGAGGCGCAGTGGATGAACAAACAGTTAGATCAGTATCCAAAACATAAATAAATAATGCTGGACACACAGCATCATCTAGCCCCAAGCTAAGCAGAACTTGTTTTATGGGTGATTGATATACATAATACTTATCAATATAATTATTTAAATTATATATTTTATTTTTTTACATAGACAGCGACCAGATCTCTCTGAACAAATATCTCCAGATCGTACAAATATTTGTCAAGCGGCGGGAAATGAACCTTGAACCACCGCGCCACAGAGCTCGTCATAAAATGTGAGGTTGTGAACCGTTACCAAGAAATTAGAAGCAATAAATAGCTACAAGAAGAAACAAATATATTACAAAAAATTATTCAAATCTACATCTTTTTAGACGATACATTTGATTATAATAAAGACAATTAGAATTTTTAGTTCCTGGTTCTCGTCTCCCCTTGCGGAGTAGCATTCCAAGAGAACCAGATCCCATATCTTACTTGTCTTCATGGACCGGTCTGAGAGGAGTCGCAAGAGATGCATCTTAGGATGTAGACTCTGAGGTGGAAGTCTCAAATGGCATATTATCTGACTTGACTAGAACTTGCATGAAGTGACGTGAGTTACCAAATATCATAATTTGCTTTGATTCGAGTGAATTAATAAAGAAATCGCACAGTTAGGCTTACTGCGACATATTACAAGTCCAAAAAAAATACAGTTTATAGTCAAGTGTATGGAAAAAAGACTTATACAAAAATATTTCATAAAAACCATCTAGAAACTTGAAAAAAATATCGCAAGAAAGAACACGAAAATATCTTTTCGTCTCGAAATGCTCAATATTTTGAGTGATAACATTTTATAATTTTGTTACTGTAAGAAAGGTAATTTTATCATCTAGAGAAATATGTATAAAGATTTTACCTTACTGGTGTATTTACTTTTAAAATAAATTAAAACCGATAAATAATGTTGACATTGTCGAACAAGAGATTCAACTAAATCAAACGCATCACCATTTTCAACTTTATTTGTCAAGCGCTACGAACTACTAAATAATACTACTAATACCTAAATATTGTCTTTATACAGGGCCTTAAACTTTAGAAAGCATGCCTTTGACAGAATCTAAAACGATGAGGCGTTGAAGAGAAAAACTAAGAAGACCTTAAAAAGACTTTAAGGTTTAGGCTTGAAGGCCAGAAGATGTGTCCGGAAAATAATGTTTGATGATATGCTAAAAAGAAACATAGAAACCCATACGAAATTAGAAGAAAAAGTAGACAAAGATAAAATCGTCGCGAAACATTAATTTTTGAAGTAAATTGATTTGTTTGAGTCATAGTCTGTGGCCGCAAGCGCATGCGAGCGTACGCACCGTTAGTGACTCATCAATCGCGATGGCGTCTAATGTAGTGAAATGCAATAATTGCAACATAGTTATCTGTGAAGTTCTTGCCTTTATCCAAAATAAATTGGATGTTATGTCGGAGGAATCTCTAGTGCAGATCTGTAAAACATCCTTCTCCTCGGAGGATATTGACCGTGCAAAATCATTGTTGTTCGAATCTCTTACGACAACAAAACGAAAGATAACCCGGAAGAGGGATGGAAAGGCGCAGCGGGATCTTTTTGATGTTATTAGCATTTTCAAGCAGACAGACCCGGAAGAAGTTCCTATTTTTGTGGCAAAGGAACTACAAAAACTACCACCCATTAGTTTTGATCACATTGATGCTACAAGATTACTCAAAGACATACTTGTGATCCAAAATGACCTCAAAACAATAAAGGAATCGTATGTGTCTATAGATAAATTAGAAGAAGTGAAAAATGATCTTTTTAACCTCAAACAAGCGTCTATTGTGAACAATTACGAGTGTTACGTGAACAAAAATCGCGGAGGTGGCGGTATGTCCGATAGTTATCTTATCGACAGCGGGCCCTCCGGCCTACCGCACATAACGGACCACGGCAATATGACGCATGATCGAACAGTTGAAAATACGTCACGGAGTAATGATGCCTGTATTCCCATGATGTCCATAGCGAACTTTGATGCTCGTAAGTCTACACCGTTCACCCCTGGTCGAGCAGGAAACTTTTCATCCTCGCCTGTTACCGAAACCCTAAAGCAGCCTTCGGTGAGAATCTCGCCAAAACCTTCACGAAACGACACACCTGGATTAAACCCTAGCGATCATAATACGGAGAAAGTATCGCCGCCGCCGTCAGCTTCTGTGCCCAAATCCTACTCGGGAATGGTACAAGCGGAGGGGGAATGGCAGGAAGAAAGGCCTAAAGAAGAATGGATTTTAGCTCAGCGAAAGAGACTTAAGAATCGTTTTAGTACCTGGGAAGGGAAAGCACTTACTAAACCTAATGAGAAGTTCAAGGCCGCTGATATCATGGTACCATTATTTATAAACAATGTAGATACAAGTACATCTGAGAGTGATATAATTGAATACATAGCCGAGAAAACGCAAGCTAAGGTATCTTTGTACAAAATAAAAACAAAATACCAAAAGCGATACAATGCGTATAAAATGTTTGTACCCAATAGCAAATTATCACTATTTTTAGAAGATAGTCTGTGGCCTGAAGGCATTTCCTTTAGAAAGTTTGTTGACTTGAAAAAACACAACCAACAATGGGAGACACAGTCAGTCAGAAAATAAGTAATACAACTTTTATTACCTACAATTGCCGCTGTTTTAAGAGGTCTATTGACTGTGTAAGGTCTCTGTGTCAAGCAGCTGACATTGTGGCCTTGCAGGAAACATGGCTGCTGCCGCACGACGTAGGCTACCTGGGGTCAATAGACCAAGAGTTCTCCTACACTGGTAAATCGGCGGTGGACACATCTACGGGCATGCTGAGAGGGCGGCCGTACGGCGGTGTCGCTATACTGTGGCGCAAAAGTGTGTTTCGCTCGGTCTCGGTTGTGCACTGTGCGAGCGTGCGGATAGCGGCCATAAAAATCGTGCTTGAAGATCGTCAGCTGTTAGTGTTTTCAGTTTATATGCCTACTGACGCTACGGACAATATAGCGGAGTTTACCGAGTGCTTGAGCGAAATTAGTGCGGTGATAGAAAGCTGTTGTGCGGATTCAGTGTTCATCATGGGAGATTTCAACGCACACCCGAGTGCGCCGTTCGGTAAGCAGCTTGAAAACTTTTGTAGTGACCAAAAATGGACTTGTGCGGATATTGAATACCTCGGAAGGTTATCGGACTCGTACACCTATATTAGTGATGCGCACGGAACTAGGTCATGGTTAGATCACTTAATTACTACGGAAGCCGCGAACAAGTCTATAGTGGACATTAAAATTAACTATGATATCTCGTGGTCTGACCATTTCCCACTGCAAATAAAGTGTAATTTAAGTATGGTTTTGCCTAAAGTTACTTTAAATAATTTTGTACCCAATCCTGTTACTTGGGGAGAGAGGGACAGCGCGCAGATTAAAAAGTACACTCAGTTGTGTAATGCTAAGTTACGGGAGATATGTTTTCCACCTGAGTTAAGGCAATGTGGTGATACTACTTGTCATGAGGTAGATCACAAGTTGATATTAGACCAGTTATATAGTAACATAGTAGAAATATTAAGGACATCGGCTTCTAGTTGTTACCATAAAAAAGTGTATATAAGAAACAGTAGAAAGAAAAAAGTCCATGTCATAGGGTGGAATAAATTTGTTAGGGAAGCTCACAGGGATGCTCGGCTACATTTTCAGGAATGGGTTTCATACGGTAAACCCTCTTCTGGTCCTATACACAAAAAAATGCAATCATCAAGATCAAATTTTAAAGCAAAGCTGAAATGGTGCCAAAATCATCAGGCACAAATTAAAATGGATATTATTGCTTCACTTCATAAAACTAGGGACTTTGGTAAATTCTGGAAACAAACCAGTAAACTGAATATGCGGCCGAGTGTACCTATAAGTGTAGAGGGTATTAGTGATCCCGCTCAGATTGCCAACCGGTTTAAGGAGCATTTTTGTGTATCACCATTAGCGCCTGCAGCTGGGGGGAGGGAGCAGGATGGGATGCGCGGGGGTGAGCCTATTGTACAAATCACAGCGAAGGAGGTGGCGCGGGTGGTGAGGAACATGAAGAGAGGTAAGTCCCCGGGACACGACGCGTTGAGCATTGAGCACTTAAAGCATGCTGGGTTCCACCTACCGGGCGTGCTCGCAATGTTCTTCACCCTCTGCGTCGGGCATTCATACCTGCCGGCGGCGATGATGCGGACTGTGGTTGTTCCTATCCTTAAGAACAAGACCGGTGACTCATCCAGCTTGAACAACTACAGGCCGATATCACTCGCCACGGTCTTGGCTAAGGTGCTGGACGGTGTGATTGATATGTATTTAGAGCAACACCTTAAACTGCACGATGCACAGTTTGGCTTTAGAGCCGGACTGTCCACTGAAGCCGCAGTGTTAACCCTCAAACACACCGTCCAGTACTACACGAGCAGAAGCACTCCTGTCTACGCCTGCTTTTTAGACCTATCAAAAGCTTTTGATCTTGTTTCGTATGACAGGTTGTGGCAGAAGCTCGCGACCGAGACTCAAATTCCTCCGGAGCTAATCTCGCTGTTTAGGTACTGGTACGGCAATCAGGACAACAATGTAAGCTGGGCGGGATCATTATCGGATATGTATAGGCTGGAGTGCGGGGTGAGGCAGGGCGGGGGGACTTCACCGAGGCTATTCTGCCTATACATAGATCGTCTGATCCGTGAGCTCAGCAGCACCCGGGTCGGGTGCTCGATTGATGGGGTGACCATAAACAATATCAGCTATGCTGATGATATGGTGCTGCTGAGCCCATCGATCAGTGCCCTCAGACGACTGATAGGCATCTGCGAGTGCTATGCGGAGGACCACGGGCTCAGGTACAACGCGAGCAAGAGTGAACTGATGGTCTTTAAGGCGGGTTCAAAGACCTACACCACAGTCCCGCCAGTTACACTCAATGGCAATCAGCTGAAGTGCGTGTCAGAGTTTAAGTACCTGGGCCACTGGGTCACCGAGGCACTCACAGATGATGTAGACATGGAGAGGGAGCGGAGGGCGTTAACGGTCCGAGCTAATATGCTGGCCCGTAGGTTTGCGCGTTGCAGTGCGGAGGTGAAAACAACATTGTTTAGGGCGTTCTGCCAGACTTTTTACACGTGCAGCCTATGGATAAAGTATACGCAGAAGACCTGGAACGCCCTTCGCGTCCAGTATAACAATGCCTTCAGGTGGCTGATGGGGCTGCCGCGCTTCTGTAGCGCATCAGGCATGTTCGCGGAGGCGCGGGTCGACGGGTTCGCTGCGATCCTGCGCAAGAGAACGGCGTCGCTGATGAGCAGGGTGCGCGGCAGCGCCAACAGCTACCTGCAGGTCATTGCAGGAAGGCTGGATACAGCCTCCCCCTTCATGCGGCACTGGACTAAGGTTCATGCTGTATTGAAATAATAATTTGAATTGTGATGTGTTTTTAATGTGATATTTTTATTTATTTATTAGAATGTTATTGTATGTTTGAATTTTTTTACATTATATGGACTGTATATGTAGATATTTATATTTATGTCTGAAATAAATGATTTGAATTTGAATTTGAATTTGAGTAAAAGTGTGCTGCAGCTATCGTTTTAGGAAATGACATGTGTAAAAATAACAAAAGAATTATGCGTTTCAATGAAAAAAAGTATTTACTAGTTTAACGAATAATAATCAATTAATACATAGATTGCTTGGATAAATAATTCGAACATTTCGAACTTAATTGACTATAACTCTTTGTAACGAGTAATAGTCAATTAAAAGATATGCTTGGTTAAATAATAAACAAATTTTCGAACATAATATTGAAAATTACAAAAAAGATAAAAAAGTATGAGTTAATGAGTCATTGCACGTGTCCCGACTCACTTTGCCAATGCTTTGCCATTTATTTATCTTTTATTCGTAGTGGGGCTCATACTTTTATATTCATAAAAATTGTTATGCATTAGAATAGTATCTACCTACACTTGAGGGTAGATTGATATAATGTTGTTCGTTTTAATAAAATGCCTACCGGCAGTTCGCCTTGTACCTGCTTTTTATTACTTACTTTTAATTTTTTTATTTTTCTATGTATAATAAAAAAAATATCTATATATGTAATAATATTGTATTATGTATATCGGTCATCTAGTACCCACAACACAAGCTCTGCTTAGCTTGGGAGTAGATGATGCTGTGTGGATTGTCCGGCATTATTTATTTATTTACTACACCTCAAATATTAAAAAAAATCATTTGACCGATTTTTAGTTTATGGACAAACTTCAAAGAGTTTATTATTTATACGATAGATGTTTTGTGAAATGTAGTGACCACGTAATTATTTTAATTATCGTATTTATGGATGACATAAATGGATTTCCCCTTACCAAGATAAGACTTTCACATGTGTTTACAAAGAGAAGGATACAGGACAAAGTTCGTAATCTCTCGAACTGGCTATTACCCAGCTTGATAAACAAGGTCAGGTCATAAGGTCGAATTATAAGGAATAAGATAACGTTCTTGGAAATTACCTCAACGGACGCACTGTATCGCCCCGGAACGTTAGTTACGGCAGATGTAGAATTTCTAATGATGTCCTATGTAATCTTCAGCCATGGCGGGGCGTTGAGTCTCAACAACCACGTGTGCACTCTCTATTCCCTCACTCTTATAATCCAACTAGCGGTCCGCCCCGGCTTCGCACGGGTATTTATTAAAAAAAAATTTTTTAAGAAATGAGGCGCGCACGTGACGCAATGCCGGAACGAATATACTAATGGGATGCACAATTATGGTTCGCAGGTGGTCTGCGGCTTTGCGTTGGACTCCGTACCCTCTCCATCTCATAGAGGATTTATCAACAAGAGAAGAGGGAAACAATTACATGAAATCTGACATATTGACATTAATTTGTGAACATAATAAATAAATAAATAATGCTGGATAATCCACACATCATCACTTAGCCCCAAGGTAAGCTAGATTACTGATATACATATACATATTTATCTGCAAAAACATAAACAATCCCGCAGTATTCAATATATTTTAGTTACCAACTTATTACAAAGAAAAGTTTATAAAAATAAGCTAGATAAACCACAAAGCGTGTTAATTTTTATTAGCGGGTCTGCAAACTATCACTTCAGCGATAAGGCCACCCACTGTCGTACTTGTCGTATGAAATGTCTCATTGTAGCGTTCTTTTCTTTTTTCTGGTGTACGCTAATAAGCTTTTGGATTCTTTTGTTAACTTTTTGTTTATTGTGAACGTAATTCAAGGAATATTTTTCATTTGCGATTCTTTTAGGATTATGTGAATATACGTAGATCTCATTACTATCCATCTGTTTGTTTTTACACGCAACTATTGACATTATCGTAGCTTACACTGTGGTCCGATAAGTAAAATGTTTAAAACAGTATGCACTCATGTAAATAATTTAGTTTGTCTTTTGACCGCGTGCCTAAAGCACCGAAGATGTTTCTCAAATTTATATTTTATTTGTTTGTGCTCAAAAGTGCTTTTGGTTTTGGTAAATAGATCTTTATTTTATTACTGCTCGATCGGGCTTAGGTCTTGAATCACTCAATCTTTTAAAAAAACTGCAACAAAATCCGTTGCACTGTTTAAAAATTCTAAGCATACATAGGGACAAACAGGGAGACAGCGGAAAACGACTTTGTTTTGTACTATGTACTGATATTGTGTTGACAAACAATCTCACAAATTTTCTTGATTAATGCATTCTTTATATTCAACGTATTTCGCAAGGTGTCCGATTAAAAGATATTGGATTCTAATGAGGTTTTAATCGGCATAATGCTGCCATTTTTAATTAATGATCCGCCATGTTAAGGCTTCTTTTTGGTCGGAACACTTTGTGCACCCGGCACATAAGGTGCACTTTAGATCAATAGGACTTTAATTTTCTTTTATATTTTTATGTATAATCTAAGGGCGCAGTAATATACTTGAGTGCATAATTATAAAAATAAATATTTTACATTAATTATTTAGTCATCATATAAATTTGAAAGTTAGCATAAAATATACAAATTGAGTCACTTCAAAGTATCGTTATTAATTTATATTCTGCGATAATAATACCCACAATTAATACATTGCAATATTAAAATGTAAGGTTTATTAAATAAGTGTCATAAAATATTTATATTCCTCCTAGGTACAAGAATTGATTAAAACATTTTATTAAAAATCATTAACTGTGTTATAGACAATTATAACATTTGCGTGTAAGTTAATAAAAGATATCTTTAAAATTATTCACACCTTTTAAAACATATATTTTTTTGACAAAAAAGTCTTATTTTTTGTATCCCGCCATTCTAGTTTGTGACTAAGTTAGGTGAGAATTATCCAGCATTATTGTTATTTATTAACCGAACCAATTTTGTTCGACACGTGGAAGCAATACAAACATTTACTCTTCTTTAAGTAAATGAACATGCAAAGCAGGTTTTACATAGAATTGTTCCAAATGTTTTAGGTTAAAAAAACATTTATTTTTCACTTATATTAAAATTATAACAATAACACATATGTAGGCAAAGGAAGAAGATTCTGCACTGTGCTGCATGCAAAAATGCATGCAGGGCCGATTTTAAATCTACTCTCTACTCTTCTCTAGGTTACTCTAGGTACTCTCTACTCTAGGTTCTTAATTCAGCTTCGCTTAACAATACTGTGATGAAATCAATAACGCGATGATTTGACGGCCGTTTTAAATAATAAGCTTTCACTCTACTACAGGCCTACGGTATCCAGGCACGGGGAATCCATGGCGTCAAGGAGATTACGAATACAACCATCTCCTCTCGGGCTGGATAAAGCTGCATGAAGAGCCGGTCGACTGGCTTACGGCAAGGGTCAATTGCCATATGGAAGGTAAACTTGCCTTACTTTAGCTTAAAGTAAATAACCGGGCTAAATTGAGAGACAAACTCGCGTGCCGAGCATCCCATACTACATATTTCATAGCATATTATAATGTTCGGATTTTTCCGTTATTCGTTCTCTAATACCGATGCCGATGGTACATCGGTATTAGAGAATGTGATCAAGAATATTGAAACAAAAGCTATCTTTTGTTTCATTATGATCATCATTACATATTATTATGATCAGTAGGTATCTACGATGGTCATAAAAACTCTTAGCATACATTTTGACTGCGTTGTCTTCTAAGTCCTTAGGTGCTTTCGCAGCTTTACGCGTTTTCAGACTTGAGTATGCGATAATAATTTCAACAAGGAACATCCTCGCGTTCCTGTGAAAAAAGGTTTGACCAACGGAAAGACAAGAACTCTGGAGGTCGGTGGGTCACTATGACGCATGAAGTGGCAGCATCAATGTACCACCTGTCATAGCTTAGGTACTTTGTTTATCTATAACATTCCATCAGGTCAAGAGGACTCTCGTTATAGACCTCTGGAACAGCTTGCGTGGCATTTTAATATTCAAACATTTTCTTTTTCAGGAGCATTTTTATACTCTCCGTGGTCTACTGATTTCACGCGAGCTATACGTGACGTGATGGAAAGATATTTTTTATTTAGTCGGAAAATAGACACTGATATGATGTGGTCGGGAGTCCACACAACCTTCGACGAGGGAGCTTTGAAATCTGTAGACGGTAAGTTTCAATTTACCTAATCACACATACTTACGAAAATAATTTACTGTTTTTCCCCAGAATACATAAATCCCCGAATTAATCACATCATTTTATAACCCAATAACATAGATGGCATTGCACTCATTACAGAAGTAAAAAAGTATTTCATGTTAATCCACTTGTGCATCCTAATCCATTTAGTAGTGATTAGGTAACGTAAAATATATAGAATACTGTGTAGCATAAGAATATAAGCAAATAAGTATCGAAAACTTTTATAATTTCAAAATAACGTATATCTATGATTTTATTAGTAAAAATAAAAGGCTTCGATTTTTTTGTTTTCAACGAATTATATTGTACAACCCTAAAAAGTTTAATGTAAAGATACGCCTTATTTTGATTTCGTGAAGGATAAAGGATAACGACCTGCATTGCCACGCTATCTGCAATCTCATCACCGTCGTCGCTTAGTAGGAAGTAAATCCTTATCATAGTGATCTAGAAACAAGCTAGACATTGACGGGACATTGAATATTTGTAAGAATAAAGTGACACTATTTGTTACAGGCAAGACAATAGTAACACTGCAACACGATGATCTGGTGCCTTTGGAGCGATGTGGA
This sequence comes from Eupithecia pulchellata, assembly GCA_963931895.1. Taxonomy (NCBI): domain Eukaryota; kingdom Metazoa; phylum Arthropoda; class Insecta; order Lepidoptera; family Geometridae; genus Eupithecia; species Eupithecia pulchellata. Next base: position 1,208,789 of record OZ007529.1, on the reverse strand, counting down.
GTGTTTCGTTCATACTCCATGGACCAGGTTCCCTGCGACAGGTCCCTGCCGTACATCTGCTACCGACCTGGACCTTCAGCTCCGCCATCTTTCCCAGAGAGACCTATTTCATCACCAGAACTAAATTCTTATGAGCCATCACCAGAGTTTTTACCATCAGAGCAAACACCTTTCCCAACAGAAGTGATATCAAAGACACTGAAGAAATTGTCACCTAGCTCAACACAGTTACCCTTAGCAGAACCTGCACCTACAACAGAAGCGGCCCTTGTGGTAGATTCATCCAAATGTGGAGACGAGAGTCTTGGTAAGTTTTTTCTTTTCCACAGTAAACTGGAAAAGTGGTTTTGAATAAGACAACGTCTACTTATTTGAATAAGAATAGCAGTTTCTCACAAAGATAGGTACTTAACGCAACAAAATCTAAGTTTCAAAATCGGAAAGAAGATTTTTTGTTTAATAATACTCGTAGGTACAATAAAACTGGTTTTTCGAACAGCGTTGCTGAAGCGTACCCGAAATACATCCTAGTTTCATATTTTTTAAATTTTTTCACGAAAATGTACCTTTCGTTTGGGTATCACTAGGCAGGCATGCAATGGCTAAATAAATTCAAGATCAATTCTATCTTTAGCAATGATCGATTGAATGAACATATCATTTTGGATACGAACAAGTAAAGGGTGAATAAATTCATCGTGGAACAATAGTAATTCACTACTGCACCAACTTAATACAGAAGTTCTTCTCAAACCTCATGTTCACCTTCAACTGAGTTTTCCAAACTAGCAATAGCAAGTGAGCCGTATAGGCCCGTTTAGTGCATATGACTTGCATTTGTTTAAAATTAGCCATTCCCTACCACACTGGGATCCGACGACGTCCGCGTCGCTGGCCAAGCCATGCTCGTCCAAACTTTTATTTCTGTATTGTCACTTGGCAACGGTTCGGTTACGTCGTCTGCCATATAATATTTATTTTAATAACTCACAAAATACTTTATAATAACATCAAAATTATCATGAAAAAATTTATATAATCTGAATTGTACCGTAAAAATAATTTATGTAAAGATGATATACTCACATTTATTACATTAAAAATATAACTATTTTCTAAAAGACACTGGTAATAAAATTATACAACGCAACCAATTACATATATGTTAGTTTGGATAGGTTAGCTGATAAATAGATAGCATATACATATTTTGTTTATCTGCGAATATATTTTATACTTATGTGACTAGACTACACCTTTTTCTGACTTTTATATTTTTTAACAAATTTGGTTTTCTTGTAGGATATCAGTTCGCTGAGCTAACAGGGCATTGCTATAAGTTCCACGCCCATGCCATCCACACTTGGGATCTCGCGAAATCAGCGTGCGAAGAAGAGGGTGCCTATCTGGCCATCGTGAACAGTGACGACGAAGTAAAAGTGCTAAAGAAGATATACGCTAAAAAGATATATGGAGCCCCTTACCCAGACACTGCGGCCATCGGTTTCTACAATGACTGGGGGACCTGGAAAACTTTAGAAGGTATTGCTGAATTCAAACTACGTAAAATTTTCTACATGAATACTATAACTGAACAAATCAATATTAATTATAAAATAGAAAATGATGTCCTATTAGATGGCAACACTTTTAGTAGGGAAATCTTTATGATACGATGCTGATATGGCTAGACCTCCTAATGAAGCTGCTAAGGATTTAAATTATATTGACAGACATATTTTTTCCATTAAACATTTCTTTAACTTCTTTAAACACCATAAAATAAATTTCATCATAGGTAGTTTTATTTCCCCATAGCATAATGTTTCAATAAAAATTTAATATTTTTTATTCTAGGTGAGTCTATAGAAAGCGCTGGATATGCCAAATGGAGACCAGAGGCGCCGCATTTTAGTGCACGACTTGGATTTATCGCCAGAGATGGTCTACTATACGGCTACACGACAGACGTCAGAGATGTGCCTTACATATGTGAGAAAGCCGCTTTGAACCAAGAAGTAAATCATGCCACCGAATCTATCGAATCAAAAACGGTATCAGCAGAGCTAGAGGAAGGAATTGTGCCAGTATGGAAACCAGTAACTGAAGCGGACGAATCAATCGAGTCAACTTCTGTAACAACAGAGGTAGGTGAAGCGATTCCGTCAATATGGGACACTGAATCAGTATCGACAGCAGGAGAGACCAACGAAGCGATTGCGTCAATATGGAACACTGAATCAGTATCGACAGCAGGAGAGACCGACGAAGCGATTTCGACAATATGGAACACTGAACCAGTATCGAGAGCAGGAGAGACCGACGAAGCGATTTCGTCAAAATGGAACACTGAATCAGCATCGGCAGCAGGAGAGACCGACGAAGCGATTTCGACAATATGGAATACTGAACCAGTATCGAGAGCAGGAGAGACCGACGAAGCTATTTCGTCAAAATGGAACACTGAATCAGTATCGGGAGCAGGAGAGACCCACGAACCGATTTCGTCGATATGGAACACTGAATCAGCATCGGCAGCAGGAGAGACCGACGAAGCGATTTCGACAATATGGAATACTGAACCAGTATCGAGAGCAGGAGAGACCGACGAAGCGATTTCGACAATATGGAATACTGAACCAGTATCGAGAGCAGGAGAGACCGACGAAGCGATTTCGACAATATGGAATACTGAACCAGTATCGAGAGCAGGAGAGACCGACGAAGCGATTTCGTCAAAATGGAACACTGAATACACAGACACAGAGACAGACGACAGAGAATCAGAAGAATATGCATGGCATTATCCGGATAGCTGGTATAATGGCAATAATGGATATAGGGGGCGAAGTATTCGAATTCGTTATTGAAAAAAATACTTACAGAACAATAGATAAGAAGCGTTTACAGCGCACGTTAATCTTCGTACTAAACAGTCAAAATTGTTAGCTAAGCATGTTAGTTTTTTAATATTATTTTTATTTTTGTTGTCAATCTGCCCATTATCCTCATTATTTTTATTGTTTGCTAAGTTTTGGCACTTAAACTCATGCGAGTTTTCCATTCCATTGTTTTACCTACCTAATAGCTATCAAACAAACTAATTTACTGTAACACTGTGGTGTAGCGTTACTGGTTAGATACCTGATTAAAAATAATATATCAATGAAATATTTCATTCTTTCATTAAGACTTCGCTCACTTACCTGTCAACTCAACTTTATGCATGAATTAGTTTAAATTTAAACCAGTTGGAGTAGCACATAAAATAAAGAATAGGAAGCAGGATATAGCCAGACTTTGTAATTCATAACCAGGGATCGGAATAGGTAGAGTTTTTAAGTACCAAATGACGTCATACACGCTAGAACGATAGCTTAGTATGGATATCTCATAATCTCGAAATTCATATACTAAGTTAATCCCGATATTCTTCAATTTATTTACGTAAGTATTTCGATAACGAAACATTTATTTTTATTCTAAAAATATAATAATTTATATTAATATAATAAAAAAAAGTTATTGGTTCCTGCACGATATGTCGGATAGCGGTTTTTGTTTCTCAACACAGCAGCGTGTAGGCGTAGACATTTTTATTTCTCTTTCTATTGTGTATATTCCTGCCTTGTAGCAGACGGGATGCGGGGTGGACGTTGGGGATGACCAGTTTGAAAAGAGGTTGGATATATAGGTACATCTTTGTTCACCCGTTTGTTTCGGTGCGTTGAGTGTGCTTAAATTATGAATCCACACCATTCAAGTCACAAAACGTGGCTTTAATTAGCTTTTTTTGAGAAATTGAAATATCAAAAATATTGTATCAATTCCCGATTCAGTGGTTAAAAAGGCATATCCATGTTATGTTATCCTTGGCTTTTTACGTCATTAGGTACTTAAAAACTCTACCTATTCCGATCCGTGTTCATAACATAACCATTAATATAAATGCAGAAGTAACGTCTATTCTCTATTCTGATTCCTAAAATTTGGCAAAGGGATAGATAATGATATCTGAAGAATGCTTTTTCATCTAAAATAACGTTGACTGCAGCTGTTTTTATTCGGGATGCGCGCAAAGCCGCGAGAAACCTCCATTTTATTACTTTCTCACTTTACACTTCTCACATTACTTTACCACTTTACTGGTATACATTCTATTAATAAAACCAAGTGAAAGTCGACTTATACACAAAGGATTCTGTAACATCGTAAAAAGGATTTCGCAAAAGACAAGCTAAATAAGTGTTTAGCTTTTTTCGAAATATATTTATAGCTTTTTTATAGCAAAACGCCGTCATGACGCGGTTACCCATCCCATAAGTAACTACTGACCGCGCTCAACATGATCAGTACGCAACTTGGTATGACCCCTTAATTATTAAAGTTATTTTAATTTGATGATCGTGGTGATCATGGTGATTGAAATTGCCGAAATATAGGAAAAACTCAAATTGTTATATACATCGCATTTATAAATGACTTTAGTGTTAATATCCAATGATAGTTTTAAAAGTTTTTGCGAAACAGTTATTTGTACGATGGTACGGAATCCGATCAATAAAATAATCAAGGTCTACCCACTTCCGGGATCACAGGTATTCGGGGGGCACTTTGTGTTTATACTCATGCCAAAAGAGTTTCAATAAGAGTCTAAGTAAAGCCGCGGAACAGGACCGGCAACTATAAAAAGTTTCTAGTAGTCCTACGGAACTTTTAAAACTGGTATCACATCACATCACATCACCAGCCTATAATAGTCCACTGCTGGAAATAGGCCTCCCCTAATGAGCGCCATAGATGGCATTCTTATTTGGGGGTTACTGCCCATAATCCCCACGCTGGGCATGGGTATTATGGGCAATAACATGTGGGTGTCGTAAGAGGCGACTAAGGGAAACACAGCGGGGGGCGTGCAGCAGCGCCTTCTGCAGAACAACTACACCGAACTGCGATCCCCACCCCGCAAACTGGTATCAATACTAACCAATCGTAGCAAAGTCAACGTGTATTGTGAAAGGTAAATAAGTTCATAGGTAGTTAGTTATACTCGTACATAGATAGATAAAATTGCTATGTATATTGTTGTCACTTATTAGGTCATTATGTTATTTGGTATTACTAGGTTTTCATATTGGGCTAGAATGATAGAAAAATAACGCGTTCAATGTCCAGTACTATTAATTATATTTTCTTACAAATTATTATTATAACAAGAAGAAAACAATACCTGGTCAGAATATTGTTCTGAAAGCGTTGTGTACATCTCCCGTTTTCAAACAGGGCTGGAATTCTGTCAAAGCTAAAGCCCGACCATTTTTGCACCTATCATTTCGTTTTGAACTTCACCCTGGTTCACGCGATTCAACACCTCAGTTCCAACTAGAACGCATTTGAATCGCTCTCGGCTTAGACACAGCTGAGTAAAACCCGGATACGAATGATAATGATTCTTATTCAGCAGTTTCCTCTGTATTTACTATTCGGCCCATGCGTCGCTTGATGGCTCCTCGGTAAACACCTTTATCTTCATCCTCGGCCACTTCCGGCAGCCGCCGGATATTGGCCGCTGAACGTGACCTATGCGCTCTTTCCACTTCTAACTAACTTTACTTCGAAGGCTGTATGACAATCGAGGCTTTCCAGGATCAACTACTTTTTAACTAATGTATACTATAGTACTCAAGTACGGTCACTTCCCTTCGTGGGGATTGTTATGAAGGATAAGACTGATAATCATGAGATCGCTTCATAATACATTGCGTACATTATTCAATTCGATACCTACCAGATGATGGGCCAACTGTGTATTTTTAACACCTGCTATCACCAATCTGGCTGCAGCGAGATGATAATGTCAAACCTTCCCTTGTTTGGGAGCAGCATGTCCAGAAGTGGACATGTTGGCGAAATTTTGTATGAAGTTTGCAGTTCAGAGCTTTTCATTGCTTTTTATATTAGCGGATAATAAAGAAAAAGTTATTTCAGCTGCAGTCCTGAAACTTTTCTTACGGCTACAATATCGCGTGGTGAATTTAATATCTGAAGGTTTACTACGCGCTTAAGGTACAGAAGGTGCTTGAATATTGTTCATCGTCTAGCGATGCATGATCCTAGAGCTGTCAGTATCCGGCGCAGCAAATCAGCATTGCCATGCATCGGGGCCATGCAGCATGCGCCTTGGGGATGCTTCCGACTAGTATTAATATGGATCAGTTGAGCTATCTCTAGATTTTCTACAGTTAGCTCAATTGTTTAATTTGCAAAACTAATTGTATTGTTTTAGATTGTTTAGCTGAATTTTTTTGTTAATAACGTATTCGAAATTAAAAATTCTATTCATATAAACAACATCCGATCGTGTTATCGGAACATAAGCTAATAGAATCTTGCCATAATCAAATAACCGTCTGGGTACGCCTATACTCCATCCAATAGCATGGTCTAAAGGAAATTCTAGTACAATCATGCTCAAAAAGAATTTATACCGGCCGGCAGTCGATGCCGAGAACGAGAGGGGCAGACGGTCACAAAGGTGCTTCAGCCTTTGAGAAATATGCGAATTTGTAGCCCGATTGAGTGGCCTTTTACTTTCGGAACTTTGCCGGGTGTTCCTGATTGTTAACGTCGAGTGATCGAACTCAGGGAATTATTGTGTACATCAAATGAATGATTAAATTGAATTGAAATCCTAAGAAAAGATAATAAGCTATAATCAGTAGCTACTTTCTATGTTAAAGCTATACTTAGTCCTTTTGCGATTATATGATTATTATAAATTAAATTACCATTATTAACAATGTAAGTTACAATTAAGTATATAACAGAGCTAAACTAAAACTAGTATTAATTTGGTTCTGATTGATACCTTACTGAAAATGTATTATTTTGCGATGTGTTATTATTTACATTTTCCTTACTTGTCAGCTATTAATAATATGCTATGAAAACTTCTCACACTTATGCTCGGATCTATCTGTTGCTTTTGGTATAGAAAATCTTTACACAATTGTAGATAGACGACTGCGTAAGCTTTTATAACTCTTGCTTTATTTATTTATTACAAATTTTTTAAGAAACTTTCCGCTAGGTTTACAAACATTAAAAAGCAGAAATAGAACATGCCTGGATAGATCAGTGCATTTTTGTTGACGACTTATTACAGATAAGAATCATATATGATGTAAAGTAGACAGACATGAATAGAAAAATACTGAAAAAACAAGAAGTAATTTAAATGGGTAACATAATGAAGATAACACTTGAAATTAGTGGTCACTACATCATCATCATCATCATCATCATCAGCCTATGTTAGTCCACTGTTGGACATAGGCCTCCCCTAATGAGTGGTCACTACGTAAACACTAAAATTTACGCAGCAGAGGTCGTCTATAAAAATGTAACAAATAAAAATTAATGTAACAAATTAGGAGATTATGCCCTCTTACATCGTCATCATCATAATCAGAACTCTTACCACTGCGTACCTGAATGAATCTACTGACTTTAAGGAGGTGCTCTACCCATCTGTGGGTGGAGCTGAGATACAGACCATAAATATGCAATGTCAGGTTGATAAAGTAGAAGCGGAAAGTCAAACACCGGCACTACCTTCCTTTGTGAAAATTATCTAAACGCCAAAACTCGCGTTTTCGTTAGATGCCTAAAAAATTCCCACTCCTCTCCTTTATCTTATCGAAAACAAAACATGAGTTCAAATTCCTTGAATATCGTCTCGAACCGTCGTCACGGAGAAGGGAGCAATGCTTATAAATGGGCTTGAGGAGAGAAAGGAATGTGACTATGGTTTTTACGAAGGTCCCCTGATCGTTCAGTACCTAGATGTGTGTTTATGGGAGTTTCTTTTCTCACGAATCAAATTGAAAATAAGTAAGTTTATTCTCAAAAATAAAGAAACGCACCGACACACTCATAAGTTTTTTATTCTCAGTTGTTTTAGTAGGTATCCAGTTGAATAAGAATAAGAATAAAATAATTTATTTGCACTAACAGGCTTAAGCGCTATCCACACATTTCCGGGAACTCGTCCCGGCCGTGTTCCGTCAGGGACGGGGAAAAAATCGGTTACGAACAAATTGTATGAACTTGTTCACACAGCTCCGTGTCAGGCGACAGGAAATTGTATGAACTTGTTCACACAACTCGGAACACGGATAGCCCTGACCCGGAAATGTGTGGATAGCGCTTTACAGGTGGTCAGTTATTGACAAAAAGTAAATAAAACAAGTACGACAAGTGCGAGTGTAACTCGCGCGCCGAGGGTTTTGAACTTTTGTCGTTTAGGTAGGTACGTATATTGACGACCTGTTAGCGCGGTGGGCTTACAACGCAGGAGGTTGCGGTTTGATTCCCGCCTCGGGACTAATATTTGTAAGATCTGCAGATTATTTGTTCGAGTGTTGTAGTCCTTTTCTACGTACACAAAAATAAATCATTTAATGTGATACTTAAATATACTTTATTAAGTATAACAGATATCGTAGTAGTACGAATTACACAAGCTTGCTTAGCTTGTCGCTAAATGATGTTGTGTGGATTATCCAGGATACATTACTCTTATCATATTTTTTTGGAGCACGGTGGAATTCATGGATTCAATAATCTTATTATCTAAATATTCTTCGAGCGCAGTGGAATACATTGGGTATGGACTTTAAAATTTTGAGAACAACGGTTTTGTGGCGCTGTGGAACCCTACTATTACAGTTACTACAGAGATTAGTGGGTAGGTAAGTGGGTTGGTACCTACAATTATTTTTTCGACTTTTTTCTACGTATTTCACTAAGTATGAAACTTAGACGATTTTTAAAACCTGTTTTGAATTGTCGAAATCCATACCTTTGATTTGATATTGCTCTCAATGAAATAGCCCCCATTGTATGAAAATTCGTTTTTTGACCATATTTCGAAAAGTATTGTTTTTACAGACTTCTCTATATTTTTCCTGTAAAATATAGACCTATATCTACAAACCCTTAGTACATTTTATATAGATCACTCTGCTATTTTCGGAGATAGAGGGGGGGGAACGGTCAAATTTTCGACCTTTTTCAAAATATTTCGAAAAGTATAAAACCTATCGAAATTTCAAAAACTGCATTAAAATGTACAAACTGATACCTTTTATTTGATACCCAACTCGGTGGGGTAGTCACCCCTTTAGAAATTTTTCCCGCCCTTTTTTGACCATATTTCAAAAAGTATTATTTTTACAGATTTCTCTATATTTTTCCTGTAAAATATAGATCAATACCTACAAAAACTTGGAACATATCAAATCGATCGTTCTGCAATCTTCGGAGATAGAGGGGGGGTACCGGTCAATTTTTCGACCTTTTTCAAAATATATCAAAAAGTATAAAATCTATCGAAATTTAAAAAACTGCATTGGAATGTACAAACCAATACCTTTCATTTGATACCCAACTCGAGGGGGTAGTCACCCCTTTAGAAATTTTTCCCGCCCTTTTTTGACCATATTTCAAAAAGTATTATTTTGACAGACTTCTCTATATTTTTCCTATAAAATATAGATCAATACCTACAAACAATTGGTACATATCACGTCGATCGCTCTGCAATCTTCGGAGATAGGGGGGGGGGAACGGTCATTTTTTTGACCATTTTCAAAATATTTTAAAAAGTATGAAATCTACCGAAATTTCAAAAACTATTTTGAAATCTACAAACGAGTACCTTTCATTTGATACCACTTTCGACTTTGTACGTTCCATTTAAAATTTCGATTTCAAAATTTGTATGGAAAATCTTCATTTTGATTTTTCATTTATTTTCATTTATTTTTCTATAAATATGTGCGGGCGCACAAAATGTATTATTATTTCAAATTTCAAGTCAATAGCTGCAGTAGTTTCTGAGATATTAAGGATTCAAAACACAAAACAGACCCAAAGCGATTTCATAAGGGTTTTGCAACCGATGGCAAAACCCTAAAAATATGTATTACAATGTAAGCCCGAAAGCCACAAAATTGCCTCTGCCTCAGCATGAGTTAGTTGCTAGTAAAAGTTATATTATTATTATTAGGTGTAGTTGCGGACATCTTATAACGATGTTTGATTATGATGCGCTTTATTATAATAAAACATTGTAAAGAATAGCGGTTACAATTTTTCGTTTAGATTTGGAGTAACCGATTTTCTGATAATAATATCATTGATCTTCACACATAATTTTATACATATAGCTGGTAATAAATAACCCTCTGAAATACATAATACGCAAATTAATATTATTTATGCATTTGAAATTCATTCTGTGTGAAAATTGCAAATGCACAAGGTGCAGAAAAACAATATTTTTTCATTTTATTTTTCTAAATGTATTATTATCTGACTATGTTAATAGTAGCGATAGTTACTGAAATATCGAAGATTTAAAAGGTATGACGGTATAGGTTTCTAAACCGATCTCGAAACCTTAAAAAAGGTGACAGTGACTAGTCACTTTTCGCAAATTGTGTGAAGGCCTGCAGATGTACAACTGAAGGCCTATTGCCGTGAAATTGAGTTCCAAATGCGATCAATCACCCAGGAGGACATACAACTCGTGACATCCACCGATTTATTTCCCGCTCACCTCATTATGTTTCAACAAGCGATATTGACCCAACACTCATTGGGTAATTAATTATTACGTGCTACAACTGATTGGATATTAATGGGATTGTTTGTAATTATATTCTTTGGTAATTTTATTGTTATAGTTAAAAGCTTTTCATTTAAATATATTGGGAAAACATTTTGTAAATGTAAATTTCCATTGTAACCGTATTTTAATAATAGTAAATACCTACCTATCACATCCTTCTAATATTATTAATACAAATCATAACTATTATTAAATAGTTGTCTAGAACTACACGTCATATGCAAAATTTCAGGGCTATTCCATCGTGATAAGTAGTTAAAATTATGCCAAAACCACTGAACGAATCGAAGTGATCGAACTGAACGAAAGAAAGTTAGAGAAACGCATAAAAAAATGATTTTTTGTCAAATACCCGTGCGAAGGCGGGGCGGACCGCTAGTTACTTATACTTGAACGTTATATGACCTGCGACGCAGGAGGTTGCTAGTTCGATTCCCGCCTCGGGACAAATATTTGTACGATCAAAGCAAGTATTTGTTCAGGGTGTTCTGGTCGTTTTCTATGTACACATAATAAAAAAATATCTATCTATGTACTCGTATAATATTATGTATATCAGTTATCTACGAGTAGTACCCATAACACAAGCTCTGCTTAGCTTGAGGCTAGATAATGCTGTGTAAATTGTCCAGCATTATTTATTTATTTTATTTATTGTAGATAGGGGGTATGTTCTGAATGTAAAGCAAATATTTAACACTCGACACAGGTAATTTGAAGCAACGGACGGGTTCAAGCAATTTGCCTGTTCCTGATTCAGTGGCACATTGGATTCATTTACACAGTTCGCAGGTTTATCGGGTGGTTACAACATCAACATCATCACCAGCCTATAACAGTCCACTGCTGGACATAGGCCTCCCCTAATGAGCGCCATAGATGGCATCATTATTTGGGGGTTATTGCCCATAATCCCCACGCTGGGCATGTGGATTGGGGATCGCAGTTCGGTGTAGTTGTTCTGCAGAAGGCGCTGCTGCCCGCCCCCCGCTGTGTTTCCCTTAGTCGCCTCTTACGACACCCACGGGAAGAGTTGGGGTGGTGAAATTCTATGCCGGCACCACACGGCGGGTGGTTACGAGGTTAGCCAATCAGATAGGATTATGTATGTACTAGCTGACCCACTCGCAATTTCGGTTGCGTAGATTTAAGCGAAAAGTCATCTCGAGATTAGCTAATTCCCTATTTTAAGAGTACCTACGAAATTAATGAAACCCCGTTTATAATGGTTAAAACCCGTATAAGCGTTTCATGGGTTTTATTGAAAAAAAAAAAAACATGAAACCCGTAATTATATATTTTACATGTTTCCCGTAATTATATATTTTTTTATTTTTCACATCGAAATGAAAGCATAACACAGTTGCAGAAAACACTTCAAGACCCCTTTTCACCTCCGAGATGGATTAATTATGAATTACAAAAATCCCTTATCGGGAGGTTTAAGGTGCCTACCCTCGGAATTTAAGCCCTATAGCTTCAGTGGTTTTTGACTGAGCGTTGTCACCAGAAAATCGCCTGCTGTTCTTATCATTTTCTTTTGATACTTAGTCGGAGGCACCAACCCCTTATAATATACCTACATACATATTAAGTATAGTTAATCGTTATCCATTATCTGAATGCATTACATTAAAACCAATAGACTGTTCGTTAGTCTTGCTAAAACTTCAAAACTTCGTGACCGATTTGAAAATTTGTGTTGTTATGTCTACTCCAATACAAAGGTAGTAAAATCACGTACTATATATGTAGTTATTCTGTTGTAAAAGACAAAAAGTGGAGGAATTTTCTAGGTTATAATTTTTATAATTTTCTAGGTTATAATTTTTTTTTATAATTTTTTAGGTTTACGGAGTGATTTTGACGTTAAATTATCTTAGAGAGATACACAAAATAGGCTGGGCGAAGGCTTTTTCAAACCTGAAAAGGCTACACTGATCTATACAAATCCGTCAAATTGTTGAACTCGCCTAAACCATATACAAACTGGCCAGTTTGTTTTTTAGCTATTAGTGTCGTGGTTTGTTTACAAATATTCTTCATCAAGTTTGGCAAAAGGTATTCTATGTTTTATATGGTTTTTTCATGGAATTTAAACAACAAGTGCCAGTCTTCTCTGTTAATGCAGTCTGCGGTAGAGTGGCATTAGGGCGGGCGCCGGCGCCGATAATCTGGTCAAGGGATGAATGCTGCCGGTAAATTATATTTAGGCCAATTTAAATTTCCCCACAGTGAAAATATAACCAGTGAAACACATAATCTACCTACCTACTACTCACTTTACATTACATTGCATTGTTTGTATATTAATACATATGTATTTATCCAGATCGACTACCTTTAAATTTTACGAATGTAGTGTTTAAATTTATACATTATCTATTATGTTTATATTTAATCTAACCTGATTGTGACATTCAATTAATTATTTTGTAAATATTCTAAGGATTTAATCTGAAATAAATAGTTATAAAATAGTATTGATAATAATTCAAATTTAATAATTAAATTATTGCCGTGTGGTGCCGGCATAGAATTGCACCACCCCAACTCTTCCCGTGGGTGTCGTAAGAGGCGACTAAGGGAAACACACCGGGGGGTGGGCAGCAGCGCCCTCTGCGGAACAACTCCACCGTACTGCGATCCCCAACACGCATGCCCAGCGTGGGGATTATGGGCAATAACCCCCAAATGATGCCCCCATCTATGGCGGTCATTTGGGGAGGCCTAGAGGTCCAGCAGTGGACTATTCCAGCAGTAGGCTGATGATGATGATGATGATTAATAATAATGCGTTCTTCATATCTTTTATGAAGAATAAACCCTGAAATTTAAATGTGGGTTAGTACTTGGGCATCATATTTAAAATGTTCTTTAAATAGTCCAAGCACTTACCTACATCGATATATTTTTTTAATATAAAAGTCGACCCAATATTTAATAATAAAATTGTAATAAGTTAATAAAGTAACTAATAAGTAATAAAACAATATAGTGTCAAAAAAACAATACTAAGAACATATAAAATTACATTTAATTTAAACACAAATAAAATTGAGTACGTAATCTAAAGCGTTCAGATAATAATTAATAAACATCACAAATAAAATCCTAATAAGAAAATTCTATTCTTACAGATGGGCATCAGTTTTTTTTGACCCTTTTCCCACTGATGCAGGGTCAACGCTTCAAGCATTTTCCAATAAAATTCTTAGCGGCTATCATGTTCAGGTAATTTTAATCTATTCAAAAACATAAAAGTGGAAACTAGCCAAGTTCTTTCAGATAAAGGCTTCCCCGACCCAAGACCTGAGATCAGAGAAATACTCTCCTAATCTTAATTTGTTACATTATTTGATTACTACCTTGGCTTGGTTTATATCGACCTCATTACTTTTTTTTTAATCATATTTATTTTCAGGACCTTTATAACTAATACATGGCGGTCCTATTAGTTTTTTACTTTTATGTTTACACAATAGTACCTCATTACTTATGATGGTGGACTTGCTTAGACGCAAAATAAGATAATGAAAGGAAGTAACAAGATAAGATTCTTCTCACTTCCTAAGCATCAGCCTAACCCAATGACCTCCCTTGATGCCCAGCATGAAGCTGTCCTCAGACAGCTGCGCTGTTCGAGATGTCCTCGGGCATACAGACACCTCCAAGTGCTGTAGAAGCTGGTATATCATTGCTTTTACCTCGCACAGTGCGAAGCGGGAACCTGCAAGAAAGTAAGATAAAGCAATAGATAGATAAGCTTTTTAAGAACATCTATAGCAAAAATTTCCCAGGAAAGATATAGAAAATAATAGATTAGAGGCCTAAGTTTCGCATAACATATAAAACAGATATAAGTTTTCGTTTCTCTCCACGCAATATAGCGCCCTGGAAACAAATTGGAGCGCTCCGTATGTCTAGAAAAAAATATGTACCTAAGCAATGCGTTGCTTTTATGAATGAACCATTGAGCTCAATCATATAAGAATATTGAACATACCAGAACATACAAATAGTTTGCAGACCTGATATACAGTACATACAGTAGTAATAAAAATCTAATGTGATAATAGTCTCCAGATATTTTCTAAAACCCACCGATACAATTCCTAGGCCCATTTCCAAAAGGTATGTAGGATCCTGGCATGATCTTGGACTTGTTCTCTTCGGAGAATCGTTCTGGGTCGAACCGAAGTGGGTCCGGAAAGTACTTTGGGTTATGGTGGATGGACCATACAGGGATTCCCAGTAACTCTCCTTTGCGGATCTGCAAAATACAGTCGTGTGCAGTAAATTTAAATGAAATGCGTTGCTAATAAGTTATGTACACAAAAACATTCAAAGTAAGTTTGTATCTTCAGGGTGGCTCTCTAAGATGGAAATAGATGGCCAAATCAGATACCATTCGAGAAACAAATGAAAGTAATCATGAGCTCCATTTATGAAAAACTAAAAAGTGCATACTTCTTTACATGTTAATTCTTTATTATCATTGGAAATTACCATCAAATGGTCGGAGCAAATTAGAACTAGTATTACAAGTTAAACAATCGGGCTAACTGCAGACTGTTGCAAAAAATCATCATCTTTATTGATCCTTATCAACCAGTAGGAAGTCTCCACTAGACGATGGCTGATTTACCCCGATGTATGACAATGTATGAAAATGGCGATGAGCTGCGCCATTTACACCACCTGTCGTCTATAAACTGTGTATTTTAAATATTTTTATTAAAGTTTACTGAATTCATTATATCCAAGATAAGCTCCATTTTGGTAGAGGTTCTTCGAAAATATTACTATTCGAACTAAACTTGAATATAGTCATGTCCTTTCATGCAATGTATTACTTTGCGAAAATTGTTCCTTGACTGCAGAACTAATTAATGCGCCATTTTGAAGGTTTTTAATGGGCTGTGGAGTGGTTGGTGGCTTTGAGAATCTTAGTGTCTAGAAAAATCTAACGTCTTAAATCCGAAAAACAAAATTGTATACAAAATAGTAGTTTTTTAAATAGGTCGACTGATTTAAGGTGAAGGTTTCTATGAATATATAACATGCGTTAATATCAGCTATGCACCTATGCTATGGGGCGGGTCGCTAGTAAACAATATTGAAAAATATTGACCAGCTTAGAAAAATGAAATCTTTATATCTATTTATTTCGTATAACCAAGTATTTACTTACGATATAGTCACTTTTAGCATTCTCATTGCATTTGCCCAGGTTGTAATCTTTCGTGCACTCTCTATCGAGTCCAACCACTGGTGGCCAACGCCTTAATACCTCTAAAAAATATAACACTCTTAGTAAATAATCAATTTAATAATGTACCTGTATCGATATCGATTTCGATGACGGCTCGCTAGGCGGAACTTGGTCTTGAATACCTATGACAGTAGAGTTGGCTCTCGAAGTTATATATGCGTAGGTGTAAGTTAGTAGCATATGTAGCGTTTCGCATCTATTGCACGAGGTGACTTTCCAGAAAAGCTTTAAAGCTGGTGTAGATAGTAGATCGCCAAGATGAACTTCGAGAAGCAAGCTTCTCCCAATACTATATATACTATAATATACCTATCACGCACATAAATCATCATTTAGTACCTATGACAGTTAGGATCTTACTTAGGGTAACCATAATCCGGAAGAAATTACTGCAGCTACTTTTCCAGTTACTGGAGTATATGTTAGGTGTAAGGTTAACAAAGTAATTTAATATAAATTCAATTTAACTTGACACGCAGCGGAAATTGAATTCGCTACCTTCAATTACCTGCTGCGTCACAGATGGACACAAGTTAATTCCTTAATAATGTTAATATCATGAAGTTTTTAATAAATACTGTCTTGTTAATTTTCCTCACCCGAAACCACCATGTCCATATAAGTCATGCTCTGAATACTTTTGTAGTCAAGTTTCCCTTTGTTTTTCTCTTCAGTTTCCCGAATTTCCTTCAGGAGACGTTCCTGGACGTCAGGGTTTAAAGCTAGCTCGTGAAGTAAAAATGACATTGTGGAAGATACCGTCTCGTAGCCAGCGAGAAAGAAGATGAATGCTTGAGCTACCAGGTCATCGTCGGACCAGTCTGAAATCCGTTTAAGTATTTTGATGCATCAACACAATGTGATTTATTATGATAACATATAAACAGATCAAGACTGATAGCTAATCATGATTTTTAAACAATAAGAAGCCTAATTCTGTTATTTTGATGTGAATTTTATCTTATCTTTGACTGTAGTTAATAACTTATCACCAAGAACTTATCAGGTAAACGAATGCATATTTATATTGGATATTATGATTAGGTGCAACCGAACTCACTTCTACCAAGATTTTTTGGTCCAAGGTCAAATTCTTCTACCGTAGCAAAACCATCGTCAGATAATTCCTTTTTGTCATCTCTCAGCTGTCCTGAAAATTGCCAATGCTTTATTATAATTATTTCCTTCTTTTATTTATAAGAGAATTGACAGTATGACTGTCACTCCCGTCGAGATGAAAATTACGTATTTAAGTAAACATAACAGAAACATAACCTTACTCTTAAAGTAATTCTTAAAAAAAAATGTTTGTAACTTTTTCAAGATCTTTTGCATCCTAATGAGTAAGTTGAATTAAGTTTTTCTTGATCTCATGAAATATAGTAAACGTCTTTTACTCCGTTAACCTGCCACTTCAATGTTCCAGATAATTGGCTATTCCATAAAAATATATTTGCCTTCACTAAGAATAGGTCGACAACAGATGCAGGTACAGTTCTATTATAGGATATATTCCTAGGATATATTCCTCACAGAATAAACCGATATCATTTTTTGTTTAAACAAAAAATTATATTGGTATTCTTTATTTTTATTTTTTGTTTAAACAAAAAATGATATTGGTATATTCTGTGACTTCTCCATAGCTCATGATTGTGCAGATTATGATACATTATGAAATTGAAACAATATGGAATTAACAATAAAGCACTGGGCCTTATGCGATCATATCTATCTGATAGAGTTCCAAAATTTGATATTGATAAAGAAAGATGTAGGGTTCAAAATTTTGTTCTAAATTCAAAATTAGTTAGGGGTCCCGCAAAGATACGTTTTAGGACCATTTTTATTTGAAGTATACAATTTATCTTTTTTAGCAAAAGATCTTTGTGATATAGCTTATTTTGCTGATGCTACTTCATTGATTTTTAAATTTGCCTGAAAAAATATAATTATGACGATGTAAATAGTTAAGTACTTTTAACAAATACTATAACATAATTCTCAACCAATATACTGGGACGATATAAAGGATGAGATAATTCATGTAGTAGACTCTACTGTTTTTCTAGGACTACATATACATACTCGTAGATTAGATTTTTTTTTTAAATATTAAGGGAATGCCACTGATTTGTTAGTCTCTAAATTGTATCTAAGTTTTAATAAGATTTCAGTCCTAGATAGTAAGCATCTTGGTGTAACTGTGAGCTTCTTTATAGTTTAAATTAATATCTAAATTATTGACTAAACACTACAAGAGTTTTCCTTTAATTTGTAAAGTTTGCTGATTGACATAATATTAATACTTACCTCTCTTAGCTTCCATGAGGAGGTGGATCATATCAGGTCGGTGGATGCTGTTAGCTTCTCTATCCATCATGGTTTTCAGTACAAGGCTTTTTATAAAGGACTTTATTGAATTAGTATAAAGCTTAGCGTCAAACAACTGAAAAAAATATATCGCATCATACATTTCAACGAAATAGGAAGTACAAACTAAGTATACGCTTCAATATTTTTATACAAATAGTTGAACCGTTAGGCCAAACTCAAGTCTCACCTTCAAAATATTTGGGATATTTGAGTATCCTAAGAACACAAAGATTCTCCAGGGACCAAAACTGCCCGCGCTTTTTCCGAATTTGTAGAATTCATTTTCCTTGTTTTTGTGGGAATCAACTTTCAACCCAAAGGCGCAGGTGGCGATGACATCGTTTGCATAGCGACTAGTCAAGTCCTTGCATTCCAGGTCAATGTAACCACCTGGAAGTATAGATAAATAAACTACAGAAGACAGAAGGTAGTGGGGATAAATAAGGAAACCAGCGCCAAAAGATAGCAATGGACTCAAAAAAAGACTTAATTCATAAGATTGGTGAGACTTGTAAAGAAGAAAAGATCCCAACATACTTTCAGATTGTTTTATATCATCTTTGAGCACGTTGATCATCTGTTTGTTAACCTCTAACATAAACGGCACCATGTTACGTATCTTGGAGCTCGTGAAGGCAGGAGACAGGGTCGAGCGCATTTCTCTCCATTCTTGACCTGGAAAACACATATTTTAACAAGTCCAATGTTACATAAACTTTAACCTTGGAGGAAGATGAAGATTATAGTATCTCACCGCGCAAGTTGAACAGGGATCTCCCGAAGAGCGTGTCAACAGTGTCATCGACGACGAAACGGTGGTTGTGGAAGTAGTCGAAGTCCTTTACCGTCACCTGCTTGATCAGGTCCGGGTCTTGCAGAAATATTATTGGTTGCAATAACTCGTAATGTCCTATAAACCTTGAACCAATAGAGATGAAATGAAGAATTACTCATAGAGGGGTTTGAAGATTTTGGCCATACCATGGCTCACCAATTTGGTATTATTTTATTCAAAATCGCCGCGCACAATAAATGTTTTAAATATATGAGATTATTTAGATGGTATATATGTACTCTATCCAGAAACGTAACTTTATACTTTTTCTATGCAAGGTGATTTTGGAAAAAAAACAAGTGGTGGCATTTTATTTTTAGTTTAAACCAAACTTCGTGTCGATATTATGAAGCAAGGCTGAGATCGACCTTAGCGTTCAATTTCTTTTTGAAAGATTTTGGTGCATTGGTCTCAAGTCACAAAAAAATTATAGGTAATTTATGTTGACCGAATCATTGCGAGTGCCTATTAACTCGACAAAGCTTAACCTAAACCTTAAACCATGACCTATGAAATTTGTTTTAACAAAGAAAAATGGGGTGATAATTTCTTCATACCTGTCATTTGGAAACGCATCCATCATACTTTTAATTTCTTCTGATATGTGGTTCCTCTTAAACGTCAATGAACCCAGGTTGCCCAGCAGTGGAATAGGTCTGATGTGGCTGACCCCCCCATCACTGAACCTGGAGTACACCCGTCGCAAATACAGCCATATGGCCACTAAGGCCACCCCGAGCAACATAAAAATCATTTTGCTACGATAATTTTACTAATTGTAAAATATGACTTTGCGTTACGAGTGATGAGTTTGTTGTCATAAAAAATTTGCCACAAAGGGATCGATCAGATTTCGTTATCGTTATCTTTGTAAAGAATTAAAAGTAATCATTATTTATCGATAGCTAATAAATATGATAAGCTTGGGATATGCACATGGTTTCTTAGTTATCATAAACTTGCACTCACAATCTTATCGGAAGTTTCCATTCGAAGTTGATATTTGAGTGCGAAGTGACTTATTAGTCCAATTGACCTTATTTTGATTCGAACCTTTGATAAGGTAGCCACTTAGATAATACACTACGTTCCGATCGTAACCAAGTTTTCGAGACTTTGCGTTTGAAAAAACGCTAAGTCAGTAACACATACAAAAAACAAGTACGACAAGTGCGAGTGTAACTCGCGCGCCGAGGGTTTTGAACTTTTGTCTTTTAGGTAGGTACGTATATTGACGACCTGTTAGCGCGGTGGGCTTACAACGCAGGAGGTTGCGGTTTGATTCCCGCCTCGGGACTAATATTTGTAAGATCTGCAAATAATTTTTTCGAGTGTTCTAGATAACAGATATCGTAGTAGTACGAATTACACAAGCTTGCTTAGCTTGTCGCTAAATGATGTTGTGTGGATTATCCAGGATACATTACTCTTCTCATATTTTTTTGGAGCACGGTGGAATTCATGAATTCAATAATCTTATTATCTAAATATTCTTCGAGCGCAGTGGAATACATTGGGTATGGACTTTAAAATTTTGAGAACAACGGTTTTGTGGCGCTGTGGAACCCTACTATTACAGTTACTACAGAGATTAGTGGGTAGGTAAGTGGGTTGGTACCTACAATTATTTTTTCGACTTTTTTCTACGTATTTCACTAAGTATGAAACTTAGACGATTTTTAAAACCTGTTTTGAATTGTCGAAATCCATAACTTTGATTTGATATTGCTCTCAATGAAATAGCCCCCATTGTATGAAAATTCGTTTTTTGACCATATTTCGAAAAGTATTGTTTTTACAGACTTCTCTATATTTTTCCTGTAAAATATAGACCTATATCTACAAACGCTTAGTACATTTTATATAGATCACTCTGCTATCTTCGGAGATAGAGGGGGGGGAACGGTCAAATTTTCGACCTTTTTCAAAATATTTCGAAAAGTATAAAACCTATTGAAATTTCAAAAACTGCATTAAAATGTAAAAACTGATACCTTTCATTAGATACCCAACTCGGTGGGGTAGTCACCCCTTTAGAAATTTTTCCCGCCCTTTTTTGACCATATTTCAAAAAGTATTATTTTTACAGATTTCTCTATATTTTTCCTGTAAAATATAGATCAATACCTACAAAAACTTGGTACATATCAAATCGATCGTTCTGCAATCTTCGGAGATAGAGGGGGGGTACCGGTCAATTTTTCGACCTTTTTCAAAATATATCAAAAAGTATAAAATCTATCGAAATTTCAAAAACTGCATTGAAATGTACAAACCAATACCTTTCATTTGATACCCAACTCGGGGGGGTAGTCACCCCTTTAGAAATTTTTCCCGCCCTTTTTTGACCATATTTCAAAAAGTATTATTTTTACAGACTTCTCTATATTTTTCCTATAAAATATAGATCAATACCTACAAACACTTGGTACATATCACGTCGATCGCTCTGCAATCTTCGGAGATAGGGGGGGGGGGGGGAACGGTCATTTTTTTGACCATTTTCAAAATATTTTAAAAAGTATGAAATCTACCGAAATTTCAAAAACTATTTTGAAATCTACAAACGAGTACCTTTCATTTGATACCACTTTCGACTTTGTACGTTCCATTTAAAATTTCTATTTCAAAATTTGTATGGAAAATCTTCATTTTGATTTTTCATTTATTTTCATTTATTTTTCTATAAATATGTGCGGGCGCACAAAATGTATTATTATTTCAAATTTCAAGTCAATAGCTGCAGTAGTTTCTGAGATATTAAGGATTCAAAACACAAAACAGACCCAAAGCGATTTCATAAGGGTTTTGCAACCGATGGCAAAACCCTAATAAGACAACACTATGTATAATCAAGTTTGTTTGAAACTTGGACGGATGAAGTAACATCCCAAAGAAGGATGTCCCGTGAGTTACAGTAAATTTATGTTGAAAATGTGAATCCAACTAGAAAAGTAGAAAGTAATTATTATCAAGGATCTAAAATCACCGTAAAAACACATACTTAGTCATTATTCTGTTGAGTTAATAAATTATTCATTACAAAAGCCCATTAAACTTATTAAACAAGCTCAAAATAAAATTGTTTATTCAGAAAACTTTAGTCTATTTTGTGAGTACACTTAGTTCTAGGTGGGTTAGTACTATTAAACATGGATTTTGTGTTATGGACAATCGAATTTGGTGGATATCGCATCCAGGAATGTCCAAAAATAGGAAAAAGTTATATACCATAGAAAATAATATTAAGTTATTCTGATTGCACACAAATTAAAATCGACGATTTCTTTAAAAGTTTTCCTTTTCTGTTTTCTGCAAGATACTCGTAGAATCTTCATCTTCGATCCCCTGGTACATAACGAAATAATCTACCTGAAAACAGAGTTAGATTTAACGCAGGACCGTGAAGAGTGACGTGACGAAGACTTGCACAAGAGTTTTGAACAGCAAGGGCAAAATCTGATGATTATGATCATTTTGATTTAAAGTATCAAAATGGTAAAAAAACTTATGTAAATATCCAAAATACGGTGTAAATAATTTGCAAAAACAATTTAAATCCTACCTAGGTAAATGAAATGCACCGTTAAGCCGTTTTAATAATAGATTTCAAATTTAAATGGTACCCAAAGTTTATTTATTTGCAAGTGACATTTAAAACTGATTTTGATTTTGTTTGCATTGATTTCCAGTTGCTACACCATATAATTATATACTCTTTTCGATCAAGTACAAGCACCACTCACCAAATCACACTTGGAAAATCAGTTCTGCTTGAAACGGTACTTTATATTTACATGTAGATAATATAATAGATAAGATAGCTTCACTTTTCTTCCTAAGAAAAACCCTACCTACTAATAATAAATCATAGTTTTTTTGTAGTTTTCAAAGCAGATCGTAATAATTTTGCCTAGATTTGGATTATATTCATACTACCTACCTACTTCAACTCAGATCGAAGCCCAGTTCGCTAGTCATTTTACAATTCCTGTGACAAGTCCTTATTAATCGACACGGGAGGAGACGCGACAGGTGAAATATCTGCTGACGCGGCGCGTTCCTCGCAGATTACGTCGGATTACACGCAGCTCGTTTGTCAACTTCACGCGGAGTGGTACTACATGTAGCGAGTTTAGGTGAATATACTGGAAAGGTCCTAAGTATGGATTTTTAGAGCACCAAATAGACATACTCGTACAGGCATGATAAAGGGTCTCATAGAGTTTTTTGCGGTCCTATGAACACCTGTTTCGTCAAAGGTATGCGCATTGCAGACTAAATAGATGTCTAAAGATAGATTAGGAATTAAAGAACTAGTTTTAAGAACCATTATTGTAATTCTGAAGGACCACGGCCTTTTACTACATAGTATAAAATAATGTCGCTTATCTCGCTGATTGCCTGGCCCTGTGTATGCTAAGATCTTTAAAACAACGCAATAGATTTTGATACGGTTTTTTTGGCGTTTTGTGTGGCCATGAAACATCACAATCCGTTGTCGTACAAACGGTAGAACATGCAGCAGAGAGAGGAGACTTGTGATTTCCATTAGTCGTCCTTCTGCACCTTGTATGTACATTTTCGGTGTAAAATATACCTTATAAAACGGAGAAGTCAAGATAATTGTAGATTCAGAACTCAGATGGAAATTTGTCAATGTACAAACAGAAGGCTTGTCATATGTAACGTCTTAACTTTATAGATGACCCTACCGCCCGTTCACACATGTCTCCGTTTTACTGTTCGGTTTTTTCGTGTACGTATTTTGTTCGATTTTTTTCGTCGATCTGTATACAGAATACTGTGCCATGTGTGAAGTCGCTCGTACAACCACTACGCCATCGACGAAAAAACTACGTACACGATAAAACGGAGACATGTGTGAACCGGCTGTTAGGTGAAAGGCGGTGCGAAAAGCGAAAAGCAAAATATTTTTTGTCCAATTCAAAAAAGTGCCAGTATTTCAATGCTTACCTATAAATGATAAACACTTAATAAAACCCAAGCCTTGCTTATTTATAAATGATTGTTCTAAAACATTTATTGGATGAGAGTAGGAATATATTTTTAAATTCAATAAATGCTGCTGGATGTAATTGGGAATCTGTTTCGGAAGGACCTATTCATAATGGTCTGCCAACTTGAAACAGTTGTTTGAAATTGGCTAAAGTAGTGTTATATTTCTCACTCTGACTTACGTATAAATAAAAAACCGACTGAGAAATAATAGTGATAAATCACTGATTATGGATCACCTCTGCTAAATTAGTTAGCAGAGTATTATGAATAATGGGGGCTTTAAAACTATAATTAGTTTATTTTGGTCTAGGCTCAGTGTAAAACAAAACAAACTTAAATTAAATAGGTACAAAATATATTTTGCCTCGGAATAATGACAGGCAAGACCTACATATTTATTCTATACTAATATTATAAAGATTAAAGATTTGATTGGTTGATTGAATCGAATAGACTACGAAAGTATTGGACCCAATTGAAAAAAAAAATCATCATTACAATTCTACATTATCCCTGATAAACATAGGCTATAGAATATTTTCAAAACAGTTAGGGATCCGTATTAAAACTTCAATACCGACCAAAACTTCAAAAACGAAGAGAGAACAATTTAAAACTTTAAAATGTTTATTGAATACCCGTTGGTATTCAAATTTCAAAGGTGGACCCTATAGTTATAGATGAACCTTTTTCCTTCTTCGTATATTTAATCATGTAATCACATAGGTCTAGCACAAGTTTTAGCAATCATAAGTTGCTGCACACTCGTTGGTTTTCAGTTTATTGCTTTAGTTTTCAGTTTGTGCAGCGAGAGCAAGAAACATCTTGTTTAATGAATTGTTTGGTTCTTGTTTTATCTCGCTTTTGTACTCGTTGCAATTACAAGCCACGAGTGCCTATGCAAAGTTTTTGTTTGTTAATGAATTGTGGCTTTCCAAAATTGTTAATCTATTTTACTTGGAATAAAACCTGTTGTGATATTGAATTAAAACCCTAATACATACTGATACTATGTTAAATCGCGGGCTTTGCAACTGATGCCATTGCTTGCCTAGTTATTAGATAATAACACCAAAAATAAGGCAAAAATTTGACCCCTAGGGCCCTAGCACACGCGGGCACTAAAGGAGTTACTGGTCCAGTGAAATTCCATGGAAACATCTAATCAGTCTACTGGAAAATTCCATGGAAACATCCTAATCGTTACGCTAAGTAAAATAATTTTGTACAAAATAATGTATTTACTCTTTAATAGTTGCAACACCGTTTGCAACATTTTTTTGCAATTTGATGCAATTAACAAATTCGGAATCTGAATCGCGACGTGGCGTGTCAAGTAGTTCAGACCATTCATTATTTTATACATTTTCAATACATCGGGACGTGTAACGATGGAAAAAAAATTACCAAAACTCTGTCATGTTTACTCAAAAACACAAATGCATCCCATGCATCAGATATGCCAATAACGTTCTTACGTTATTGGCATAGCCTGATGCATGTTACACATAGCATTATCTAGCCTCTGTATCTATCTCAAACTATGCAAAGCTTCTACTGACACCTTAGGTCTCCGAAAACCACCAATATTTTCTCACCACTCATTTGCATCTTATGCCTCTCCGTCGGGAGTATTTGCGATACAATCAATCACGTAGGTATGTTCGTATCATCAGCAGTTTGACTTAACTAGGTTACTCGTGCCGCGAGCGCGGACCGGCCGCCTACGGGGTCAGTGCATCAACAGAAGCCATTCAAATCGCACTTTTTATAGAATAATTAGTCTGTAGTATTTTCCAATAAACCTATTGTTTCTTAACTCTTCTTTTATATCAGCATCCCGGAAAAAGCTAGCCGCGATTCCTATAATTGGGTAATGGTGGTTATCAGTTTTTTCTGTTTGTAAGTTTTTCTGGTCGAATTTTAAATTACGAAAAAGGTTTTATTCCAAGTAAAATAGATTAACATTCAGAAAACTTATAATTTATAAAAAAAAAAACAAAACCTTTGCATAGAAAATCTTGAATAGTAAAAATTGCAAGAAAAAATACGCAAAACACTATCTTATCTTTTAATTTTTTTTAAAGGGGATAGAACAAATATAATTACAATCAAATAACCAAATTACACTAGTATTTACAATGGAAACAATTGACCTAACTGCAGATTATTGTAAACTAACTACAGGTAGTCTTATTTGTTTGGTAGGTGAGTCATTAACGAATTAATAATAATTCATGTAATTTTTTGTACTTAAACATATTATTCGTTCACTGCTTTACCACAGTCCTCGAGTTATTTTTGATTAGGGACAGCCTTTATTTTGGGTCAAAACATTATTAATAAATCAGTTGGAAATGTCTGCTGTCGCTACCTACTCAATACAGATATCACCAGAGCTCTCAATTACAGGCAACATAAGGATCTCGTTATTTCGACATTTTTATGTACAATTTCCAAAAAAACACTCTTCTACAGTTACTTATTCGTGAGTGATTTATACTATTTTCGCCACATTTGGAATATAGAAATGTATAGCAAGTTTTAGTTTATTACAATAGTAAAGTATTCATTCAAAGACAATAGAAAACTAGCCATGAAAAGCGTAAAGAGTGAGTGCATTCGGTCTTAGTAACTACTAGTTGTAGTTTTAAAGGTGATTCTTATCTTGAAGCCGCTATGACTTCAATAATTGAAGAACAGCATCTTCTAGCCCTAAGCTAAGCAGAGCTTGTGTTGTGTGTACCACATGATTATCCATAGTTATATTATTAGAGGGAAAATTTGATTGGAATGAATAATCTCCGAAACTATTGACCCGATTATAAATGATAATTCAATCTTAGTTTAAAATTATATCCCTACTGATAGTCCGTAGAATCAAAAAGTTAGAGATCCGTATGAAACCTTCAATTCTTCCGTTCCATAGCAGGACTTCATTTTCTCCTTCCACGCCTCTCCGCGGTCTTTTGGGGCAAATCATTTTAGTCCCGCTGTAGACTACCACGACACGAGGTACCTACATCCGAGGGTTATTATCTTTTGGACTACCTGCACAAATAATACAGTACAAGTTGTATTATTTGTCCAGGTAGTCAGTACGGCTAGATCACTATAGCAATAAATCTCGATCGAACATTATCGTGATTTGACTTTATTATCTGATAAACATCATCGTACCTAATACAACAATAACATTTTGTTTAGTTATACCTCTACATTTTCTTTTTTCAATAACTTGATAAAACAGAAATCACTCTGGATTAAAATTGCAAATCGTACATTCTCTATGAACATTATGATAAAACCAAATTCATGTCAACTGTATGTATTTTGGAAGCATTTATGAGAATCTTCATCATACTCAAAAATACCAATGAACCGAACTTTTTCCACAAGTAAATAGAAATTGGTAAAGATTTAAGGCAAATTGCATTTCCGTTAGTTTTATTCCATAGAGAAAGCAGAAAAAAACTAAAACTACAATCCGATCATCCATCACCCATAAATAACATTTAGTAATAGACAAGGCGCTGAAGCGAAAACTTAAGGTGTTGACTGTATGAAAATTACTTTGAGTAATGAAATGGGCAAATGACGTGGACGTGTTTTTTAATTGAAATAAATAAATTAAAGTTGATGGAATAGGATGTTAACGCGTGAAAACCAATGGGCAGTAGCATATGTATTTTTGAAAGATTTTGTTTACTATCCAACAACGTACAACACATGCATGCCAGATTTTGGTTTGAGATTTCAAGATTTGTTTACAGATTTCAATACTATAAATTCGAAAGCTTGTGTTTATTTTAAGGTTCTGAACTTGTTACTTTTGTCATGCTTATTCTGAAAATCTCTGTAAGCACACTAGTGGAGCGGAATCTTTCAAAACAAGATGGCGGGTCAATTCACAATCTAAACTTTCTCTATCACTATTTATTTAGTTTTAAAGATCCTTCCAGAGCCAATCAACCAACCCTTCCAATAAGGCGCTAAGTATAATCGCAGCGATAGCCAACCCTAATAAATATTGCTCAACTGACAGGGCTGTCCGAAGTTATGGAGAAAAAAATACTAAGATGTTAATTGAGTTTTCAAAGAATTAATAACCCTGGCACCGCTGAAAACCATCGTTGCTATGGCACAAGTGCCATAGCAGCATTAAGCTGAGCCGGTGACCTTTTTGTGTTGCTTTTTTATGGTCTCCATATTTAGCTATAAGCGTAATATTTTATTTTCAATTTTTGTGACACAAATAAGATTTTCTATTCTATTCTATTCATTATAATACAGTAACTAATTATTTCACACACAATTAATAAAACGGCCTGCTTTTTGATCAGGGCGAGCTAACTGTTCAAAAACGTTTTTAATTTTGACTTTATTTCGTCTACAGCAGTCTTTCACAAACAATTAAATTCCGATTAGTCTATAACTTCCTACTTTTTCTCATATGTTTTTAGTTTCTATCCTATTCTTGAGGATATTCAGTCGTCTGCACTGAATATCCTCAAGAATAGGAATATATATATATAATGATACTCAAGTATTTAAAGAGAAAACGTACCTACGTTTTGAATACTTGAGTTTTCAAGACAAATCAGCGGAAGTTCTTTAATTAAAAATAATATTTCTTACTAGAAGACAGCAACCCTCACCATCGCCCACAAGTTACGGCTGCCCCGAGCGAGAAGATAAACTTCGGTCATTGCAGCGCTGATTAAATTAGGCGCTGCTGAGGTTGTATCGAGTACTTTTTATCCAAGAAACTTGATAATATGAACAAAACTTGCAAGTCGGGTAAATTTGCCTCTTTTCATTGGACCTTTGGACAAGGTTTGCTTGCTAATAAGTGACTTCTACATTTTTATGAAATAGGTACTCTATTATGAATGTAAGCGGGTTAACTACGAACCTATTATATGTTGTAAGAACACCAACGTTTCATCCCTTAACGAGGGACTTCATCAGGGTGAGTGCGGCTCACGTCTCACGTCGCGCCCGTACCGCCTCTATGCGCTCATGTGAGCGCATAGAGGCGGTACAACATATAACATTTAATAGGTTCGTAGTTAACCCATTCATAATTTATCCATCCATAAAACATTCATAATGAATTCATCAAACTACGATAGTTTTTATAGTAAAATAGGTACTCTACATCAAACTAATAAGAAAGGGTAAATATGGGCACTATCATAAGTGCCTTTTTAGGGTTTTGCCATCGGTTGCAAAACCCTTATGAAATCGCTTTGGGTCTGTTTTGTGTTTTGAATCCTTAATATCTCAGAAACTACTGCAGCTATTGACTTGAAATTTGAAATAATAATACATTTTGTGCGCCCGCACATATTTATAGAAAAATAAATGAAAATAAATGAAAAATCAAAATGAAGATTTTCCATACAAATTTTGAAATCGAAATTTTAAATGGAACGTACAAAGTCGAAAGTGGTATCAAATGAAAGGTACTCGTTTGTAGATTTCAAAATAGTTTTTGAAATTTCGGTAGATTTCATACTTTTTAAAATATTTTGAAAATGGTCAAAAAAATGACAGTTCCCCCCCCCCCCTATCTCCGAAGATTGCAGAGCGATCGACGTGATATGTACCAAGTGTTTGTAGGTATTGATCTATATTTTATAGGAAAAATATAAAGAAGTCTGTAAAAATAATACTTTTTGAAATATGGTCAAAAAAGAGCGGGAACAATTTCTAAAGGGGTGACTACCCCCCCGAGTTGGGTATCAAATGAAAGGTATTGGTTTGTACATTCCAATGCAGTTTTTGAAATTTCGATAGATTTTATACTTTTTGATATATTTTGAAAAAGGTCGAAAAATTTACCGGTACCCCCCCTCTATCTCCGAAGATTGCAGAACGATCGATTTGATATGTACCAAGTTTTTGTAGGTATTGATTTATATTTTACAGGAAAAATATAGAGAAATCTGTAAAAATAATACTTTTTGAAATATGGTCAAAAAAGGGGGGGAAAAATTTCTAAAGGGGTGACTACCCCACCGAGTTGGATATCAAATGAAAGGTATCAGTTTGTACATTTTAATGCAGTTTTTGAAATTTCGATAGGTTTTATACTTTTCGAAATATATTGAAAAAGGTCGAAAATTTGACCGTTCCCCCCCCCTCTATCTGCGAAGATAGCAGAGTGATCTATGTAAAATGTACTAAGCGTTTGTAGATATAGGTCTATATTTTACAGGAAAAATATAGAGAAGTCTGTAAAAACAATACTTTTCGAAATATGGTCAAAAAACGAATTTTCATACAATAGCGGCTATTTCATTGAGAGCAATATCAAATCAAAGGTATGGATTTCGACAATTCAAAACAGGTTTTAAAAATCGTCTAAGTTTCATACTTAGTGAAATACGTAGAAAAAAGTCGAAAAAATAATTGTAGGTACCAACCCACTTACCTACCCACTAATCTCTGTAGTAACTGTAATAGTAGGGTTCCACAGCGCCACGAAACCGTTGTTCTCAAAATTTTAAAGTCCATACCCAAATGTATTCCACTGCGCTCGAAGAATATTTAGATAATAAGATTATTGAATTCATGAATTCCACCGTGCTCCAAAAAAATATGAGAAGAGTAATGTATCCTGGATAATCCACACAACATCATTTAGCGACAAGCGAAGCAAGCTTGTGTAATTCGTACTACTACGATATCTGTTATACTTAATAAAGTATATATAAGTATCACATTAGATGATTTATTTTTGTATACGTAGAAAAGGACTAGAACACTCGAACAAATAATCTACAGATCTTACAAATATTAGTCCCGAGGCGGGAATCAAACCGCAACCTCCTGCGTTGTAAGCCCACCGCGCTAACAGGTCGTCAATATACGTACCTACCTAAACGACAAAAGTTCAAAACCCTCGGCGCGCGAGTTACACTCGCACTTGTCGTACTTGTTTATTGTTTGTTTCTATGATGTTTGTATAATTTTATCTAGTTTTCTCTGTAATCTGTAATAGTATTGTGAATAAAAAACCAAATTCTCAAAAAATTCTTTCAGCCAGACTGAAAAGACGGCGCCTGGAATTGACTGACCATAATTTGCTTTTCAACATACAATTTCTTGCTAAGAACTCCGGAACGCTAAAGCGTTAACCATAAAAAATAAAACTGACTTGTTTTATTTTTATGGTTAACGCTAAACAAACCCTTATTTTCCTTGAAATATGTAGATAGTAGATGGTCTTTTGCGGAAACGATGTCAATGGGATATCATGTCAGAATAAGCAAGGTCTATGCACTTTAATAAAGAAACGTAATAAATTTTATTTTTGTTGATGCCTTTTTTCTAGGGTTCTTTATGGCCGGTATTTTTAACAAACCGCTTATAGGCCACATACATATAGCTGCGCCCCTAGCAAATGGTTCTCTAGGGTAAAAATTTAAAATAACGACATCATATCGCTACACATTGCGTAAATTATTGAAGGTGAAGGAATGAATTTCTAATAATATTAAAGACTTTCTGTATTATCGCTGGACGTACTCGATGACCCAAAATAACAATCTAGGAGTGTAATAATAAATAAATAAATAAATAATACTGGACAATCCACACAGCATCATCTAGCCCTAAGCTAAGCAGAGCTTGTGTTATGGGTACTAGATGACTGATATACATAATACAATATTATTAAATAGATAGATATTTTTTACTATACATAGAAAACGACCAGAACCCCTGAACAAATATCTGCAGATCGTACAAATATTTGTCCCGAGGCGGGAATCGAACCCGCAACCTCCTGCGTCGCAGGCGGACCTTCGCCCACCGCGCCACAGTGGTCGTAATGTGCTAGTGAAGAGATTCTGCACTAGCTAATGTAATACCTTGTAGTATTGTGGTCGCTGACTGTGCATTTGTTAAATCTCATGGACCTATTGGGAACTCATCTATAAATATTTAAAATTTTAGAAATATTTTCATGGACCTCTTGGAAAATACGAAACAATAAGAATCATGGACCTCTGGGAATAAGGCCAAGGAGAGAGTGTAACCGTGGGTGACCAATAACAAACACAGTAATGCTTGTATCAGAAAACTCATATCGTTTTCTTCACAATGATGCTTTACCATAATCACATTGCCCATTTAATGATGCAATATTTTTATCTTGATCGAATCGATTAACACAGTGAACTACAATAGAACATGACATAATTGAAACGAACTATTATTAACCTTACATTGATAAATGGAAAATCTATCAACACAATCCATCTAGCTAGTCTTAATAGTAACGTTTTAACACGCGTTAGGTTTGCTTGTCGAAATGGTAATATAAAAGTTGGTAGGTATTAGAATCCGACCAAGGTAAGAGAAGAGTGCTCGATTTTCTGAAGGTAAGTATTCTGATTTTAATCTCAGAGATATCACTCCGGCATCTTGTTATTAATTGTTTTGTGTAAATTAAGCAGTAATCGGTGTTTCCGGATGATAAACTTCTAAGAAAGCTGATTTCTTGACCTTACATTTAGGTACCTACAACATTCACTAAAACACTGATTTATATCCATACCAAGAGTGGTTCCTTTTTTTTTTTCAAAAATAAGAGCAACTCGCTCGCGTACAAATATTTTTAAAATTATGTATAATATATTTCACACAATTCCATATCACATAGGCTTCCCTGGCGTACAACGTCACACATAAGGGTTCTGAGCTGTCTCCATCCATCGACTCTCTTATCTTCTACAATATCGCAGCGTAAAGATTATAATTCATCATCATCATCATCACCAGCCTATAATAGTCCACTGCTGGACATAGGCCTCCCCTAATGAGCGCCATAGATGGCATCATTATTTGGGGGTTATTGCCCATAATCCCCACGCTGGGCATGCGGGTTGGGGATCGCAGTTCGGTGTAGTTGTTCTGCAGAAGGCGCTGCTGCCCGCCCCCCGGTGTGTTTCCCTTAGTCGCCTCTTACGACACCCACGGGAAGAGTTGGGGTGGTGAAATTCTATGCCGGCACCACACAGCCTATTATAATTAGGCAATGGTTTCTAGCTTGCCCTTAACATCAAATGGACTAACTGCTTATTTCATCAATAGGCATACAAGATTACTATTGATGTCCATAGAGCCAGAATAACCTCCTAATACCTAGTAAAACCTCATGAGATCTCCCCTAAGTAGCAGTGGATAAGGCGGTACCGTAATAAAAGAATTGTACAACTTTGTAAGGCGACAGGTCGACGATGTAGTAGATAGTAGGCAACATTTTGCCTGATACATACGGCCAGCTAATATAACACTACTGTATTGGGTGGTACCAAAACAAGGAAAATAGAATGACGTGTAATTAATTTATTGAACTCCTTTATTGGAGACTGCAACTCTTCAAACATTTATCAGATTCCTTACAAATGACTGCAGGTACATTCTGGTTGCGGTGAGCTAAAGACACTATTATGGTGCTCGTTAGTGGAGCCCTTGCAAAGCAGCAGACTAGCAAAGGCTGATGATGACGATGGTGATCAGGTTATTACGATCTTGTTATGATAATGAGGCCTTTAAAAATGATCAGGTACCTAATTTATGCTGAGCATGAATGAAATTTGGGCTTTATGAACTGTTGGTATACCTAAACTTGCAATACGAACTAGCATAAGATCTGTCATTCTGTCATAGGCCTTGTCGTACCCTCCATTCTTCCTATAATCTGACTGAAACAACTCCTCCCCATTCCTTACTCTAGATCCTCTTGAGCTATGTGTCTCAGGCAGCTAAGTCTAAAGCGTACTTGATGGGAACTAATGCGGCAAAGCTTTTAGCCCTCCCTAACCTGCCTCCCCCCTCATTATACGTCGAATTACTGCCACCTGGGGAGTAAAATGTTTACACACAATATTTTGTTCTATGTTTGCTAGAAATGTACAGAAAATAGGTTGTAACTGGTTTTATCATAAAAAAGATTGTTTATCTAATTCTATTATCATAACTTTATACATTTCTATATTTTAAGTTTGCTACAATAGATGTCAGTAAATTTAAATTAGTAAGTTTTTAATTCAGCAACCATCGACAGAAATATATATAGAACAACCTTTATATAACTCTTTGTAACAAATAAGCAGGAGGCAACAGGAGTCCCTGTCGAGTAAATATGCAATCTGATAGTATTAGTTTGGGGTTGTGCAATCTTAAACCACCTCTGTACGGCATATTGGTTTAATTTTCTTTGTGGCATATAGCAAAAGCAAATGAAGGTGTGTATAAAAACAACAAATGATTTTGACTAAAAAAACATAACGATGTATTCAAAAAATTCACTCAAATGTGTAAAATGTAATGTCTCTATCGAGCTCTGTTTCGCTAGGCCGTTATAGGTTTATCGTGTCTGGCCGATATCACCACCTCAGTAATAGGCCGCCCGCCTTCGATCAGCCAGGCTGTTCCAGATTGGCCCTTCTCAAAGGCGTCCACAGCCGCCTGCCCTACCGCCTTCAACTTTTGCCAATCGTTTCCTTTCAGGAAGGTCTTGAAGTCTTCCACCGATAATTCGTCCCAGCAATTTGGCGCCGAAGTCAACGTCGTCGGCGTGAACCCTGGACAAATAGCCATAATCCTCACACCAGTCTTCTTGTAATTGTACTCATGTCCAAGCGCTTTGGTGAAACCCATCATCGCAAATTTAGACGCCTGGTACGTTGGCAGAAACTGGTTGATCCTGAATCCGTAAATGGAAGATATGTTGATGATAGTGCCACCCTTACCTCCTTTGTCCTTCCTCATGTGCTCCCAGTACTTGTGGGCCCACTCGATGGCAGCTGCGACGTTGATGTCGATTGTCCTTTTTATTTGTTTCTCGTTGAGCATCCCTGCGTTATTGATAAGGATGTCTACTGTTTTGTGTTTGCAAAAGATGCTGTTACTAATCTTTTCTAGATCTGTTATTACGTCGCATTTCATGAACTCTGCTTTGCCACATCCGTACTTTGAGGTCAGTTTCTTTAAGTTCTTACAACCTACTTCTTCATTGACGTCGAGGAGGATCGCACATTTGGCCTTCTTATTGAGGTAGTATTCAGCTATTATCCAGCCTATACCTTCAGCGCCCCCCGTGACTACAACAACCTTGTTTTCCAAATCCTTGCTCGAATCCTGCTTTGATCCTGCGATAAATTAAGATATTCTATCATTTGACAAGTATTATTTATTTGTTGCCGTGTGGTTCTGGCATAGAATTTCACCACCCCAACTCTTCCTGTGGGTGTCGTAATAGGCGACTAAGGGAAACACAACGGGGGGCGGGCAGCAGCGCCCTCTGCAGAAAAACTACACCGAACTGCGATCCCCAACCCGCATGCCCAGCGTGGGGATTATGGGCAATAACCCCCAAATAATGATGCCATCTATGGCGCTCATTAGGGGAGGCCTATGTCCAGCAGTGGACTATTATAGGCTGATGATGATGATGATTTATTTGCGATGAAAATTTCAAGAGTCAAATGTATTTTTTTGTGACGAAACTTAGCTCAATATGATTCGCATTTTTTTTCTATTTTGGCTTTATTAACCGTGGACTGGTCACTTTTCAGGTCTAAATGAGATTTCAAAAGACAGCGAAACGAAGGCGAACTAAGAAAAGAAAAATCTGGTTTTTAGTTATATAATGTTGAATGTTGTTGTCAAAATAAAAAAGGTATCGTCTGCATAAAGAGTTAGTTGTCTTGTCAATCACATTGTGTTTATATTATTAATATATAGATTATAAGCGACAAAGTCCCTTTAAATTGTGTGTGTCTGTGTGTGTGTTAAATAAAAATATATAGATTAGGAACATCATCATCATCGGCCCATATTAGTCCACTGCTGGACATAGGCCTCCCCTAATGAGCGCCATAGCGCCCTGTCTTCAGCTTGTCCAGCATCTGCCAGCAGTCTTTCGCAGATTAGGAACAGTAGTGGGCAAATTATTGATCCTTGTGTTACTTACCATAAGTGTCATTTCTTTCATCAGAGGTAAAGTCATCAATTTTTACCACTATTCTACAATTTGATAAGTAAGATTTAGTTAATGCTTTTAATAAACAAATTCATTTACCTCCACAAGGATCGCAAGGCGTACAAGGATTGCAAGGATCATTGTGTTGAGCACGGCACCCACTTTTGATGTGATATTGGCCCATTTTATATAACAAAGGGACAAATTGATTAGGCCTGTTGCTAGATGCCATCACCTAAAACGTCGAAGAGAATTATAAATCCGGCCGACTGTCAGTCGACTCGCACACGGCGGGTTCTGTAACATCGTGAAATACTGCTATTACTTTAATAAAATAAAAAAAAAATGTGTTTTCGGCTTCTATTTGTGATATTGTTTTGTGAGATTGTTTATAAATCCCCGTGTGCGACTCGAACCAAAGCCCTTTTTAGGAACGGACTTTACACAAATCCGCGCTTCAAAATGCCTGCAAAAAAATGTTTAGGTACTGCTGATTACTTTTACATCTCCCATTCCAATTAAATGGGCCATCCGGAGAGATCGGAGATTAAGGGTTTCTTACTAAATATACATACATATTTAACAATGACGGAACTTTTAAAGTCAACCTCAAGAAATAGTGGCAAAGTGAAAATTCAGATTAATCACAAAATACTAATAATTCTGGTTTTCCTTCAAATAAATAAATAAATGAATAAATAAATAATAATTTTGGTCAGTATCTGGCGCAGCGCATCAGCATTGCCATACAGCGAGGCAATGCAGCCAGGATCTTGGGTACACTTCCGACTGTTATTGTACTTAGTTTCTTTGCAACAGTCTGCAGTTAGCTCAATAGTTTCAATAGTAAATACTATTTCTAATTTGGTTATTTCATTGTAAGTTGTTAATAAAGGTATCACAAATGATATTTCTGACATCTGAAAAGACAACACCTGGGCCAAAACAATCTTTAAACCGTAGAAAGCACGTGGGCAGATGTAGACTTTTTCAATTAGTTGGTTACTTGGTTGCGTCCTATTTATTTCCTCTAAAAACAGGGTCCAACAATACGTCTTTTTTATCACCGAGCTCAAAAAAACTATGCAAAACATAACGGCGTATCTTCAAATAAGTTTCAGCCGAATTCGTTTTTCAATAAAGTGTAACAAGGTACCTATGCAGAAACTGATTATTTCGTTGTACTATTTGCTTTTTTTCCTGATTCAGCCAATAATTCAATCCGGAAAAATCCGGAAAAAAAAATTAGTTGCTTTTCAACTATCAGGGCAGCGTTGTCGGCCCCATTCAGTCAAAAAATGTTATTTCAATTGTAAGTACCTATTTGTTTACTGGAAAATGATATAGGGTAAGCCCACTCTCCCTGAATGGTAATCCATTTAACAAGATATTTTACCGTAATCGTACAGTTGGTTTCTACACTGTACCTTCGAAATCCCAGTAGTCCTAGTTCTATCACCAAAATTCATTTGTTTCTTTTGATATTCGATCGGTGAAGGTTCCAGGAGTCTTCCAGCAATACTATGTAAATGTTTTACCATCATAGAGCTGTTCATAGAGCTGGAATTTGCAACAGGTTTTAGGTAATTTGGAATCTCGTAACAAGTTCGGGCCCAAGTTTTCATTCGCCATGAGCAAACACTAGCAGGTTGCGCGGGTTTGAACAATAATAGCATTATCTAGCTTTATCAGAGGGTAAGATCTAAAAAAATAAAAATCTATTTTTTACAGAAATATATAAAATGCACAGACAAATAAGAAGTCATAATTTTTTTTTGGTACATAGTTCATTTTAAAATTAAACAGGCGAAAGCCCTTTTAGCCATATTTCCCGTAAGACAAGGTGATACTGTCACTCAGTCATATTTAGGAGTCAATGAGAATGAATCTACTATTATGTATTATTTTCTCTTAATACTCTCTGTATGTTGTAGCCCTATAAGTATTTTAAGTAAAGTAGAGTACAAAAAATATTATTTTTATGCGTAGCAGTGATTGAAACAAATACGGCCTCTATGTACAGTCTTCACTCAGCACTATGCTGGGTTGACAGTTGACACTTATGTCATTTCTGATAATGCTTTCTCAGCCAAAGAGAACCACTAGGTTCTCAGCATTTTGTGGAAATTTCCTGCGTATCGGGGAAATTTTCTAAAGCCGACGCTACACTCGCGGTGCGAACGGCCGCGACAACTGCGAAACGCGAGTGTGGATGTCGTTCACGCCTTCGCGTAGCTTCGCGTTCGCGCTTCGCGCCTTTCCCGATCAGGAGGCGGTTTTTTGGTCCGCGACAAAGGGTTTGTGGCGCGCGAGCGTGAACGCATCTACACTCGCATTTTTCCGCAGTAGCGGACAGGACATCGTAAGGAGTGGTTGCAGAAATCACGTCGTCGTTGTCCATAGTCACAAACAAGACTGTGAAGATATGCGAGTGTGGAGGGACACAGTTCACGCGTTGATCGCGACATACATTCACGGCGTGAAATAACGGCGCGACTTCACGCGCGAGTGTAGAGCCGGCTTAAGAAAATGACAAGAATGTGCTTCCACCCCTGTACGGAAATTTTCACACCTGATTTTCTTCACCCTGAAGTAAGCAGAGGGTATTGGAATTACATGTCTGATAAATAAACATAGTAAACCAAATCATGGACGCTTCATGGACATAATATATCATTTAAATAACATAACCTGCTGCATATTTGCTGATCATACAACCATAAAATAGCTGGAAAATTTTAACCCTATTCTTTCAGACGATGTTAATCTTCATTCTCCTTGTATGGGCGGCCGTGATCGCCCTTTATCTCCATTGGCAACAATGGTCTTCTGAGTTTCATCGCGCCGGAGTCAAGCACCTGCCAACTGTGCCACTGCTTGGCAACATGGGACGATTTGCGCTTAAGCAGCAGCCCTTTGCGGGTCATATGGGGGAAATGTACTTCAGATTTCCTAAGGAAAGGTTAGAAGCATCCTCAGTAGCCACGAATGGTATTCTATGTAGATTAACAGTAGATATTGTAGATTATAATGCCACGTTAAACGTTAACCCCGTGCACTTAAGTAGACGTAGCACATAGACAATACTTTTGAAACGATTAGCACATAAAATTATTTCATAATATGCTTCGGCCACAATATAAGGTCAAGATTCGTTTTAGCGGCATCGTGTTTTTCGTGTTCGATCCACAGGCACGTATACTACCAGAGATACTACCGAAGTGTTTGGCCACATTGGAAGGAAACTTTGCAAAATCGCGATGGTTCATTCCTGTTCATTCTATCTAAAGCGTTGTCGAGAATCATTCTTAGCCAGACTAGAAAAACGAAAAATAGTACTGGTGAAAACAATTGGTGTCTACGAGTCTCCCAAGTATCAAACACTATTAGTAGTACTGGCAATGACAGAGCAGTGTTGTCAACGCAACAAAAGTAGTGAATCACGCACACGCGCGACTTCTATTTACGTTGCCGATGCCAGACTATAGTCTGTGTATTATCGCGACATGTGGCCTTAGCATAACTGATTTGAGTTTTGTTGATTGGCATTTTGTGATTTTATTCTCTTTGGTGGCAGGCAACGTACTTATATAAAAGAAAATGGCTCACCAGTAAAGACGTATCTTCTACTATGAACCTATGATAGGTAATTTATACTGGTGCATTATTAAAATATTTGGTTATTCATGATAATAAGCTTTAGCGTATGAATGTGTAAAGTAATGCCTTATGTAGATAATTGTTATTTATGTACGTTTTGAGTATTTAGAGTCGCCTTAGTTTTGTATATTTGTAATGTACCTACTTACTGATAAATCCCATATTTACGAGTTAATCTTTGTTGTTTATGTTTTCTATACTAATATTATAAAGAGGAAAGATTTGATTGTTTGTATGTTTGTTTGTTTGTTTGTTTGTTTGTTTGTTTGTTTGAATTGAATAGGCTCCGAAACTACTGGACCAATTTGAAAAATTCTTTCACCATTAGAATCCTAAATTTTCCGTGATGAACATAGGCTATATAATATTTTCAAAAAAGTTAGGGATCTGCATGAAAAATTCAATAATTGAACCGTGCGCTGTATATTCGACCTCTTTTTCTATTATGGCGCGTCATAATAAAAAAAGAGGTTGCTTGCATTTTCTCTACGGCCAGTGTCAGTTATGGAGTGTCGAGTCAATGTCAAAAACCCCAATGCGGTTAAAAAAGTAAGGGATCCATATGATAACTGTGAAACCCATCGTGTTAGTGTGTATAATTTCTGAAATTTTTGTTTAATACCCGTGCGAAGCCGGGGCGGACTGCTAGTTATTTATAACAATGATCCGTGAAGTACGTGAAGTTTGCAAATGTTTCCTCAAATCACCAAAAAGAATAAAATTGCCAATAAAAAAATAAGTAAAGAAATCCAAAGAGAATAAAACCACTACGGTTAAGTAATAAGGTATATGAACCAGTAGAAACTAACTCGCAGTGACCGTTATTCTGTGATGAATTGATGATGGCGTATGAAACTGTGCTGAAATATTGGAAAACTTAAATCATGGTAAAGTTCGCTAACTCACAAAAAAAACACAGGGTTAATCGAAACCAAAACTATAAATTTGTTCCAGGTTCCTCGGACGTTTCGAGTTCATAAATAAAGTAATATTTATCCGCGATCTGGGCCTTGTGAAGAAAATTACCATGAGGGACTTCGAATACTTCACTGATCACCGCAACATCATTGACGTGAGGAACGATCCTATGTTCGGACGGAACTTGCTCTCGCTTAAAGGTTTGCATGAAAATAATGTTAGTAGGTATCGAGTGTGGAAATGTAGGTGTTCTTACGAATTGTAGAATGGAGAAAGTTTTAGTTTAAATCATCGCTATATGCGATTGCTCGATGCTAATAAAATCCGAGCGATTTTATATCTCCAATGCTTATCCAGGCAAGCCAACGATACAAAAATTTATCACCGCTGTACAAATAGTCGTTTGTCGCTTTATTCTTACTTTATCTTACCTTTAAGAATTTTACTTCATAAAGTGCTAAATGCTCAGTATATGTACTTACAAGAGTTTTTAATTTTTTTTCAATAAGTTGTTCTGTGTTTACGGAGCTACTTATTATTATTTTAATAAAAAATCAACCAAGCAAAAACAATATCAGACAAAAACTATCAGAACTGCCACCACAAACGTGGTGGTCAAAGTTCTTAAAATAAGTAGGTAGGTGTTTCTTTAAAAATTTTAAACACAAACCTAGCCTTTTTAGCTGGGGATAATGCTCAATACACTCCCATGCGAGAATATCCCTTACTAAGAATTAGAATTATAGAATTAATGGAGTGAACACCAGTGACGTAGATAAATCAGCTCTATTACTTGTGTACTCTTTAGGCCAAGAATGGAAGGATATGCGGTCAAGCCTGAGCCCCGCATACACGGGCTTCAAGATCCGACTGATGGTGCCATTCATGATAGAAGTAGCGGATCAAATGATTACGAATCTGAAAAAGAACATAGAAGCTTCCAAAGGTATTTAAGGCTATCTCTACGTCAATCTTAATGGTCATCTAAAAAGTAGAGGAAACTTTACCTGTAAAAAACATGCCCTTTAATTTATTATTCATTTTTGGGATTTGTTGTTGTAGCAACAAGACAAATAGACTTTCTTTGAAAATTTTACTGTCTATTACGATTCATGAGATACAGTCCTATGACGGACTAAAGAAGGAAGTAGAGGAAACTTAACCTGTAAAAAACATGCCTTTTAATTTATTATTCATTTTTGGGATTTGTTTTTGTAGCAACAAGACAAATAGACTTTCTTTGAAAATTTTACTGTCTATTACGATTCATGAGATACAGTCCTATGACGAAGGCGTGAATTGACAGACTGACAGCGGAGGCTAATAGGGTCTCGTTTTACCCTTAGGAAACGAAATCCGAAAACAGTTTCAAATTGATAGGATTGGTATTTTCACAGAGGGTTTCATTGATATAGACACCAAGGATCTCCTGACCCGTTATGCTACTGACGTCGTGGCCTCCTGTGCTTTTGGTCTAAAAGTGGACTCTCAGGAAGACCGAGACAATCTCTTCTACAAGTATGGGAAAGACGCCGCTTCTTTCAGCTTCAAGCAGTTTGTCGGATTCTTCACCTTTCCAAAACTTGCCAATGTGAGTTCCTCACCTTTATCCAAAGAAAGTGACTGGCGCAGCTCACGGGACTTAAATTATTATCCGTAAAGTGCGAATGAGAAAAAAACTTCATTTTCATTTTTAATTTATTGAATTATTTGTCTTTAAATCTATTCAGGGACACGAAATGTATTTCTAATTTAAATTTCAAGAGAATAGCAGCTCTAGTTATATACTAACGATGGAAAACAGGACAGAAAAACGCGAAACCATAGGGAACATAACGGACCGAGACGGACCCGATCTCAAAATTTTATAAGCATTTTAGTAGAATACCATCAATATCATCGGGCTTTAAATTAGGTTAGTCAATAGCTACCAAATTATGACACAGGATATAAATTTATTTTAGATGCTGAAGTTCAACATATTCTCCAAAGAATCGCAGGAATTCTTCACAAACCTGGTGATGTCCACCATTAGGGAACGAGAAAAGAAGAATATCATCCGCCATGACATGATCCATCATTTAATGGAAGCAAAAAATGGTAGTGAAGGGTTTTTTACAGGTTTTCAACAAATAAATAAATAATGCTGGACAATTCACACATGAACTAGCCCCAAGCTTAGTAGAGCTTGTGTTACGGGTTAATAATATAAGATTACTGATATACATAATATTAGGTCCTTACATATGAAATTGGCGTTTTGTATGGGAGGAACAAAAAGTCGAATATTTTTTAATATAATATATTTAATTAATCAAAGTATGAACCATTATTTTCTATGCACTTTTGCCATCTTATAGGTAGTTCATTGATCCCTTTACTAAAAAAACCAGTCGGACGGGAATCAATAAAATCTTTGAAGGCGATTTGGACTGCCCCATCGGAGTTGAATTTTTTCCCTTGCAAGAAGTTATCCAAATTTCGTAATCTGTTGGAGCAAGGTCCGGGGAGTACGGAGGATGTCTTAGACTTTCCAATTGAAGCTCTTCTAATTTAGTAGCCGTCTGTTGCGCAGTGTGTGGTCTAGCGTTGTCGTGAAGCAGCAGTGGCGTGGAGCGATTGACCAGCCTAGGTTGTTTAGCCGCTAGCTTTTCCATCATGGTTTGCAATTGCTGACAATAGACATCAGCCGTAATAGTCTGGCCAGATTTGAGAAAACTGTAATGAACAATACCGGCACTAGTCCACCAAACGCTTACAAGTAACTTTTTTGGGGTTAATTTTCGCTTGGGGCAGGATTTGGCTGGCTGGCCAGGATCCAACCATTGCGCTGAGCGCTTCCGATTATCGTAAAGAACCCATTTTTCATCACAGGTAATGATTCGGTTTAAAATACCTTCATTATTGTGCCGGTTTAGTAATGTAACGCAGCAGTCGACGCGCGTTTGCCGGTTTGCTTCAGTCAATTCGTGAGGTACCCACCTTTCAAGCTTTTTAATCTTCCCAATTTGCTTCAAGTGAATTAAAACAGTTTTATCACTAACACCGCAGCCTGCAGCTAACTCGGACGTGGTTTGCGATGGATCCGCTTCCAAAGAGGAGAAATTTGTGATTAAAGTGGCCAGTACGAAAAACGCCAATTTCATATGTAAGGACCTAATATTATACGAGTACATAGATAAATATTTTTTATTATATACATGTACAGAATAAGACCAGAACAGCCTTGCAGATCGAACAAATATTTGTCCCGCGACGGAAATCGAAACCAACACAACCTCCTACGTCAGAGGTCGTCTATCTAATAAAGTAGCTCAATAAAAACCTCCTTTACTTCTATTCATAGAAAAATTGACCCAAGAAAATATCAAAGATTCCGATGCTGGCTTTCTGTCACGGTATTTTCAATAGGTAAAATTTTTTTTAAAGAGTTACGCTTATTGTTAACATGTACCAATAAGTAAAAAAGAAATCCCACATGGTTTTGAGAATAAGAGTTGCAAACAATTTCTGCCTAGTGACTGAATTTTAAAAACATGCAGTGCCGTAGGTACATTTGCACTACATGTATTATAGGCTATAAATCGTATGAATCAAACACTCATTGTCATTGATAAGAATGGATAAGAGTTTCTGTGTAAGTACTTATTCAATTTCATATTCCGAATAGGATGTCAAGTGGAAAGCTGCATACAAATAATCACGCACGCACAGAATGTATGTACATTGTGATTCCTGTAGGCCAAACAAGGCACACATCGGATCAGTGAGCCTAAGTAATTATTTGACTACTTTATTGCTTAGAGATTTCTCCAATTTCTTTCAGATTGGACCGAAAATGATCTAGTTGCTCAGGCGATGCTGTTCTTCATAGCTGGTTTTGAGACGGTATCCTCAGCGATGTGCTTCTTGCTGCATGAGCTGGCTCTTAACCCTGAAGTGCAGGAGCGGCTGGTCCTGGAGATCAGGGAGAATGAGGCGAGGAATGGGGGGGAACTGGACTAC
This sequence comes from Eupithecia pulchellata, assembly GCA_963931895.1. NCBI lineage: Eukaryota > Metazoa > Arthropoda > Insecta > Lepidoptera > Geometridae > Eupithecia > Eupithecia pulchellata. Next base: position 1,164,001 of record OZ007529.1, on the reverse strand, counting down.
AGCACAATACAGAACATGGTTTATATGGATATGGTGGTAACCGGTAAGTGTTTTACAATCATTTCTGAACACTATCTATAAAATATGATTTGATAAAGTCAAAATGAAGGTATATTATGTAGTGCTAAATTTTCGGTTAGTTTCGCTATGCTCGATTCCCTCTATGCACTGATCGTAAAATACCTAACAAAAAGTGCCGCTATGCACGGAATCAGATTCTTGGACTGTCGAAAGGAAAATGCTTATGTTTAAATATCACAGTCATCTAAAATGTTCTATACACATCATGTTGCTGCTTCTTGATGGAATTGTATAATAAAAAATTTAATAAATACTCTCTTACTAGTTTCACTAACTATAACTAGTAAACAGTATTCGTGTTAATCAACACATAGCTTAACCCGTCAAGACCAAAACAACGAGTTTTTTAGGTTACTTCTTCCGAGCATTGAAATGAAATCAAATAAAATGAAATGAAATGAAATCGTATTTATTTGCATAAATATAGGTTAACAATGATGGTCTAAGAATAAAGTATCACTATATTTGACTTGGTAGTCGTGCAAATATTTATAATTAATACATTGGCATTAGCATTGAAAATAATTATAGCGTAATAAATAAATAATTAATTAAATTAAATTTGTACATTTGTACCTGAGTGTTAACTTTTGTCCTTGAATAGAAAGAGCAACACTACGGATTGCGGTTTTGGTGCAGTACGTCTGCAATCATGTCACATGCATATTATTAGCATGTTTTATTTTATATACACAAATACAAGCGATTCTCGTGTTTTAAACTGTTTAATTTGTAAATGTTATTTTGAAAAAGGTGTCATTTGATCTTTTACTCAATTATTTTTTGGCTGATTTTAATCAGACCGTTTATTACAATTGTTGATTATTTACATAATATTTTATTTAATTATGTGCAAGCACAAGTGATTCTAATGTTAAAAACTGTTTATCTTCTAAATGTTATTTTGAAACGTGTCATTTGATTAATAATATATTTTATTTTAATATGAGCAAGTACATGACGTGATCCTAGTGTTAAAAACTGTTTAAATGTTATTTTGATAGGTGTCATTTTTGATATCTTAGTTAAAAAATATTTTCTTGGCTAGTTTTAATCTCATTATTTTGAGTTGATTTATGTTTCATAGCGTTTTTAAATTTTTATTCTAAATATAAGCAATTCTTATATTTAAATAAGATTTTTATTTACCAAAACTTATTTCCTCAAACTATGCAGTCCCAGGCTAGCTTTAAGAGTATACTTTAGAAACACTTTTCTATCGAATTGTACCTTCCATTGTTAAAGGTAGCACTGAGAAATTCAGAGCAAAGCGGCACTTTTTGGTAGGTATTTAAAGATCAGTGCATAGCGGGAATCGAGCATAGCGAAACTAACCGTAAATTTTCTGTAAGTCTTTCTTATACGACACACGATTCGGACTCGACCGCTTTATTTCGGACTAAAATTCACACGTTTTTTGATTTTGCTATCAATTTCAATTTCAGAAGTCTTGAGGATGTGGCCACCTGGAGTGATCGTTGATCGGATGTGCGTTAAGGACTATAATCTTGGGAAGCCCAATGCGAATTCTACAAAGGATTACATTGTGAGATTTAAAAATCTTAAAATTCACAACAATTCACAAAATATACAAACTACTCATCCATAGGACTAAATACAGTAGGGCATACCTTCAATACCGACAACATGTTGAAAGTGAACAATATTACTGTGTATCTTGGAAAAGGCGTATTTCCAGTGGTCTTGTCTCTCTGAATTCTTAATATTAAGAGACGTAATCTTCAGGTACGCAAAGGCACCGTCATCAGCATCCCAGTGTGGGGCTTCCACCGAGACCCTCAGTATTTCCCGAATCCAGAGAGGTTCGATCCTGAGCGGTTCTCCGATGAGAACAGACACAAGATAGAACCCTTATCTTTCATGCCGTTTGGAATTGGACCAAGAAACTGCATTGGTAAGAGTTGAATACTCTATAAGTAATGGCTCTTGATTATGTGCATTATTTAATTTATACTTCTATACTAATATTATAAAGAGGAAAGATTTGATTGTTTGTTTGTTTGTATGTTTGTTTGTTTGTTTGTTTGTTTGAATTGAATAGGCTCCGAAACTACTGGACCGATTTGAAAAATTCTTTCACCATTAGAATCCTAAATTTTCCGTGATGAACATAGGCTATATAATATTTTCAAAAAAGTTACGGATCCGCATGAAAAATTCAATAATTGAACCGTGCGCTGTATATTCAACCTCTTTTTCTAATAAGGCACGTCAGAATAGAAAAAGAGGTTGCGCACTGTGCTTGCTTTTTCTCTACGGCCAGTGTCAGTTACGGAGTGTCGAGTCAATGTCAAAAATCCCAATGCTGTTAGGAAAAGTAAGGGATCCGTATGAAAACTCTGAAACCCATCGTGTTATTGTGTATAATTTCTGAAATTTTTGTTTAATACCCGTGCGAAGCCGGGGCGGGCCGCTAGTATATTATAAAGAGGAAAGAATTGATTGTTTGTTTGTTTGAATTGAATAGGCTCCTAAACTACTGGACCAATTTGAAAAATTCTTTCACCATTAGAATACTAGATTTTCCGTGATGAACATAGGCTATAATATAATATTTTCAAAAAAGTTAGGGATCCGCATGAAAAATTCAATAATTGAACCGTGCGCTGTATATTCAACCTCTTTTTCTATTGCGCACGGTGCTTGCCTTTTCTCTACGGCCAGTGACAGTTATGGAGTGTCGAGTCAATGTCAAAAACCCCCATGCTGTTAAAAAAGGTAAGAGATCCGTATGAAAACTGTGAAACCCATCGTGTTAGTGTGTATTATTTCTGAAATTTTTGTTTAATACCCGTGCGAAGCCGGGGCGGACCGCTAGTGTTAAATAATAGCGAAACATGCGCTACGTTAACTTAATTCACCCGAGCTAATTCACCTAGGTGTATTAAATATACTTTTTGTAAACTTTAAACACCTGTGCCGTTGTGCATAAAACAAAAGACAAATATTTCAAATCATAAGTAAACTTTATTCACCCGAGTGAAAAATGGTTCTAACGGACCAGTTATAGAAAATGGCCTACAGTAATATCATCTAACATGCTTAACTGGGCCTCACAATTATGAATTCATCATTTAATTGAACGCTAGATCTGCGTTGTTTTGGTGTACGCTTGGAGTCTGCATCTTTTTTAAATGCCACGATCAGAACAAGTAGGCTTCTTATTAAACTTTTTAATTCGTGTACCTACTCTGAGTAGTATGGAAACTTTGCACATAATATTTCAACATCCTGTTTAGAAAATAACAATCGAATTTGAAAAACAACATATGGATACATTACATATACCAATAAAATAGTAGTAAATAAGTAGTTACTATAAAGATAAATTTTTGCAACATCTCCACCAACGAGCACCACTTTCGTAGGAATTGTCGTCTTTATGTAACCTCTTCACACTCATACCTTCTACACCTCGTCCTCTGTGATGTTTAAAGGTAGGAATTTTTATTTTCGCCAGTAAATCTCTGGTCTTTTTTTATATTCTAATTACCACGCGTTTGCAAATAAATTGTGTGTCAACGTTACAATAATTAATCAGGAGCACTCACTCATTGAGCACTTGAAAAACATTAAGTGTAAAGAGTTTCACTGATAAAAATATTCTTCAACAAAGTGAATAAAGTATACTTAACAGTAAATTTAATTCACCCAGGTGAATAAGGTGAATAAAGATATTTAAAAGTAATTTTAATGCACCCAGGTGCTTAAAGTTTACTAAAAGTGTATTTAATACACCTAGGTGAATAAGCTTGGGTGTATTAAGTTTACGAAGCCGAAACATGCATGGGCTCCAATCGATAGGAATTGGTATAATAGTATGGGTGTCCACCCTGTATTAACTCTTCATTATATGAAAAAAACCTAAACTATTATAATTAGTATGCTAACTTTGAACACATTTTTATGAATACAAAACGATTCAGTAAAGAATTTTCTAAACCAGATAGAAGTAGATGAGGCTGTACAATGAGTTATTAAAAGTTATAATGTTTGCAGGATCACGCTTCGCACTGTCCGAGATAAAGGTGATGGCGTACAAGATCCTGCAAAACATGGAAATCTCTATCTGCCCGAAGACTTGCATCCCAACAAGGCTGTCCACGGAGCTTTACACTTTTCTAATATCAACGCAGGGCGGCCACTGGCAGAGGATACAGCAGCGGAAGTAATCTTAGATGGAAAGACAATATATACTTACCTACCCATAATACACTAATACAGAAATACAGAATTTATTCACAATACCATTATCAGACACTACTTCTACGAACTACTGTACCTAACTCGGCTGCTCCTTAGACTGACGACTCATTGGATGCTCGTGTTGCAGGTGGAATAATACATAATGGATGTAGACCTGCAAGAGCAGTACAGCCTAAGTACTATAAATTAATAATGCTGGATAATCCACACAGCATCTAGCCCCAAGATAAGCAGAGTTTGGAGGTATATGAAAAGTAATGGTCCGCCCCGGCTTCGCACGGATAGTTATCAAAAATTATATGCACTGACACGGGTTACTTTATTGAAGTTTTCATACGGATCCCTAACGTAGCAGTACAGGGCTTTTTGACATTGACTTGCACCCCAGTGACGAATTGTGAAGTAAGAAATTGTTGGCTAAGCCATAATGATTAGTAATTAACGGGTATTTATCGCGTTTTTTTTTTAAACGCGTTAAATACTCTTTAATTACTAATCATTATGTGTTCAGATCGCGTAAGCTTAAAAACATTCTTGGCTAAGTAAGTAAGCAATATCAAATGATGTTGATACAAGGTTGATACTAAGTTTGGGCTTAGTTAATTGTGTTACATAAACAATGACAAGATTTTTTTTTATTACTAAAACAACTGACAAATTAATATTTTCTTACAGATTTATTAGATAATAAGTGGTTACGAATTTACGATGTACTTTAATTTTGATTTAATGTATATAACTAGGTACTTACCAAAAAAGAAATTTAATTAAAACAAATCGGATTTTTTCAAAGAAGACCTTTTCTTATTATTTGTGTAGATAGATAGGTAAGAATTTTCAAAAAAGCTTGGGACAGGAACCTATATGCATAAAAACTATTCTGATACAAATAATATCAGATAAAGGTGAAAAAATCATTTTGGTATTACGTTTGTAAGGAAAGTCCATCCGTTGCCTGAGCCTTAATTCTGTCTTGATTGTTATTTTAAGGCCTCTTCCGTGCTCCAAGTCTTTTTTTACAATCTAAATCACTTCTGGTCAAAGATTTATTTTCTTGGCGTGATACGTAGCCAATGTCCTCCCTGTAGCTTCGTCTGGAATGTATTTTTGGACAGCATAGATGGTATGCAGGTCTTACTGCATGGAGACACATCCATATGCTGCAGTAGTTGATAAGTCATCACCTTGACCTCGCAAAGCGCAAAACGAGACCCTGCGGTGAAAAAGTAGAGTATTTAAAATGGTTGAATACAAGCAACGACATCAGCCTATATAGTCCACTGCTGGACATAGGCCTCCCCTAATGAGCGCCATTATGTGACATTATTCATCATTTGGGGGGTTATTGCCCATAATCCCCACGCTGGGCATGCGGGTTGGGGATCGCAGTTCGGTGGAATTGTTCTACAGAGGGCGCTGCTGCCCGGCCTCGGTGTGTTTCCCTTAGTCGCCTCTTACGACACCCACGGGAAGAGTTGGGGTGGTGCAATTCTATGCCGGCACCACACGGCATACAAGCAATACGATACAAACACTACATAATCATAATCAGGAGCGGAAAATGCACCATCAAGATCTAAAAGATATTTTTGAAAAAACCCTTCCTCAAATACCGACCAGTCTACGCTGCCTACATCCATTACCTCTGCTCCACATTATGTGCCTGCCCAATAAATTTACCGTTGCTTCTGTAACAAAATTTAAATCAAAAGTTCATTAACCACGTAATAGTAGTTCACTTACCAATGCAATTCCTAGGTCCTACTCCAAAAGGCATGTAACAGAAGGGGTCGATCTTGTGTTTGTTTTTCTCGGAGAATCGTTCAGGATCGAATCTTAGGGGATCGGGAAAGAACTTGGGGTCACGATGAAAACACCAGACTGGAATGCCGATGCCATCTCCTTTGCGAACCTGTTATTACAGATAACATATTGGTGAAAATATTTGTAGCCAACGTACAATTCTTGCAAAATCAAAAACAACGACTAAACAACATAAAATGTAAAACCCCTTACAATGTAATCTTCTTTGGAGTCGCTGTTAGGTCTACCCAGATTGTAGTCTTTGGTGCAAATTCGATCCAAAGCCAGTCCTGGAGGCCATAGCCTGAGCATTTCTGAAAACCAAAATTCAATATGAACAAGCATAAAATCTTTTAAAGCTTTCCAGTATTCATTGTATACCTGACACAACCATGTCCATATACACCATGTTTTGGATCGAGTTGTAGTCAAATTTCCCTCCGTTCTTTATATCATTCTCCTTTATTTCCTGCACCAAACGCTCTTGCACGTCAGGGTTCAGAGCCAGCTCGTGCAGCAGGAAACAAGTCGCCGAGGAAATTGTGTCGAAGCCAGCTACGAAGAACAGGATCGCTTGTGCTACCAAGTCGTCTTGGCTCCACTCTAGTATGAGAAGATACACGTTTATAACTTTTGGCTCTTCTTTTACAAGGTTTATATTACCGATCCCTCAACTTAGGGATCCTGTCCATCAACCAGACGTCGCGTCGGTTGAGAGTAGGATGTAGAGATCATATTTTTTTTATTTGACATGTATATTTTATTAATTGTAGAAGTGTTATTTAATACCCTTATTCAATAAATAAATTTTTTGGACTTAATTCAACGTGGAAGTACCTATAAAAAAATTCAAATTTTATTCGATTCAATTTCCCCTAAATAGGTAATATAATTGATAATTCATATCGTATAAAGTTGCTAAATAAATACAAGTAAATTTGATTCTCAAACATAGATAATAAAAACTAATCCATTCTTTGGAACCAACTAAGGTTCGAATAAAATATGTATAACAACCTAAAAAAACTTTTCCTCTTTCTATTTGTTTCGATTCATTAATTATAATTTCCCTCGCTTATAAGAATATCTTACCTCTTTTGATGTCATCTTTCTTGCCAACTGACGATTCTTCAACTGTTGCGAACCCAGCATCCGCATCTTTGGCTTTTGCATCGTGAGTCAATTTACCTGCAGTGTATTAGATTATTTTATAATAGTTTATACAAAATATCTCATTCTAACGTTCTTTGTTTAAGGTAGATAGATTCCTGGTCCATTCGTAATACTAATACTATTTTCGCCTCTCATTGGTTAATATTCTTGTAATTTTATTCGTAATCGAAATGCAGCAAATTTGCAATTCCGTTCAACTAATACCTATAAGTCATACAATAACCAAATAGGTACATCTACATTTACACAGCGCATCAAATACAAATATTTTATTCAAATAAACTTAAACATATATACATTGTATGGGTTTGGAATCCTCTTTTAAGCATATAAATACCTACCTATGTTAGAGGGTTCCGATCTTCCTAAATAGATTTTCAGATTACAATAACTTTATTTGTTTAGGCTAAACAAAGAAGCACTGAGACTTAGAGTATTCAGTTATGATAACATTGTTCGTTAGGTGCAGAACCTCCATAATCCAATATAGTAGTTTGATTAGCTTGGTGCCACGCTCTGACATCTAAAGGTATATTAAAAATTTATAGAGAAACGTAAAATAGCAAAAACCACGACATATAATTATTGTGCAAATTGTCGAAAATCGAAAAAAAAAATCAGCTATATTAATTTTAAAGACATTAATTTATAAATAACTTTTGAGGACGTCAGTAAATTGTGTATTTTAGTAGGTAGTAGTTGTGTATTAGTTTTTTATTTAGATTTTTAAGCGGTTTATGAGTTGTGTTAATTTCTTTAATGTGTAATTATGGTACCTGGTGCTGAAATAAATGATTATTATTATTATTATTAAATGTGTAGCGCAATAAATTAAAATAGAAAAAGATGTGTCTATTCTTTTGTTAGTAATTTTATTTTTGAATAAAGAAATACTTTACTTTATTAGTAATAGGACTAATAACACTAATTCACCACACCAGAAGTACCTAGCTACAACACGCTGAAGTTAACTAGGCACCTTTTGATCTAGGGAAGCACTAGAAAAGCAGGTGCCAAGTTGAATTCTGCTTATTGTACCTATATTTATATCATATTATCACCTATCAGTCACAGGGCTGCAGGCAAGTTGTTAAAGTTAACTTATCAATGGTTAAAAACTAAACCCCGTTATTATTTAAAAAAAATCTAGATTCTATTTTTATCTTTAGAACATACCATGTTGGCGCGATACTAATCGCAACTTTCGTCAGTCATCATAATTTTCAAGTCGACAGATTCCGATCAATATCTGTCAAAAATGTCTATCAAGTACTTAATTTTGTCGTCATTCAATAAATCTAACAACAATTATGAAACTTCATAGTAATGCGTGTGGCAAACAGCATGTAAAGTAGTGGACGGAGTTTTTTGTACGTTATGAATCATTTGGACTATTTGCATCAATGTAGACTCAGAATGGAATTACTTAGGTACGCTAGGCACGTGCAAACACAAATACCTACCTTTTTTGGCCTCCATAAGCAGATGTATCATGTCAGGTCGGATGATGTTCTTCTCCTCTCGATCTTGCATGGTTGAATTCACCAGGTGTCGGAAAAATTTTTGGGATACTCTGGAGAACATGTTCACTTTCAGAAACTGAAATATTAAACTTTTAATAAAGCAAAAAGGAAGGATACCTTATCTATTTACACGAGAAAACCTTCTCCACGCTACTCCACCTAAGACTCCACCAATGTTTTATCTCATATTTCTTTGTTAAAACGACATGTATGAAAACCAAACCAAACCTGTAACTCCTTTCTAGAAGTATAGGAGAGATATAGATGCCTAAAACGTAGCCAGGGTCAGTTACTTATACTTATACTGATAGCCTTAGTACAGCTGAGAGAAGAACATAAAAGCTGACCGAAAAATAACTGTTGCTTGAGAAACTTTAGCGTACAATTCAGGAAAAAATATGTTACAACATCCAAGCTAAGTAAGTAAGTAGAAGTAAGTAAATAAGCCAATCATACCTTCATTGCTTTAGGAAAAGACGTGCTCATAAGAAATATTAGCAGCTGTTTAAAACCGAACGTCGAGGCGTCCTTTCCCATCAAGTAGAATTCGTTGTCAACGTCCTTGTGAGAGTCCACTTTGAGGCCGAAAGCACAGGAAGCTACGACGTCATTGCCAAAGCGAGTGGTGAGGTCTTTGATGTCTGCGTCAAGGTAGCCCACTGAAACACACGTGTCTCATTTAGTCAACTTTGATACGGCATTAATGTTTATTCAGCAGTCGTTTGTGGCTGCCGTTTCCTTTATATTATTATTAAAATGTTTATGAAATAGCCCAGAATTATGAGATACTGCCTGCAATACGCCAATATGTAAAAAGAGGATGAAAAAATAATAACTACTAAAAAATATCACAAGGAGCTCGGAAAGGTAAAATCACTTGTTCAGGCCCGTATTATGAATGTTTTCGTAGTCGTCGGTCTATGTTTGAGCAACATTTTTCTATGGCATAATAAGATAAAGGATAATAAAAATAAATGAATGTCTCATTCAAGGAAATTGGGAGTTCAATTGAAACAAATTGTTTCCCCAAATTTTTGGCTTTATCTATAGCCAAACATCTGCATAACAACGGCATAGAATTCCCCCTTTACTATTTTAGCCGGCATAGGTAATGCTACGACGAAAATTTTATGAAAGCAATTTTAATTTCTCAACAACACGAAATGACGGACTTTCTTTAATTTAAGATTGTACAGCTTCACAGCACGCAAAGCATTGTTAAATTAAAGTTCGACTTATCCTAATTCAGCGTTATAGTTTTATAAATAAATCTGTATTTATTACAGTTATGTTTAAGTATCAGTAAATCAACCATTTTTTAGTAAATCTATCAGTTTTACGTACCTCCTGAAGCCTCGATATCGTTCTTCAGAGTCCTCATCATCTGTTCTCCGACCTCCACCATGAAGGGCACCATAAGCCGGATCTTGGAGCTGGTGAAAGCAGGGCTCAGGGTCGACCGCATGTCCTTCCAATCTTGACCTGGAGGTAATTGGTTGATTTTTTTGATTAGATTATGCGGTATTTGGTTGATGAACTTATAATTTTGATTAGATAAGACGTGTGTATAATCAACCAAATACCCCCAGGATTGTGATTGTTGTGTAATAAATAATCTCTCGTTTAATCTATTCAATCCGTATTTAACTTTATAAAATCAAATGTGAGTTCCTATATCTACAGATAATTTCTTGTTGATTTTGATTTAAATTGAAAATCAAAGTGCTTTATTTTCTTTGGACCTTACAGGACTCTTGGACACGTAACAAAATACAAGTAATCAAAATGGGAAATAAAGTAATCACTTTAATTCATTTTTCATTTCAATCTTTTTAAGGTAAAGTAAAGAAGCAAACAAGAAACCATTCCCTTGTTATATTGTAGTTTTCGAGTTGGATTAAAACTCGTCCCAAACTTTTTTATCGTCTAGATAATCTGATATTTTATAGTAAGCCTTTTTCAATGAAGGTTTTTGTCAATTTGTTTGAATTTATTTATAGATAATTTTGCAACTTAACTTGGAAGAAGCTTACATTGCCCATTTAAAAAGTAAATTAATCCTTTTGTAGCCTAGTAGTGGGTACAGCAAGTTTATTCTTGTTTCTAGTTTTTAAATTATGTGATTTGAATCGTTAACCTGGATCAAGCCTGGATCATCCACTGCGTGATCCATATAATATGTTGCCTTCTCTGTCTTATTAGTATTATGCTTCATGCATCCTGTGAATGCACAGAGATTTCGACCTTTGATTAGGTAGTGGTTATTTATATTTATATAACTAAATACATAAGGTTATTTTTCTAACTTATTATTTTTTACCATCATTGATTATTATTTTGACGCATTCGCCTATGTTACATCATAAAAGCGCATTCATTATTCAGTTCTCCCGACTTAAAAACCTATCAAACAAATACTTATAAACTCTAAGCTTATAAACAAAGTCACCTTTTAAAGAGAAGAGGTTTCGACCAAAGAGAGGATCGTCGATCATAGTGCGGTGGTCGACGAAGTGCTCAAAGTCCTTGATGGTAATCTTCTTCACGAGCTCCAAGTCTCGGATGAAGATGTTTTTAGTCGTGAACTCGAATCTCGCGACAAACCTGAAAGAATTACTTTTTGTATTGTTTGTTTGTTTGAATTGAATATGCTCCGAAACTACAGCACCGATTTAAAATTTATCTCACCATTGGAATCCTAAATTTTCCGTGATGAACATAGGCAATGGAATATTTCGAAAAAGTTAGGGTTCCGTATGCAAATTCAATATTTGTTAAATACCCGTGCGAAGCCGTGGCGGACCGCTATTTGTATATAAACACGGACAGTACATAGAATACGCACATATAAAATATAAGGTATAGGGACACGTGATATAACCTGTATCCGGTTTTGATGGGTTTTTTAGATAGAATGATTCAAGAAGATTGTTTATATGTATAGCATACATTAATATCCTTAGAAACAGTTTTTTGAAAATAAATACTTTTATTATTATTTATTATTATATCAGCGTTGACAATAAAACTCTGATATACAAGTTTCATACAAACGGTAATGGTTGATTTTGAGTGATTCGGTGCAAAACAAATACTTGTTTGGTATTGTGCAAACCCATACTAAACGTTACGCTCCGCTTTTATGGGTATTTACCTAAGTATTATCTATGGCATGTTGGTGATGAGTGCCGTTCAGGTCTAGTCTCATCAACGTACGTTTAGCACATCCGTATAAAGTACACGAGATAAATAAACGAGTAGGTATTCCAGTAATATTTTTTTTTGTTTTTCCATTTTTATAATCCTTGATATTGAGAGGTACTTACTCACGATATCTGATTGTTCAAAAGCGTAAATACTTAAGGAAAAGTATTTTTGAGTTGAAACATATAGTAACATTATACGGGTGCTTATTTAGACAAGGTTCATCAAACAAAAGTAAATATTAGCACAAATATCAGATACCTAGATCCGGCTGCATGATTATTGACACCAGACTCTTAATAATAATACAAATAAAAAGAAAACTTACTTCTCATTAGGGAACTTGAAATACATCGAGTCTAAATCATCGGCAAAGTGTTCCTTTTGTAGCAAAATGCCAGTCATGTTGCCCACCAGTGGGAATGCAGGCAGGTGCTTGACTCCACAGCGTTTTAACGAGGAGTTCTGGCTCCGATAGTAAAGATAGATGGCAAACACCACTACCCATATAAGAATAATAGCAAACATCCTCTGAAATATAACGTTTATTTAGCAACGCTAGCCAGCAAACGGCCCACAAATCATTATATGGATTACAGAAATGTTATTGTGTGGTGAGTAGCATTTGATGACCGATATGGCGCGGGGGCGAAGGTCCGCATGTAATGCATGAGGTTACGGGTTCGATGTCCGCCGTGAGACATTTTGTGTGACATGTTCCAGGTGTTCTGGGTATTTTCTATGTATGATAACAAATACGTAATGTATTTTATTATGTATATCAGTCATCTGGTATCGATAACATAAGCTCCGCTTAGCTTGGAGCTAGATGATGCTGTGTGAATTATCCAGCTATCTTCATTCAAACGTAAACAGAGCTGGTGGCTATTATTGTTTTATAAAAAACAAAATAGATAAACATGTTTACTTCTCTAATCTAAAAGTAAGGTTATCTTCAATTAACATATTATTCAAAACCAAACAAAATAATCAGAATTTTTCGCCAACTATCGATGGAGGAAGCCATGAGGTTGTTACTCTATGTATTTTTTAATGTATGTAGCCAATTTTTATGTTGCGCATATAAAATTCGTCTACAACTACTAGTCCAATTGCAACAAAGGAGGTGTCATATCACCCCAAACACGATCTTTGTCGTCTGAGGTCAGTCAGATAAAAACTTTGGTCTAAAGAGATGTCGGAGTCTAAGTAAGAGTCGAAAATCCAATGCAAGAAAATATATTATGTCGACTGCAAAGGGCTTGGTTTGGACTTTCTAGAACTGTTCCTCATTATATCCTCAAACAATCAGCATATCAGAAAAAATATAACTACCTAGGTCTACCTAGGTAGTTTAAAAATAAATCTAAACCCGACTCCTTAATGTTAAACAATCGTTCACCGATCATTTTATTTTTCTTTTAATATAATTTGGGCGGCTCCGGTATCCTACACTTAGTCTTAGAATTAAACTAGGGTAAAAGTAGGATGATGGATGAATGGGGTCGGCGGAATGGTGGAATGGTGGGTTCGCCGGCCATGTATATGTGAAGAAGTGGGGACGCGGTAGGTTTAATGTTCCCGTGGTTCGTTGGGCGAGAGAGGGTCACCGGAGAGGTTTTAGTGGGTATTACGTCCTTCTCAGGGTGTTCAGTCCCACATAGTTCTGGTCCTCCCCAGAGCAGTTTATTCGTAAGTGAATTCCCTCGCCGACAAAAAAAGGGAAAGGCAACAAAAACCTATGATATCAAAAGAAACGAAGGATAATCGGTGCACGCTTGTTTTGTTTTGACTTTTACGTAGTCGTTTTTCTATTTCTTTTTCTGGTTTTAGTTTTTAACTTTTTTTACTTACAACCGGGCGGCACAGAACCACTATATTATTCACAACGTAAATAGATAAACAAATGGACAGTGTTCAAACCTCAGAACCTCCTATTTGACTAGCTCGGCAGATAAGCGAGCGCTTACTGTAGTCAGTTGTCTGTACCACGATACTGCCTTGCCTAATGTACGTAATAGTTTTATTTATTTTATTTAAAGAGCAATAGTTATGCTAATTAGAGGTTTACAAATAATATCTTAGACTTACATTACAGGATTGACAATATATAATAAATATGTTGTTCCTTAACTTTTTAAGACTTTTTATTTTGGGCAAACGAGGGAAATTATATACACGACCAAAATCCCCTATGTTAAAACTTAAAAGGCATTCCATTCCACTCGCATTTGCTGTGTGGCAGTTCAGATTATTATTTGAATGTTATTCGAACTGTTGAATAATCATGTCATAATAATACTATACAGATTAGATTTTTTACGAATATCGATTATGTTTATGACGTTGTATTATGTCTATTTTAGATCACATTTTTTTTATTTTTGGAATAACATTATTTATGTAGAATCCAATAGTATTATTTTTCTGCTGTTGTAAGTAGCGTATTTCTATTTTTGGTTCCACCAGGCATTATGCGTTTTTTTGAGATAAACAATTACCTAATACAGATTGATTTAGGTCCTTTGTTAAACTAAAACTTGTATACTAATTCCAATAAGGTTCCATGAAAGAATGATCTAGAATGATAATCTTCGTTACATTAATATGTTGGCTTGATAATAATCGTAACTTTCGTAAGTCCCCATAACATAGGAGCGACAGATTCGCACCTCTAAGTCTATGAAATACATCATTCTGTCATTCAGTCTTGATTGATTCACCTTTCAACTATATTAGGGAACTTCATAGTCATGCATAACTGAAGTTGTAGACATGAAGTACCGAAATCTCTCTCCTATTAGGTTCGATAAAAAAATTTCGATTTTCTAATAATTGTTACATTCGAATAAAATAATTTAAGTTGAATGTTCTTAAATGCAAATATCAAGTTCTTGGATCTTTACATAAGTTTACAAACATTGGTAACTACCTAAACTTTTGTTGTTAATTATTCAGTAACACCACCCTTTTCTATAGTAGGTAACCTGCCGATAACGGAGCTGACTACACTTTACAAATTTAGTTTATTTAAGTACATTAATTTATCTAGGTGTGATTGTTAGTAATTCCTCAAAAAGAAAATTAATAAAGATAAGAATAGGGAGTGCGTAGTTCTCAATGCTAAATAACAAACTATACATATGTTTATAATTAATTATAGATTAATTATAAACATATGTATAGTTTGTTTTGCAATGAGCAAATAATAATGATTTCCATACAGAAAATTTACACCTGTCTGTACTTACAATAAAAACAAAGAAAAATCAGGTAGGTATACATTAAAATAAAATGACCATTAAATGTATAGCCATTTTAATTCATTTTATCTTAATATTAGTAACCTATTTAAACAATGTAGGTAGATATATGTTTTAAAACTAATTTTATGTTTATTTACTCTAAAAGCTACATTATCTTATGCATACTATTATATTAACTGTTACTATATTATTAACATTCAATTTCATTTCAGTGTATTTTCGTTTAATTCAGGTATTTACAAAATATCAGCCCGTTCTATTGAAACAGTTTACGTGAATAATTACAAACATCCAGTATAAGAATTTTCTCATAAATATTAGTCTATACCAAAATAGTCTAGCCTAGCGCATCAGCATTGCCATACAGCGAGGCAACGCAGCTAGCGTCTCGGGAACGCTTCCGATTGGTATTGATATGGTTCAGTTGAGATACCTGTAGGTAAATTCTTTACAACAGTCTGCAGTTAGCTGAATTGTTGCAATTGTAAATATACTCATTTGGTTATGTTTATTGTAATTTTCTTTATTTATAAATTTGTCTAATCCTTATCTTATCTTTATCATATAAGTAAGTATATACTTTTTTTTAATATCACAGACCAGAAAAATATGCAAATAAAGATATTGTACTTATGAAGACGATAGTCTCCGCTTATATTTTTATTACTTTTTTATTGCCTTTATCTAATAAGTTCATTGGAGTCAATATTCTAAATACATATAAATGTGTGTTTCTGTTTGTGTCTAATTAAACTATTTTCGTGGCGTGATCCGCAGCCAGTGTCCTCCCTCTAGCTTCATCTGGAAGGTCTCTTTGGACAGCTTCGCAGGTATGCAGGTCTTGGGGCACGGAGTCACCTCCATATGCTGCAGGAGCTGGTATGCCATCACCTTCACCTCGCATAGCGCGAAACGAGATCCTGTGCAAAAACAATTTCAACTGAAACTCTTTTTTATCTACAAAAGATTCATTTGACTTCCACAAAATCGAATGACTATCTGAGAAAAAATCTCCATCATAGACCAAATGACACATGACACAGCGGGACTGAAATGTCCCATAAACAGCGCCCCAATCCTTCGTTGCCAATATTCTGTTTTTTCGTTAAATCAACGCCAACATGTCATCGGTCCACTTAGAAGGAGATCTACCAAATCAATTATCTTGCTCATACACAAAGCTCAAAACCAACAGACTATTTAAACAGGATAATTTAAATTATGTAGCGTAGCATTGCAAGCTCTCTTACCAATGCAATTCCTGGGTCCTACTCCAAACGGCATGTAAGAGAAAGGGTCGATCTTATGTTTGTTCCCCTCGGAAAATCGCTCTGGGTCGAATTTCAGGGGATCTGGGAAGTACTTGGGGTCACGGTGGAAGCACCAGACTGGAATGCCGACACCATCTCCTTTACGGACCTGCGATATGAAATTGAAGAAAGTTAAATTACTAGCTGTAATACAAAGTTGAAGTCTTCGCTACACAATATTAAATCTAGTGAATGACTTGCTCATCATTTATTTTTTTGTTACATCCGTTGATTTCCTGCGTAAGAAATCTTCGTGATAATTATTACCATATTATAGTAATAATTATCGTAATAGTTAGTCAGTGAGTAAGTATCTACCTAAATATTTTTTTCTTTCTTCTATATTTTAGAATTTTTCCAACTGTCGCACGCAACAAACTACAAAGTAATAAATTGGTAAAAAAAAATAAATTAAAATTTGATGGCACCCTCAACGCTTTAGTGGAAATGCTATATACCTTAATATACCTTAATGCGTTTAATGAAGAGCATGACCGTGAGTGAAATCAGATACCATACCCATGAACAAAACTTACAATGTAATCTTCTTTAGAATCTTTGTTTGGCCGTCCTATATTGTAGTCTTTGGTGCAAATTCTGTCCAAAGCCGCTCCTGGTGGCCATAGCCTGAGCGCTTCTGAAAAACCATAAAAAGATAGGTAACTATGTATTGACGAAAATATTTACCAAAACCTGCAATAACCTATAAACCTGTAATAAAATGGTTTTTATGAACCAACTTGAATTATTAGCACCATGGGGTCTATCAATCTAATTTTTAAGTACAGTAGTGCGTTAGTGTATGATCAAGCCGTGTGGTGCCGGCATAGAATTTCACCACCCCAACTCTTCCCGTGGGTGTCGTAAGAGGCGACTAAGGGAAACACAGCGGGGGGCGGGCAGCAGCGCCCTCTGCAGAACAACTACACCGAACTGCGATCCCCAACCCGCATGCCCAGCGTGGGGATTATGGGCAATAACCCCCAGATGATGAGTAATGCATTCTATGGCGCTTATTAGGGGAGGCCTATGTCCAGCAGTGGACTATCATAGGCTGTTGATGATGTATGATCGGGCGCACAGGGAAAAGACGGTATGAAATAAATTTTAGGCGAATTAAGATATTATATTTCGATCACACTTACTTTACCTTTCAGAAACATCGTATTTTTGTTTATTCGATAGTATCGAGACGCTCCATTTCTGTATTGAATATTATGTATTCTCATGTTTGCACACTAAAGGCGATTTAGTGCCTTAGTACAGTTGGTACAGCCCGCTGTACCAATTCAATACAAAAATGGGACGTCTCGATGACGTCTCCTCGATACTATCTAGAAACTAATTTCACGGCTCTTGTGAATACAAGGACATTCATGTTATGGTAGCATTTTACTAAAGTAGCAAATGATATAATGAAGGGAGTAAGCGTACCAGAGACAACCATGTCCATGTAAACCATGTTTTGAATCGAGTTGTAGTCAAATTTCCCTCCGTTCTTGGCATCGTTTTCCTTTATTTCCTGAACCAGACGCTCTTGGATGTCAGGGTTGAGAGCCAGCTCGTGCAGCAGAAAACACATCGAAGAAGAGACTGTCTCGAAACCAGCTATGAAGAACAGGATTGCTTGAGCTACAAGGTCGTCTTGAGACCACTCTGAAATTAAAATATAGACTTTCATTACAACACGTTTCGCACTGTATGTAAATGCTGACGGAGCAGTGCCAGTTTTATATGCCTTCATCTGTCCTATCTCCATCTTCATTCCAAAAAGTTTTGTGTTTTTGTCCATCTTTGTAACTACATAATATATGGTTGACTTATTCCGGTATTCCCGCTGCTCAATGTGTTACTTTAACGTCAAGCCACTAATGAATGAATATTTTCTTAAAGAATGGAGATAAAATATTTGTTGAAATATATTTAACCAAAAATGGTTAAATATAATATACAATTTTTGTCGATTTCTCCATAATAAGCTTACCTCTAATAATATTATCTTTCTTGCCCACTGACGATTCTTCAACTGTTGCAAAACCAGCATCTGTATCTTTAGCTTTATCATCATGAGACAATTTTCCTGCAATGTGATTTAGAACATTATTTTGAGAGTAATTGTTATTTTTTTAGTTCATTATGAGCATTTCTTAAAGTTCTCTAAGCATGTTTGATTTAGCTTACCCTTTACGTAAGATCAAGAATTCTTTACCTTTTTTAGCCTCCATGAGCAGATGTATCATGTCAGGTCGGATGATCTTCTTCTCCTCTCGATCTTGCATGGTTGTGTTCACCAGTTGTCGGAAAAATTCTTGTGACCCTTTGGAGAGCAAGTTCACTTTCAGGAACTGAAATATTAAAAACACAAGCCATTATCCTTTTCTTGATCGTCATGATGTTATTGATATTGAATCAACGGCAAAGCAAAAAGAGAATGCACATAAATATATTTATATGCTTTATTTTACAGACTTTGTCAAACCGCATCTATGCTCTCAGTTCATATCGTGTTTCTTAACGTGCGGCTGACCTTGTCAAAGGTATCTGTACCCGTATTAAGTTCGACAACAAACTATTTTTTTCCTACATCCTTGGAATGTCAGAACATTGCATGTCGAGGTGCAAAAAACTCAAGAACTTCTCATAAAAAAGGAACGATGCAAGTACCTCTCAATTATATTCGAGCAAAATATGTATGGACATTATTATTTTGTATCTAATATGAATGAAGGGAAGCATGACACGATCGTGTCGATAATTGTGTTTAATTTTGTATTGCTTGGGCTCTTGACGATTACCGGTTGATTGTCGGTGATCAATGTTCTCAGGGTATTATTTTGTGTCACTGTCAGGGTTTTGTAATTTTTATTCAATCAGCCGAACATCCTTGAAACGGCATATAATTTCGGGGTCTTCGATAACACCTACCTCACTTATAAATGCTTAATTGATGCACTATAACAAACCTTCATAGTCTTTGGGAAAGACATAAACATCAGAAACAAGATCAGCTGTTTGAAATTGAACGTCGAAGCGTCTTTCCCCATCGCATAGAATTCATTGTTAATATCTTTGTGCGAGTTCACTTTGAGACCGAAGGCACAGGAGGCCACGACATCATTGGCATATCGGGTCGTCAGGTCCTTAATGTCTGCGTCAATGTATCCCACTAGAATAAAGATGATTGAACATTATTATTAAAAAACAAATTTTTCATACGTAACCTTAATTTTTTTGAAAATATTCTAGAACCTATGTTCATTAGGGTAAAATTTAGGATTCTAATGGTGAAAGAATGTTGAAAATCGGTCCAGTACTTTCGGAGCCAATTCAAACAAACAAACAAGGAAAGATTTGATTGTTAATCTTTCCTTTTTATAATATCTATAGATGGTATATATACACCAATATATGTACGTTGCCGTCACTCGGTGTGTATTCACGTTTCTTACAGACCCCACATCTCTTCTGATTAGATAGTTCTTTGTCTGGGGGGCTTTGTCTTAAAATTATCAAGTAGTGCTTTCTATAAACTCTAGAGGTCATCTTTACCTCCTGAAGCCTCGATATCGTTCTTCAGAGTCCTCATCATCTGTTCTCCGACCTCCACCATGAAGGGCACCATCAGCCGGATCTTGGAGCTGGTGAAGGCAGGGCTCAGGGTCGACCGCATGTCCTTCCATTCTTGACCTGGGGGATGATAGTATTTTGTTCATTAATGCCTGAATAATTTACTAGTAAACCTATTCTCAGTTGAGATCCTATTGTGTATTTTCTTCTCAGTGCGCCGTGCTAGTTTGGATTTTGCTAATTAATACACGAAATGTTCTGCAATATATAAGAATGGTGCATAACAAAAGCTTCGTTTTTTGTCGTTTCAATTCAGCTTAGTTTTTAACATGTACAGTTACGAATGTTACCTTTCAAAGAGAAGAGGTTTCTCCCGAATAGAGGATCGTCAAGCATGGTTCGGTGGTCCAAGAAATGCTCGAAGTCCTTGATCGCGATCTTCTTCGCGAGGTCCAAGTCTCGGACAAATATGTTTTTTTTCATGAACTCGAATCTCGCAACAAATCTAAAACAGCGTTGAAAAATAAATTGCTACCAGAACAACATTTTTATGGCACTTTCAGCGCCATGTACCCTATGTTTAAGATAAATAGGTACATGAGACAAATGAAACTGTGAAGTAGAATTATGTTATTAGTTTGACGTCATCAGTTCAGATGTTGTAAAACTAAATTAAAATAATTGCATAATTTTAGGACTATTAATTCATTCATTAAATACAAGTGGATGCTGGTAATAATGAGCTCCATCTGATGCAAATTTTATTTCAATTTTATTTGTTTTGTAATTTTTATTTTTATTTTGTAATTTCATTTGTAAATATAATTTTATTAAATTTTTAATTTGCTATTACATATGTTCAATTTGTTTTATTGTGTATGATACTATAATTTTTAAGTTGTATGTGTAATAATTATTTAATATGGATATAAATGATCTGAAATAAATAAATAACCAAATAAAATTAATAAAATAAAATTTTGGTGGCATCTAAATTCACTCCAATCATTTTAACAATGACCATTTTAATTATTCTTTGATGGTAATAAAGCTGATGATGTTAAATTTTATCAAATAAAAATATTATAAACCAAAGTTAACGTAACAAGACATTATGTACCTACGATGATTTTTAAGTTGAATAACTTTGCCTGATAGTTAATAACAATAGAGATAACAGCAAACAATAACACAATAGTAAGTACCTACTTGTTAAATATTGATTAACTGATAAATAGATCCTGTTAAAATATGAATATAATGGTTCTAATTCACCACATGTGACTATTACTATGTTTAAAGAAATAAAGATTCGAATCGAGGATAATAATGTTTAGTCTTACTTATCATCGGGGAATGTGAAATACATCTTGTTCAAATCATCAACAAAGTGGTCTTTCTGTAACAAAATGCCGGCCATATTGCCCACCACTGGAAATGTGGGCAAATGCTTGACCCCAGAGCGTTTGAAGGCGGTGTTCTGGCTCCGATAATACAGGTAGATGGTAGCTACCGCTACCCATATAAGGATGATCGCAAGCATCTTCTGAAAAAAAAATTTATAAGAAGGAACCATACTTCTGTATGACGTCGCCTACACGGAGAAGCCTCCTTCTATGTAGTCTAGATAATAGTGATATTATTATTTTATCACATTGCGAGGATCAATGATTGGGTACTGAAACTATGCTAATGGGTTCATAGTTTGAGATGCCAAATACTCGTATGTACGAGTAGCACTCTAGTATCTAAGTTTTCTTAGATACTACATTACTTATCATTCTAAAGGTTCTCAAACTAAGCTTGTTTAATTAAAATGAAATTGATATGCGTAAATAGAAAAACAAATGACAACTGTTTTTTTCTTAATCTAAAATCAATATATGTTATCGTGAGTCCAAACAAATATGACATTGAAACTTACAACTTCGCACTAAAAACTGGTTGAAGAAATCACAACGTAAATAAACAACAGTAGAGCAGTGGTTTTAAATGGCGGACCGGTTCGTATGAGTGGCTCTGCAGACAGACGACCCTGCACTGTGGTTTGTGCTCACGAAATACCTTTGTAATATGTATATTACCTCTACTGACTCATCATCGACTCATTATTCATTCGATACAGAAGATGTCCTTCGGTGCTTTATCCATCAACTCGATAGCTTTATCAGTCATATCTTGAATATTATTTGCGTTGGTACTAAAAAAAATCAAAACAATGTAGACTGATACTAGTTTGTCTGTTTATGCGTGTAAAAATAAATACACTTATACGAATAATTACGTAGAGTTTCATTAGTTTTTTTTTAGGATTGCGCCGCATCACTTTTCCGTTAGTTTTATTCATTGTAGAAAGAAAATACTGTGGGGCAAGCAAATACTTGTACTAATTTGTTTTTATGTATTATTGATTGTAATTTTCTTTATTTTTAATGATTTTTCAGTGACTTGTTTCGCTTTTCTATTAAATCAACAATTACTGAAATAACCAGCATTATTTGTTTATCCTTAGGGGACCCTCTTAATACACATTATTTCTTTTTGAAATTTAAAGTATCTAAATAAAACTAACTAATAAAAGAAAACCAGCAAAATAATGAAAAAAGTATTTAATCACAAAACATTATTTAAAATTAATATACAAAAATAAATAGTAGATTATTCATTAGACTAGCCGTCACCAATAGGTAGGATGCCTAACCTAACCTAACCTAGAATTGTCTATATTCGCATGTAATAAAAACTTCTAATATTGTCAAAAATAAAGTTATGAACACAGTGTTATTAATTAATCATACACATATGATATTATAAACGCGAATGTTCGTAAGTATTATATTGTGGCTCTTTCACGCAAAAACTATTTCTTAACGATTTTTTATGAAACTTGTTACACCTATAGTTTATAACCTGGAATAACAAATGGGCCACTTTTCCCACAGGATCTGGATTTGCCTGGCTAAAACCGCGGGCACCCAGCTAATAATTTAATAATTATTTCAAACATGATTGGGTGCCTATAAATTAATAATAAAAAAGACATTTATAGGCCAATAAGATGATAAAAACTCAGTCATTAAATCAAACTAAATAATCAATTTATGGGGTAAAAATTTTAATCGCAGCGAATTATAGTACGCAATCACAATAATCATAATTATAATACATCTACAGAACAATTCATCAGACTTTCATAAAACACCATCATTTAATAATTATTAATACTATGTTGACGGGTAGGTATTTGTCGCGTTTACTTACCTTTTTTTCCCGACGTTTCAACAGATTTACACACTGTCGCGGTCACGGGATGACTGCAACGCGATAAATAGGTACCCGTTCAAATAGTACTAATAAATCTAATAATTATGTGTTCAGATCGCGCAAGTTTAAAAACACTATTATTTAAGCACGTAGCTTCATCCGCAGCCAATGTCCTCCCTTCAACTTAAGCTGGAACGTGTCCGTGCCCATTTGCCCTGAAAGATCCGTCTTCTCGCAAGTAGACAGCTCGATCTCACGCAGTAGCTGGTACACCATCACTTTCACCTCAGACAGAGCGAACCTGGATCCTGAGAAGGGGATAATATGATATGTAAAATCTGACGTGTCTGTGGAGCCCTACTTCGCTTTGATGATAATCGTAAAGTACACTCGAGAGCAATGAATCCGGGTCACTCAAAGAATCCAAAAAATCTCGGAAAGTAAGAATGCTAGGTTAATGCAATAAATTGTATTTAATAGACAATTTAATACTCCTTAAATTAAAGTTAAAAAAATATGAGTCACCATACATTTTATTTACACAAAATTACATAAAGAAAAAAAACTGCTGATCTCTCCTTAAAACAAAAATAGGAAACATGAAATTTTTGAACTTTATGACGATTTTCTTGAATTTCAATACTTCGTATTACCTCCTCGTGCTTCCATTACTGCGTTTACGCGGTTTGGCATGCTGTACACCAAGTTCCTTATACGATTTTGGGGAATATTCTCCCATTCCTCTGTGAGAGCAATTTTGAGCTCAGGAAGCGTGATTGGGGGAGGGTTTCGTTGTTTTACGCATCTCCCTAGCTCGTCCCAAGCATGCTCGATCGGGTTGATATCCGGGCTGCGCGCTGGCCACTCCATACAAGTAATGAGGTCGGGCATTGTCATGCATAAATATAGCATCCTCACCCAAATTGACCATAAATGGACCAACGTGTTCGTTGAGGATTTCGTTAGCATTCTTACTTTCCGAGATTTTTTGGATTCTTTGAGTGACCCGGATTCATTGCTCTCGAGTGTATTAAGCCATCGGTGCGGGCATTGAAGCACACAAATCCCTAAAGTCATTTATAACATTTTATAACGATATTACGATTTGAGTTTTGAGTTTTCAAATATATCCCGTCATAAATGACTTAAGTATTATAACCATGATAGGTTCAAAAGTTTTATACGCAAATCAGTCACTAAAATTAGACGTCACGATTAAAGTCTCTAAGGTCTTAAGGACTTAGAGGCACATTGGGTTTTGAATTTATGAAGATTAGTAATGCTGGTTACTGAAAGAAATTAAAGGTGTTAGAGAAAAATAAGAATTTGGAGAAATATGAACAGATGTTATAACACATTAAAAGGTAAGGTAACATAATAACAAAAACAAATTATGATTAGGTAAATGGTTTGGGAATAATGTTTTTCTAACTTTGAGATTACCAAACCGACAAAATTACTAGACGCCTAATTTGAAGAACAACAACCTGTCATGATAACACAATTGACCCACGCACGACATTGACAATGACCTCGCACTGAGCCTCGCACTCATTGACGGCATCATGCCACAGATGTACAGGCTACCAATGGTAAGGGCAATTTAATTTAACAGATGTCAAAAATATATTCCTGACTGTTATGCCATTAAATCCAAAATTCTTATTATCATGCTTCAATTTAAGGCGCAATTTCAATTACGAGAGATTTAAGAAAAGTTTGTAATTCACGCGCTATACGCAGCTGCTTGTACTCTATTAGCATTTATAGTGAGTAATTTTATATGGAGTTGTACAATAGTCCTTACCGATGCAATTTCTAGGTCCAACTCCAAACGGCATGTAAGTAAAAGGCTTGATATTATGCTTGTTTTTCTCAGAGAATCTTTCGGGGTCAAACTTTTCGGGGTTCGGAAAGAATTTGGGGTTGTGGTGGAAAGCCCACACGGGGATGCTAAGGCCGGTGCCTGCTGGCATCTGGTGACAAGTGGTGAAAGAAGACTTTATATACACATTATGAAAGGATTTTTCGGTAATGTTTTTTATAGTAGACATAATTTTCTTGATTTATATTTGAAAACTGGGCTTAGTTTTGACTGAATTCGGACAAAACTTAAATTCCTTTATCTGACTGAAACTTTAGTGGATACCTTGAAAAAGAACCTAAACCTATAGAAATATTGATTTTAACGATTACATAATACAATCCTTTTTCCATTGGTAATGACTACTTCTCGAGGCAGCTTAAAAATGGAAAAGCCCCCGGTGAGGACGGAATAACATCAGAGCTTTTGAAAGCTGGAGGATACCCTGTTATACAGGAGTTACAGAGCCTCTTCAACGCCGTCCTTCACAGTGGGAGAACTCCAAAGGCGTGGAGTGGGAGTTTGGTGGTGCTCTTTTTTAAGAAGGGAGATAAAACCCTTCTTAAAAATTATAGACCCATCTCGCTCCTAAGTCACGTCTATAAGCTTTTCTCACGAGTTATATCGAACCGTCTCGCCAGGAGACTCGACGAGTTTCAGCCACCGGAGCAGGCTGGGTTTCGCGGAGGATATGGTACCATAGACCACATTCACACAGTGAGGCAGATTATACAGAAGTCCGAAGAGTATAATCAGCCCCTGTGTCTGGCTTTTGTGGACTATGAGAAGGCCTTTGACTCCGTTGAAACCTGGGCTGTTCTACAATCCTTACAGCGATGCCAAGTAGACTATCGTTATATCGAGGTGCTGAGATGTCTCTACGAAGCCGCTACGATGAGTGTCCGAGTACAGGACCAGCAGACTAAACCGATCCAACTGCGCAGAGGAGTGAGGCAGGGGGATGTCATATCCCCGAAACTGTTCACGAGCGCGTTGGAAGATATGTTTAAGACGCTGGACTGGAAAGACAAGGGCATCAACATAAACGGCGACTACATCTCACACCTGCGATTCGCTGATGACATAGTCTTAATGGCGGAGTCGCTAGAGGAGCTGAACCGGATGCTGGACAGTCTAGCTTCAGCCTCCCGATGTATCGGTCTTGGCATGAATTTGGATAAAACCAAAGTCATGATCAATGCCCACATTGATCCAAGACCGGTGATCGTACATGGCCACCTTCTCGAAATTGTTTCTGAGTACACTTACCTCGGGCAGATTTTGCAGTTGGGTAAAAACAATTTCGAGAAGGAAGCCAAGAGGAGGATCCAGCTAGGCTGGGCAGCGTTCGGAAAACTACGTCGAGTCTTCTCGTCATCCATACCGCAATGTTTGAAAACGAAAGTTTTTAATCAGTGCGTCCTACCAGTCATGACCTACGGAGCTGAGACGTGGACACTCACGATAGGGTTGGTCCACCAGTTCAAAGTCGCTCAGCGCGCTATGGAAAGAGCTATGCTCGGAGTTTCTCTGAAGGATAGGATTCGTAACGAATACATCCGACAGAGAACTAAAGTCATCGACATAGCTCAGAGAATTAGCCAACTGAAGTGGCAGTGGGCCGGCCATATTTCGCGAAGAACCGATAACCGCTGGGGTAAACGTGTTCTTGAGTGGAGACCGCGACTCGGTAAACGTAGTGTAGGACGCCCTCCGACCAGGTGGGATGACGATCTGCGAAAGACTGCTGGCAGATGCTGGATGCGACAAGCCGAAGACAGGGCGCTATGGCGCTCATTAGGGGAGGCCTATGTCCAACAGTGGACTAACATAGGCTGATGATGATGAATGACTACTTACTAAGCCTAAGCAAACCATCAATGTCTTTAATTTAAAAAAATCAGTATGTAGAGAAGGGTATTAATGATATTCAATAACTGTCAAAAGATTTAGCTCTCGTAACTATAGACTTCAAACTTACAATGAAATCCTCAGTGGCCTGATCGTTGGGTTTCCCGCAGTTGTAATCCCTGGTGCAAACCCTGTCCAGGGCAACACCTGCAGGCCAAAACCTCATCGCTTCTGCAATCAAATTTATACACTTTAAGGGAAAAAACACCTGGTCATTGTGTCGATGTATGGAGGGCAACTAGTTCTAGTAGGTAATAAATGTATTTTGGCTGAGATTGAACGTTTTACGCTCCTTTCTTTAGTAATACGTAATATAAATTTAAACTTTTTTAACTGACTGTACAAAAAAGCTTCAATATTTTGACGGTGTCCGAAAGGTCAGTTAAATAATTATTTAAAATAATAATATTTAAAATAATGCCGGTCGGATGTCTCGTCATGCCAGCCTTAACGACATCATCCGGCGGGCCTTTGTCACCGCTAACGTACCAGCTATTCTCGAACCGAATGGTCTGTTGCGTGACGATGGTAAGAGGCTCGACGGTATGACACTTGTCCCATGGGAGTTGGGGAGGCCCATTGTGTGGGACGCTACTTGCGTCGACACACTTGCGCCCTCCCATCTTCCAAGGACATCCGTGAGGGCTGGTGCGGCGGCAGATTTGGCCGAGGATCTTAAGAGGCGCAAATATGCAGGTCTCGACAGAGCCTACAAATTTGCTCCCCTTGGTGTCGAGACCCTGGGTCCGTGGGGTACCGAGGCTCTCCGGGTCTTCAAAAAATTATCAGAGCGTCTGGTCGAAGCGACGTGTGACCCGAGAGCTGGTCAATATTTGGCACAGCGCATCAGCATTGCCATACAACGTGGCAATGCAGCCAGCATCTTGGGTACACTTCCAACTGGTATTGATATGGATCAGTTGAGCTACCTGTAGTTTGTTCGCAACAGTCTGCAGTTAGCTCAATTGTAAATTTTTTTTTATTTAGTTAGATCATTGTAATTTATTTGTTTATTTAAAATAAAAAGTGTAATTTCGGAAAAAGTGTCTGAAAATATTGTGTCCCAAACAAGCTTAAAAAAATAAACACTTCAATTGATAATTTTTAAATAATTTTAACTATAGTGTAGCTGATTGATAAAAGAATTTCTGGTTACTCGTCGTATCCGCAACGAGATAACTGACTATTTTAAACAACTAAAGAGTTAAAAATTTTATCGTATCGGCAAGCAACATTTACCTCTACATCATTTCTTAATAGATGTATTTTTTTTTAAATTAATGCAATTCAATTAGTTGTCCACGTATAATTGTTTTTGTCTGCCTGATATTCACCTGGATCGATGTAGACCTGGACTGATATTTATCACGAACGGAAGCGAAGCCACGGGCAAGCTAGTAACTATAATACCTGTTATTTATATGATATTAGTTCCATTTCAATAAAACCTCTGATTAAAAGTACCTAATCAACCAAATAAAAAAATACTATTTTAACAAAAAAATATATAAAAGCACGTAGAAACCGCAGTCGCCCCGTGACCACGATCGCTGCAACGCGATGGAAACGTAGGGGAAAATAAAACAAAAGGTACGCGATAAATACCCGATAAATATTCTTTAATAAATATTATATTTACAATTGAAAAAGTTAAGCAGACAATCTATAGGTAGCTCAGCTAATCCAAGATAAAAATAGTTACACAAATGTGTTCACGGCTACGTCATCTATCATATTGGTTCAATACATTTCTTTGACGACTAGTACAACTTACCCGATATCACCATATCCAAGTAAACCATGCTCTGTATAGCATTGTAGTCGCATTTATCATTCTTGGCCTCATTTTCTCTGATCTCTTCGAACAGCCGCTGCTGCACGTCAGGGTTGACAGCTAGCTCGTGGAGCACGAAACACATGGTGACGGAGACCGTCTCGAAACCAGCCAGGAAGAAAAGCACTGCTTGAGCGATCAAATCGTCATCAGACCACACTGTAAGAAGAACATTGATCATAAAGGGAGAGGAATGATAAAAATCCTTAGCTCAAGTAGCACGATCATTTCAACCCGTTTCTTATTTGTTATACTGAAACACTTTATTGAAGATTGCTTAATCTGAGTGGTCTATCATGTGACTCAGCCAGATATGAAAAACATTTTATAATGTCGCTGATAAACAAAGGTGTTCCTTGACTTTCCTTGGTGTTGGCTATATCATCCCTCATAGTTGCTAAAATTGCAATAAACATTTCAGCTTCCCAATAAATTTTTATCCTTAAGCTAAATAGCGGTTGGTACGGGTGCTCACCTCTGTTGATGCTTTTCTTTCCTACAGACGACTCTTCAACAGTAGCGAACCCGGCGTCACTTTCCATCTGCTTCTCATCATGAACCAATCTCCCTGAAAAAGACATCAATGTCAAATTAAACCAGGCAGACTTTTTCGTCCTGACCACGCTCGTTACATGATGCATTTTTCTACTTTCATATATCAGCCCACAAATTTTACCACATCATTGGTGCTTTTTTTTTTGGGTTACTCTAACCTCAAATATTTCATAGTAAGTAAATAATTTTAATTTATTGTGTACCTTTCTTAGCCTCCATAAGCAAGTGGATCATGTCAGGTCGGATGATGTTCTTCTCCTCTCGCTCTTGCATGGTCGACGTCACCAGCGTTCTGAAGAAACTCTTCGAAGCCTCCGTGAATAGAGACAGCTTGAGTGCCTGCAATTACCACTGTCATCAACAGTAACTACTTTATACAACTTTTATGTTGTACAAAATTTTGCACGTTGTACAAATGCTTGCATTGTACACCCAGTCTTCTAGTCTTCCTACAAGTGTTAGTGGTCAATCTAATCCTAAGCAGATAGCAGACTTATTAAGAACAACTTCAATGTAAAATCAATCTTGTATCAGGTAGCTATGCGGCAGGAGCCCAATCCTGGGAACAGCCAGTTCTATCTTGACACCTGCATGCGGAAGAAAACAGCTTACTGCTGCGCAGGTCGCGAGGGAGCTCAAACAGCATCCCGCGCTAATAATTCCAACAAATGCAGACTGCTCGAAGAATGACTGAAATTTAAAATTATTGGTCAAAAATTTTTATTATTGACAACAAAAGATATCAACATAAATAGGTATAGATACTAATTGTAATTTTTATACTCTGTACTGTGTAAAGGTACAGAGTATAAAAATTACCTATTATAATTTTCTTTGTAATAAAGATAAAGACTGACATCTTTAGGACTACAATATCGGCCATTCATCCGATTCAGGTCAGTGCTAAAAGCTTTATTTAGATACCTCGCGCATTACATTCTTATAACCGCATGCTGTAGCAAATGTATAGCTCACCCTCATCAAAGCCGGGAACGAAGAGTATCCGAAGAAGATCAGCAGCTGTCTGTAGTTTGACTGGGCGGCTTCCTTGCCGAGCGTGTAGAACTGGTTGTCCGCCTGGCTGTGAGAGTTCATTTTGAGGCCAAACGCGCAAGTGGCCACCACGTCGTTGGCGAAACGGGAAGTCAGGTCCTTGATGTCGACGTCGATGTAATCCACTGTATCGAGAAAAATTTGGTTGATACCACTAGAGCTTAATTTTATTGGTAATGAATACATAAGTTGAATATAGTTAATGAAAATCGGTGCAGCCGGTCGATACTTGAGTATATTGGTATAATGGACATCATGCGTCTGTTCGATTTTAAAGATTTTAAAAATGTCTAACTGGAAGAGGACACCTTTTTAAATGATTTTTTTCCAATTAATGCTATTATAACCTGCCATTTGCACCCATTGTACTTCTGCATCTACAAAGCATGTATTTCTACCATAAACTAAGAACGTAGGTGTTTTATTAAGAAACACGTCGTACATAAGCCATTAGGCCCGGCGCCCATTATCGGCATGGGCACGTATGCTTGAAGCTGCTGTATCGGCAGCCTTAAGAATGCTTCGGGATGCTTCGGCATCCTTCGGCACGCCGCCAGCGCCGAGGCAACACTCGGGGGGATAGCTTGCCCTGCGGGCAAGGCTTGCCTTAAGGACGCCTCGTCATCCCTAAGAACGTTGCAGCATGCCAAAGCACAGTGTGCGCTTGCATGTAGGATGCCGAAGGATCGTTTTCCTTGCCGATGCCGATAATGGGCGCCGGGCCTTAATGTTCATGCATGTCATACCTACCATACATATCTATAGCTAGGTAGATATAAATACCTATTGCATATTAACATGTAAACATATTGAAGAGTAATTATTACCTGCGCATTTTCCTGGTGATTTATTTACTTACTTAAATGACACTTATTTGAAGAGCACTTAGAACTATAATGGATATTGATAAGTACTTTTATCAGTTCATACCATATCGATTTTATCTGTTGGCCGATAAACCAAGTGTTTGGACAATTAGGTATACCTATCGACTTGGCAAATAATCCATTAATATTCTAAATATAAATCTTATCATAAAAGAAGATAAACGTTCCAAAGGATTCAAACAAAAATCGTAACAGCCTGGTTGACCAGTTAATGAGTGCTGAAAAGGGGGAGGGGGAAGGAAAAATCGAATGCGGAAAGGGGTTAGAAGCTTTAGGACTGCATCTCAATACGACTATTCATCATCAGCCTATAATAGTCCACTGCTGGACCTCTAGGCCTCCCCAAATGAGTGCCATAGATGGCATTATTCATCATTTGAGGGTTATTGCCCATAATCCCCACGCTGGGCATGCGGGTTGGGGATCGCAGTACGGTGGTTGTTCTGCAGAGGGCGCTGCTGCCCACCCCCCGGTGTGTTTCCCTTAGTCGCCTCTTACGACACCCACGGGAAGAGTTGGGGTGGTGAAATTCTATGCCGTCACCACACGGCAATACGACTATTAGACAGCAGATATGACTAGATCGCTTTAAGACTAAATCTCGATATGACTATATCGCGTTAAGGTTACATAGCTTTTGGACTAAATCGCCAAAAGACCAGATAGCGTAATGACTCAGTTGTCGTTTGTTTCCTAATGTACAGTTGGGTCGATAATCAGAACCAGGGTTTTTTTTTCAAAGAGAACCTCTTGATATTTATAAGTTTTCGTATTTTTTTGGAAAACTGCGATAAGAAAAGCATTTCATCATCATTTGATAATTCGAACTCCGCAATCAACAATCGTTGGCACTGTCACTTCTGTCACTTCACTAGATTTAGAAAATTAGATTTGTTGCACTTGAAGGGCACTTTTACGGTGTCTGTATTTTATTTTTTATTTATTTATAAAATACAGCAGTTAGCTTACAGTCTAACACCAAAACACTAACTACAAGACTTAAAAAAGACAGAATATATAAAAACAAAATACAATATCTATTAACAAGAACAAATTGAAAACACGAGTAAGTACAAATAGGTAGGCAAGAACAGATAATTTATTTAAAAGTAAGGTATGATCTTAAATTTAAGTAGATAAGGCTTAAACTATCATTAAATATGTCCACATGTTGGAACTTTTGCAAGAAATCGTTGAGTAGTGCGAGTGCTCTGAGCGTAGGAGCGTTACCGGCGTGTCGCGTACGCGCTGCTTGTAGAGCAAAGAGCCGATGGAACCTGCGTCCCGTTCTTATATAGTTATTTGGGACGTAAAGGGTAACTGTATTCAGTATCACAGGATTATCCACTCTGTTGCGAAGAACTAGACAGTAGTGCATACCTAAATGCAGTTTGCGTCTCAACTCTAGTGTATCCAGACCAACCATACCGGTAACAAAAAGAGAGGGAAAAAGATACGGATAATACCCATAAATTCGTTTCTACAGATACCTGACAAACTTACGCTGCAGTCTCTCTATCATTATGGTATACTTGGCCTCCCGTGGATCCCAACTAATAGCACTAAACTCCAACTTGCTTCTGACAAATGCATTATAAAGCATGATCGCTACCCGTACATCCTTAAAATGCGAAGCAGTTCTCATTATGAATCCCAGAGTTCTATTAGTGGTTTTGCACATCCCGATGATATGCTGACGAAAGTTAAGGCGCGTAGGTATATGTAGATATAGTGCATCCTTCACTGAATTAAAAGATCTACTCGTACTGGCAGTGGTTGAAGTAAAAGGCAGTTCTACCCATTGTTTCTACCAGTGTTTGATCATAAACCTTTTTTGCTGACATCATATCTTCGCAGACTGTTTTGCCATATCCAGCAAGAGGTATCTTTTCATTTTATCGGAATCTTGCTCACTCACACATATGTAGACTCTTCCTACTGATTACTGTCTTTTCTTCATTTAACGTTAGAGAAGCACTACACTCGTGTCTCTTGTAGTAACGCCAGAAAGACATTCCACTCGACCTGTTTGACACGAAATTTTACCATTAGCCATTACGGAGAATAGCTTCTTTATCATTTTTAATTATATGAACTTTTTCTTTATCTTCCAAATTTATTATAATACATAAGTTTAATCACAAAATTTTAAGTAAACATGAAAAAAACAACCATCTGCTAAAAAATAAAAGGTCAAAGTGGCTATTGTTATAATTTATTATTTGGTTCCGGAACTGCATGGTAAGTAGATAGTTTTTATCCAAGAAGTAGGTTTATATGCTGAAGTGTTCGCTTGATCTGAAGTGCCACTTTTAAGTACCATTGTACATCATATCGATAATTAGTCATTTTGATAACAGGGCGTATGCATATATAGTCGGACAGCTATTTAGCCCTAATGCGATGTAGTCATATCGAGATTTAGTCTTAATGCGATCTAGTCATACCTGCTGTCTAGTCGTACTGAGTCGTACTGAGTGAAATAACTATGTGGCTATACACTGCTATCATCAGACCAACACTAACCTATGGAGCGATAGTCTGGTGGACCAGAACGGAGTTAAGCACCGTGATAACTAGACTACAGCGATTCCAAAGACTGGCCTGCTCAGCCATAACAGGCTGCATGAGAACCACTCCCGGCGCTGCCCTAGATATCATTCTAGACCTAACACCATTAGATCTTCACATAAAACAAGAGGCTACGATGTCGGCTATAAGGCTACAGAACATGGGTTTCTGGGGAGCCACCAGCAGTCCACACGCCCAGATCTTGAACAGGGCCATAAAATATGAACCCCTTATAGCCGCACCTTGTGACAGAATGCTCAATAAACCAATACTAAACAAGCACTACCAGATACAACTATATGAACAACAAAGGGACGAATCTGGACCGCATGAAGTCAGAATCTATACAGATGGCTCCAAAACGGCTACAGGCACGGGTGCTGGGGTCCACTCACTGGACCTCAACATCAACATATCAGAAACACTAGGTAAACACAGCTCTATATTTCAATGCGAATGTATAGCAATAACTAGAGCAGCATCTGCTATACAAACGAGAGGCATAAACAACCAATGTGTTCGCATCCTCTCCGACAGTGCTGCCATACTCAAAGCCTTGGAGGGGAGCAGTTGCAACTCCAAGCTCGTGTACGAATGCCATCTGGCATTAGAAGATGTATCAATAAATAACACGATTATCCTTCAATGGATAAAAGGACATAGCGGATCACTAGGAAATGACGCCGCTGACGAATTGGCACGGCGAGGATCGGAAACAACCACAGAAGGTCCAACACCTTTCCTCCCCTTGCCTTTCTCATTATTCCAAACATGGATAAGGCTCAAAACTAGAGAGATGCATAACGATAGATGGACAAACTTACTCGAGTGCAGACAAACCAGAGCGGCGCTTCCATCAACATCACCGAAGCTAACAAAACGCCTACTAAACCTAAATAGACCGGACCTACGTATCCTCGTGGGTACACTAACAGGGCACTGCCCACTGAACAAACACCTATTCACCATCGGAGCGACAGACAGCCCTCTCTGCAGAGGGTGCCTAAGTGACGACGAATCAGCTGCCCACGTAATCCTGGAATGCGTGGGCGTAACAGCACAACGAACAGAAATCCTCAACTTGCCGAGGACACTCCGCGAAGCCTGTGAAGACCCCAGGAGGATTCTGCGCTTCTGGACGGAGCTAGGCTGGCTCTGCTAGCCACACCCACGCATAATGGACCAATAAGGAGTCCAAATGCGGATATAAGAGTACCCTTACCTAAACCTAAACCTAGTCGTACTGAGATGTACCTGTCCTATAGCTTTTAACCCGCGGAAAGTTCTACTTGGGAACTCTGTTTGGACTAGTTATGAAATAAACATACTAGAGAATTCCAGAGGGGTAGAACCCTGTTCGGGGGTGTGAGAGACATCTGCTTCAAACGAACGAGAACCCCGACCCCGTGCCTACGCTACGCAATAATCATTGGACCGCCGTCAAATAAACTATACTTTGGAAAAACAGTGTTGTGTATCATTCGATTTAGATTATACACAACAGCAAACCATAATAATATGTGTGTTGGGGGCGGGGTTGGTTCACAAAGAATGTCAATCTATACAAGTATTATAAAGAGGAAAGATTTGATTGTTTGTTTGTTTATTTCTTTGAATTGAATAGGCTCCGAAACTACTCGACCGATTTGAAAAATTCTATCACCATAGAATCCAAAATTTTCCGTGATGAACGTAGGCTATAGAATATTTTTAAAAAATGGGTTCCTTATGAAAAATATTTTTTCTGTTGAATACCTGTGCGAAGCCGGGACGTACGGATATAATAAAAGTTGATAAAATTATCTTCAATATCTTCCAATTACCGAATTTTGCCTTGATAAAATATCATACCTCCAGATTCCTTGATACTCTTCTTCAGAGCCTTATTCATCTGCTCTCCTACTTCCACCATGAAGGGCACCATCAGCTTCATCTTGGAGCTGGTGAAGGCTGGGCTCAGGGTCGAGCGCATGTCCTTCCATGTTTGCCCTGGAAGTATCCACATAAGGGTTTTACATAGGATGCTGCATATTGAGTTATAGCGAAACAACGTCAAAATCGGTAGGTATAAACAGCCGTTTCGGAGACGGAACAGACAAAAAAAAACACGTTTTCCATCAGCCGCTGCATACCTAAGGTTATACCAGTGAAACAACGTTAAAATTGGTAAGTTTGAACAGCCGTTTTGGAGACGGAACATACACACGACAGACAATAAAAATTTGATTTGTTATACGTACAACCAGGTACAACAGAGTATAATCACATAACCGATTTTGATTTACTCAAGGTGCCTTTCGTATCGCTGTAGCCATGATAGGCCTGGCCTATCGCTAAACTATAGGCGTATACTTTTTAATTCATACCTGAGTATTTTCATAACGCATTTAGCTAAATGCTGTTCTTTTGTTATTACAATTTTATTTAAGTGCATCTCTGTAAAAGTGGCTAACCAGACATACTATAACAAATAAGTCAAGCCAATTATGTAAAGAGTTTGTCTATATGTATAACTATACTCTTCTAATATTATTATAAAGAGGAAAGATTTTATTGTTTGTTCGAATTTAATAGGCTCCTAAACACAGGAGCAATTTGAAAAATTATTTCACCATGTATTGAATTTTATATTATCCCTGATGAAAATAGGCTGTAGCATATTTTCCCTTCGGCCGCGTACGAAACTGGAGCTTCGTAACCAGTTGCGATTAAAAACTTTTTTGTACTTCAATAAGTAAAGTTAGAGATCCGCATGAAAAATTGTTATTTTTTCCACGAAGACCGTGGGTCTTCAATATTTTCGAAAAAGTTAGGGGTCCGTATGAAAACTTCAATAATAAAACCATGCGCTATACATATTCAATTTCGTTTTAGGGTTTTGTTTATTATTGCGCCGCTTGCTTCTCGCTACGACTTTACCAAAGCTCTACAGCGTCAGTAAGGAGTGTCAAACTTCACAATTCGCCACTGGCGTGCGCGAGTTGACTCAATGTCAAAAATATGTAACAATAATGTGACCATGCGATGTAGGCGTCAGGAAAGTCAATGTAAAAATAAAGTGCGAGAGCCAATGTAAAAAAAGTGCTCGTTGCAGCTAAGATAGGGATCCTTATGAATAAAACTAAAACTTCAAGAATATAGAATATAACAACGTTGGGTTACATTCTTGAAGTTTTAGTTTTTGGTTGTGGCTCTCGCATTTTATTTTTTGATATTAATTTTCCTGATACCTGTAAAATCTATAACTTTTTAATTTTTCTTCAATACACTTGCGAAGCCTTGGGGGCGATAGTTTATAGTAGATAAGAATACCAATTCGAAAATACCTTTTAAAGAGAAGAGGTTCCTGCCAAACAGCGGGTCATTGACCTCGTCTACGAAGGAGCGATGGTCGACGAAGTAATCAAAGTCTTTCACTGTGATTTTCTTCACCAGATCCAAGTCGCGGATGATCACCATCGGTTTTGTGAATTCATATTTTCCGACGAACCTGAAAAAGTCGATTTTAGATTGATCTATGGATCAGGGAGTATTATGAATGAGGTGAACTCCACGTGAAGGATAAAACTACCGACATGGACAAATAAAATAGGTATTTATTGGATGGGTGGACGGATAGATTTTTTTTGTTACAAACGTAGTGGTTTTATTGTTTTTGGTTACAACTTTCATCAGACTGAGAAAAAAAAACTAAATCTTTGCGCCAAAATTACTGAACGAATCAGGCAGATTCTTCGTTGAGAATCGAACGTATTTGAAAATTTAATTTTTGAACTATAAACAAATATTTTTGACTGCTGTTTGCAAAGAAAATAAAACCACTAAGCTGTTGGCTTATCCAAATAATATATTTTTTGTCATTAACAGTAAAATACCGTGGTTTTTGGTTTGTGCAAGCTCGAAAATAGACCATCAGTGGCAAAGAAATTAACGAAGGAGGTTAAAAGTATGTTCATTCATGGCTTGAAAGAGATTCAAACGACTTACATTCGACCTCTTTCATTCCATACAAAATACTTTTTCGCTGATCGAGGTGAATAGTTTTAGGAAAAAGTTCTAGGATGTATCTACGTTCCGTAGTACATAGTAGAAACATATATTATAAGGAATAAAATTATTGATCTATGCTATTTTTAATTTATTAACGTTATTGATACATTTAATATAAGTATCGAAATTCTCAAGCTACACACAATTCATTAAATTTTCAATGTATGTAATAAGGTACCCACTCTAAACTATATTTATTAATTAAAATATCACTGATTGATAAATTATTCTGGTATTTTCAAACATTAAAATAATGAGATAGGTACATGATTCTTTTCTACGATAAATAGTTTCTTCCCAAATAAAATTGAATAGAAGTTGGAAAATTTTACCATGGGTTCATAGAAAATGGTACCGTTTACGGCAAATTCCTTTTTTTTAGTGTTAGTCCTTGTAGAGCCCAGATTTTTTTTTTACGCTTAGTGCGTTTAAATTTTTTTGACGATGAACTTTAACTATATAACACTTCGCTGAAAAAGTAGCGCCAGATTTCCCTTCCAAACTTACCAAGTTGGATTAAATAATAATTGACAGGTAACTAATTCCTAGACCTAGGAATTAATATATTAGTACCTATATAGGGTCCTTTATCTACGATAGAGAAACAACATAGACAAAACTTTTAAACTTATCATAGGTTTATAGCGTTAAGGCCATTTATGATATTTGGGGATATACATAGATTGGTATTTTAAGTTTTCCAATTATTTCAGAACTGTTTCATTCGCCGTGATCACGAAACAACTGAAGTCACTGGGAGTTAGTTTTTACTTTGAGATATACCGATCTAGCCTCCGTTGTCTTTTGCTACGTCATGGAACTAGTATTATGTTATCTGTGGTCATGGTAAATATCCAGTCGTAAATGGCTTTATACAACTTAACTACCTAACCTATTGAATTATTTAAATCATATAATATATAATTATGTATAGGTAGGTACGCACACCTACGTGGCACTACATTAATGTAAGTATATATAAATGCGTCATTCTGTTTTGCTGTTAAGTCGTATTTACATCGCACATGAGAATTGATAAAATCACCGCACCAGTGGCAAATTATGAACAAAACTATACGTCCAGACACAGATAAAAATGCGATTAGATATACCTACCTATAATTCTAGGTCATCAAACTAACCGTAAACGTCTTCTGAGTACATTTGTACTCAAGAATACATTTACATCGGACACAATTTAGAAATCTTGCCATGTTGGGTCAAGTTAGAGAGTAAAATAATTAAACTATCAAAAACTGGCGCTTTATCACTTATAGATTTTTTTTACCCCGCCTCCAATTTAGAAACAATTTAAACTCGTCAAGACAAAATAACTGACCCTATATGAACGTGTCTTACCTTTCATTTGGGAAGTCGTTATAGTATCTGGCAACACTATCCTTGAAATGTTCCAGTTGCAGGGTAATCCGCGCCATGTTGCCCAGCAGTGGGATTGGTGTGTAGTGCTTGATACCATGGCGGGAGAACACAGTGTAGTACCGCTTGTAAATGTAGATAGTACAGGTTACCAACGCTATAGCTAGCAGCAAGAACATTATCTGAAAAAAATTATATTACCTTTGGTCGTGGTCACTGCTGAGATGAAAGCCTCCCTCAAACCCTCTAGTTAAGATCCTGAGCTACCACCAAATTATAAAGGGTAGCTCAGGATCGCCTTATCAATATTAGGTATTTAGCAAACCGGATTTTATAAGGTACCTACTCATGTAAGACAAGATCATGTTGTATGTCCTATTTTCATCAATAATTTAAAGATCGTGGATCGTACATGATATTTTTTCCGCGTCCTTGTTGAATCTCATTAATTATTTATTATGATTTCTAACAAGGATACACATTATATGCTTATGCCAAGAATAATAAATGAAAAATAAACTCGATTAGTTTCCATGCAACTTTAAAAAATTCAGGCAAAATGTAGTAAGAAATAATACGCATATATTTTGTGAGTTTGTTGATAAATGAAGAATTCGTTTCAGAGATTGGGAATTGAACCCACAATTGCGAATCCTAGGTCAAGGTTATTAAAACTAGTAGGTAAACACGACACTTACGAGATAAGCTGAATATCACTAAATAAAAATATTGTTTTGACTGTCGGCACTGACAACTTCCTTCTGATAGGTTTACTTGCAGAATGTGTGTTGTTTAAATATAGCCTCTCATAATATTAAACTGTGAATAAAATGGTTATGTTGGTACTTATTACTATTCTCTACGACAACAACACTACCTCTATATCTCAATGTTTATAGAATAATCTCGAGAGGGTTCAGAGACAGGAAAAATATATAAGTATACTTACGTATACAAAAATATAATTTATGCTCTGGTATCATCAGTTGAGGATTAAATTTAGTGAAATTTAATTGGAGGATATTTTATTTCTTATCAAAGAAAATTACAATAGTTAACAGAATAAAACAATTACATCTTTACTACTAGATCTTTAGGAAATAGATATAAATCTAAATACTTTACACTTAGGTATATCTATTTCCAAACAATCTAAGCCCTTACTAGAAGGCAGTGTCCAGAATGCTGCAGCCACGTTGGATGGCGATGCTAATTGAATTAAATTTAGTAAAATTTAATTATTTTGTTATTGTCATCATTTCAGCCCACATAGTGTGCAGTGCTGAACATACCTACATATTATATGGACACCTACGTTGGCATTTGCAACAATCCAATGTCTAGTCTAGCGAGCTGTTCGTTTATTTTACTCTGAAACCATGTATCGTATTTTGTTACATGTGTCGAATCTGATGTGAACCTTCTCTTAATATTTACCCTCTATTTCTTGTTACATCTTGTATAAAAGACATGCTAAGCCATACTTAGGAGCTAACTCATAATAAAACACTCCAATCGGGGAACTCAATTTGATAAGCCCTGATAACGATGTATACCGTGTTTTAAGGGTTTATTTATATTATCACATAAATGCGAAAGTTTGGATGGACGTTTGTTAACTCTTCATGCCAAAGCTACTGAACTGATCGGTTAGAAATTTTCTTAGTCAACATCAAAAATGTCACGAAACGCTTGGTTGTTGTTAATAGACGACATTTTGTCCTGCTAGTATACGATCTGGCTCATAAAATAACAACGGGGCCGAGTAAATAGATAAATAATCATAAATAAATAATTCCTGACAATCATCATCTAGCTCCAAGCTAAACAGACCTTGTGTTACACAAAATGGGTTAAGGGTACCAGATGATTGTTATACATAACACAATAGATATACATATATATTTTTATCATAGGAAACGACCAGAACACCCGGAACCTGCAGATCATATAAACATGTCCCAAGGCGTTCATCGAACCCGTAACCTCCTACGTCTCAGGCGGACCTTCGTCCACCGCACCACAGAGGTCGGCTAGCTAGATCGGAAGCCGTCATGGGTGCACTCGTATTATGGGCGACATTACTTGTTTATTTATTATTTCTTCCTTTCTTTCTTTCTTTCTTTATTTATTCATTCATTCATTTATTTCTTTATTTATTAAAGTATTTATTTATTTATTAATTGATATATTTATTTATTACTTGTACAGCTATCATTACAGGCATACCTAATGCGATAGTGCACTTTTTAATACAGAAGAAGTAGAGTCACAATCCTAATGAATTCAAATTGTTGTGTCAGAGTCCACGTACCGAGCTTACTTTGTCGCGTGTCATCTCCTCCTCGACGGAGATACGCGCGTCGTTCACGAGGTTGTGCAGTACTAAACTTGCGTTGGGAATTTTTTATTAATCATAATCGGAAAGTAGATCTGAACTTGCCTCAAGAGCGGGTCGAAAGTGCTACTTTTCAACCCTAGGGAGAATCGTTTTCAACTGACAGCTATCACATTTCTTTTGCTATTTATATTAATATTCTGATGCAAAGGAAAAAAAAACGGGAAATGTACATTTAAATAATTATAATTTTTATTTGATTTTTTATATTATATTGGTTAGGCATTTCCATATGGCGCTATGGCGCTCATTAGGGGAGGCCTATGTCCAACAGTGGACTAACATAGGCTGATGATGATGATGATGATTTCCATATGAACAACGTATGCGAAGCCGCAGGCAGAAAATGTAAGAATAATTTATTCAAACTAAAATTAGACATGGAACGGAGACTTTGGATGTGTTTATGTTTGTTACTTCTGCACGCACACTCAGAGGCCTGAACAGATTTTGTTGAAATTTCTTCGATTAGCAAATAGGGGTTACTATTTAATCCCGGGAACAATCAAATTCACTGCAGTTAGCACCATAAATATTAATAATTAATATTTTAAATAGAATTTATTGAATTATTATTTTCATTAACATAATCCAGATTGTATTGTCACTTTCTTGCGATATTTATTGTATTAATAAATTTTAATTAGTTAGTGTAAGTGGTTGTATGACCGTTCTAATTAAATGAATAAATAAAAATAAAGCGCTGGCGTAAATTGAAAATTATAAAAACTAGGACTAAGAAACACGATTACCGTGGCTAAAGCAGTACCTAAAATGATTCATTATAATTTACATATTCATTATGTAAACAATTATTAGGAAGAATATTTATAAAAAATATGGGTAATATTTTCTTTTGTTGGCAACTCTCTATACACTGACACTCAATTTCATTCCGCCATTGTTAGGATTCAAGTTTGATTTGATAGGATTACGTCTGATTTTTTCTTAGGTAAGTCTATTTCTATGACCATATCCATCTAAAAATATTCACATTGATTGATTTCGAATCGATTCGAAGCAATAATGAAACAGATTAAAAACAGACTCTAAAGTACTTTACAGTACATACTGAAAAAAAAAAACAAAAACTATAACAGCTTCTTTTGTAAAGGGCGGAGGCTAAAAAGTTGGTAAAAAGCATTGACAACCATAACTATACCATGTTAGCTTCAATTGAAAACTACTGGAGCTATTGAAAAATTCTTTCACCATTAGAATCCTTCCTCCACCATAATCCCTGATGAAAACAGGCTATGGTAAATTTAAAAAAAAATAGCTGGTATCCGTAAGAAAACTTCAATAATGTTACCGAACGTGTGT
This sequence comes from Eupithecia pulchellata, assembly GCA_963931895.1. Classification (NCBI taxonomy): domain Eukaryota; kingdom Metazoa; phylum Arthropoda; class Insecta; order Lepidoptera; family Geometridae; genus Eupithecia; species Eupithecia pulchellata. The sequence goes on along the minus strand of OZ007529.1, from coordinate 1,120,760 downwards.
AAAAATAAAAGTATAGCAATTTTTTGGAATTTTTGATAAATACCCGTAAGGAACCGCTAGTCTACAATCTTATGACTCGTACTTGGCCACTCACAGCTGATTTGGACTGTTTATAACCTCATGCTTGAAACATCTTTCGTTAGTGCTTCCGCGAACTTCAGCGCCAGTAGATGAACATATTTTTGAAAAATTATAATTATTATAAAAATTATAATTCATTAATTCGTGGAACAAACAAGCAGAAGGTAAGCTTTATGGATCTTTTTGTTTCTTCGTCGTCATAGATTCTACCTGCTTACACCCAAGGTGTAAGCAATATTCACGTACAAGATGGTCACGAAGATTTGGTTCTTTTTGTATGAAGATATGATTCCGGCTAGGCAACAAAATTTTTGTATTATCTGCAGTCTACTGCTGTATACTCAACTTGGTAAGGACTTGGACCCTTGTATTATGATTTACTTAATATTATAATGATTTACTCCACCCTGTTTCAAAATTTCAATTGTCTACCTCTAGTCTACCGAATAAACAAAAACAGCTTTTGAGCAAAAATAGCGAACGATTTTGTATTTTATTTAGTACTAGCGGTTCGCCCCGGCTTCGCACGGGTATTAAACAAAAATTTCAGAAATTATAGACACTAACACGATGGGTTTCACAGCTTTCATACGGATCCCTTACTTTTTTTAACAGCATTGGGGTTTTGACATTGACTCGACACTCGATAACTGACACTGGCCGTAGAGAAAAAGCAAGCACCGTGCGCTATATATTCAACCTCTTTTTCTATTATGACGCGAGAAGACGCGCCATAATGGAAAAAGAGGTTGAATATACAGCGCACGGTTCAATTATTGAATTTTTCATGCGGATCTCTAACTTTTTTGAAAATATTATATAGCCTATGTTCATCACGGAAATTTTAGGATTCTTATGGTGCAAGAATTTTTCAAATTGGTCCAGTAGTTTCGGAGCCTATTCAATTCAAACAAACAAACATACAAACAATCAAATTTTTCCTCTTTATAATATTACTAGCAGCCCGCCCCGGCTTCGCACGGGTATTTTAATGAATTTTAAGTTCTTACACACGTTAGAGATAAGGTACTTTATTATTGAAGTTTTCATAAGGATCACTAACTTTAAAAATATTCTATAGCCTATGATTTTATCATTCTAATGATGATTTTTTTTCCAAATAGGTCTAGTAGTTTCAGAGCCTATTCAATTCAAACCACAAACAAACAATAAAATCTTTCCTTTTTAAAATTGTACCTTTACCTCCTTTACTTATATAAAGACTTTTCACTCGCACCGCTATATCGCCTACATCGCATGGTTCCAATCTTGAAGTTTTTATATTTTTTGACATTGAGTTTCCTCTTGCACCCCAGTAACGAATTATGATGTCTATGACAATCCATAACTGACACTGGCGGAGTCGTCGTAGCAAAAGCGGTGCCATAAAAAAAGAAGTTGAAGTTGAGTCACAGCAAAAGCGAGCAGCGCAAAAAAAGAAAAAAAAAGAAGTTGATGTATAGCGCTATGGTTTTATTATTGAAGTTTTTATACGGATCTCTAACTTTTTTGAAAATATTTTATAGCCTATGTTCATCACGGAAATTTTAGGATTCTTATGGTGCAAACAAACAAACAAACAAACAAACAAACAAACAAACATACAAACAATCAAATCTTTCCTCTTTATAATATTAGTATAGACTAGCGGCCCGCCCCGGCTTCGCACGGGTATAAAACAAAAATTTCAGAAATTATACACACTAAAACGATGGGTTTCACAGTTTTCATACGGATCTTTACTTTTATTTAACAGCATTGGGGTTTTTGACATTGACTCGACATTCCATAACTGACACTGGCCGTAGAGAAAAAGCAAGCACCGTGCGCCTAACCTCTTTTTCTATTCTGACGCGCCATAATAGAAAAAGAGGTTGAATATACAGCCCACGGTTCAATTATTGAATTTTTCATGCGGATCCCTAACTTTTTTGAAAATATTATATAGTCTATGTTCATCACGGAAAATTAAGGATTCTAATGGTGAAAGAATTTTTTAACTCGGTCCAGTAGTTTCGGAGCCTATTCAATTCAAACAAACAAACAAACAAACAAACATACAAACAATCAAATCTTTCCTCTTTATAATATTAGTATAGATTAGTAGCGGTCCGTCCCGGCTCCGCACGGATATTAAACAAAAATTTCAGAAATTATAAACACTAACACGATGGGTTTCACAGTTTTCATACGGATCCCTTACTTTTTTTAACAGCATTGGGGTTTTTGACATTGACTCGACACTTCATAACTGACACTGGCCGTAAAGAAAAAGCAAACAGCGTGCGCTATAATATTCAACCTCTTTTTCTATTCTGACGCGCCATACAGCGCACGGTTCAATTATTGAATTTTTCATGCGGATCCCTAACTTTTTTGAAAATATTATATAGCCTTTGTTCATCACGGAAAATTTAGGATCCTAATGGTGAAATAATTTTTCAAATCGGTGCAGTAGTTTTGGAGCCTATTCAATTCAAACAAACAAACAAACAAGGTACAATGCGTTGTTGTAAACCTGTGACCCTGTGTTGTGAAGCCACTTTGTTTTACCTAAAGATTATAATGGCTTTGTTGTCTCGTGAAAACAAAAACCAGATTATCTATCAGCAAGCAATATTATATTCGCTTTGCTATCAGCTTTAGTTTACCTACTAGGTATTACACTTCAAATAAAGAATAATAATGTCGTATCACATAATATTAACATTATCAAGAGGAAAGATTTGATTGTTTGTTTCTTTGATTTGAATAGGCTCCGAAACTACTGGACTGATTTGAAAAATTCTTTCGACATTAATATACCTACTATTAGATATAGAATATTTTCAAAAAAGTTAAGGATCCGCATGAAAAAAAACAGTAATTGTTAAATACTGGCGCAAAATCGAAGAGGACTACTAATACGCTAGTAATACGAAATACATTTATCACTTTTTCAATTCTACTCCGATCGAGCACTACTACGCAGCATCAATTGTTCAATTAAACCTACTCACGGCACCAAGGTCATCTCAGCTACCTATCAACAGTATGTTTGATTATGGTAGAATCCCGATTATTCAAGAATCTATACTAATATTATAAAGAGGAAAGATTGATTGTTTGTTTATAGGCATGTTTGTTTGTTTGAATTGAATAGGCTCCGAATCTACTACACTGATTTGAAAAAATCTTTCACCATTAGAAACCTAAATTTTCCGAGATAGAATATTTTCAAAAAAGTTAAGTTATACTTTTGAAGTTAAGTAAGACTTGAACAAATGAGATAATTAATTATCTTGTTAAAGATAAACTCCATAAGACAAAGCCCTCGGATTTTATCGATCTCGTTTTTGTTTTTGTGGGAAAATCTAGTAAATAGCTCTCCGCTGCGAACAAATCTTGAAACACTTCTTTTGCTTTATAAGGCTTACCGACAGACACATACACTAACTTTTCTTATTCCCCAGGATGCTGTTCCTCATATGGCTGGTCGTGCTACTAGTAGCCGGATATCTGTACTACAGCAACCTCTACTCCAAGTTCAGTCGCCAAGGAGTGAAGTCGGAGCCAGCACTGCCCCTAGTGGGAAACATGGGTTCTGTTTCTGTGGGCCTGGTCAACATGTTCAATGAAGTGCGAAGGTTTTACCAGGCGTTCCCCGAGGAAAGGTATGTTCAGTACCTTTTTAAGTTTGCGAACGCCAAACAATCTTTGATTTGGAAAGGTCAAGCCAGGGTGCTTACTTAAAGTAACAGTTTTAAACTCAATTCATTGCAACTCTAAGCTCACCAAATGCTCCTTAATCTCTCCATCTTAGACAGGTGTTATTAATTATGGTATGAGGTTAGTGCAATGCGCGTGAAAACCAAACCGATGCACTTTCCTACGCCGGAAACACGTGTGGTTCTATAATTTCACAGTACATCACAGCAACACAGCTGAACGGCATGATATTAGTATTTCTATTCATACTTGCTGGGTACCAAAAAGTTTTAAGGCACTAACTCATCCCAAGTTCACGCGCCTTTACGTTCAACTTCTGCTTTGAATTGCACATTTAACATTGCTATACCAAAAATAAAACTGTTAACAATATATTCTATTTTACATCGTAGGTCCTGTTTTAAGTTTAAAGTGGTGATTATTTCAGATTCATAGGTCGCTTCGAGTTCACCCGGCCTCTGCTGGTGGTGCGTGACATCGACCTGGTGAAACAGATCGCCGTGAAGGACTTCGAGTACTTTATAGACCGACGCACGATCATTGACGAGAAGGCAGACCCGCTGTTTGGAAGGAACCTCTTATCTCTAAAAGGTAATAAAAATCCAGTTAACATTAATTACCATGATGTATTAAGTGGGTTAACTACGAATTTTAATTGTATTTGACACCAACGCTTGACCCATAACCAATGATTTCTTTAGGGTTACTCTTATCCATCTAACATCGTCATACCATGATAGTTTATAATATTTTTTTTTTTACTTTAACCTTTATTCGTTGCATTCGCATTCGTTGATCCATCGATTGATCTTAGTGATTCATAAAGTTATCGATTTTCATCAGGTCAAGAATGGAAAGACATGCGCTCGACCCTTAGCCCTGCCTTCACCAGCTCCAAGATGAAGACAATGCTGCCCCTCATCGTGGAAGTCGGAGATCAAATGAACCAGGCTATCAACCAAGAGATCGACAAATCTGGAGGTAAAACTGCTTCTCGTTCAGTAACTTCAAAACGATCTATATTCTATTCCTAGGTATCCGATGCTTCCATCTATAACCTATAATCGAAGGACCAAGTCGTAATTTCTTTATGCGGCTAAAGTTATTTCTAGATGTTTGTTAAAACTACCTTTTGAAATACTTAATCTAAGTAGTACCATGTAGTACCTACTATTACTCTCATGTTGCATGCTTACTTTCATGGCAATAGGTTATAAGATTTCAGTAATTGTAAGATTTGAAACATCTTTTACATTTATCAACTTAAATAGTAAATAGAGTGAGACACATCTCTTCCCTACTGTGGGGGTCCTAGCTCCTACTCGTAGTGTTCTCCTCCACGTTCCTTTGGGGGTCCTAGCTCCTACTCGTAGGGTTCTCCTCCACGTTCCTTAGGCGAATTGAAACGACTTGTGGACTGTATTACTAGGTTTATTCTTCTTGTTTATTTATTACTTGCTGACTTGACTACTTGACTACACTTTTTCACTCAAATTGGCGCTACTTATATTAAAATACTTTGTCCCGCCACCGTAGGGGGTAGGGCGAGCAAGTTTTAACACATTTACATTACAATGTCTAATGATTAAGACGTGCGAAAGAAAGACTGGGGTACAAATTAAACCCTTTCTAAAGGGCTACAAAGAGGGCTAATCGATCTTGATCTTCAGCTCCCGGCTCCGTCCGTCACAGTCTCCCCCCGGCGTAGATCCTCGCAGCCTTTATTCATCGGTAGGACAATGAGCCTTCTTACTGGTCGTCTGAAGATCCCTCCTTTAGTTCGCACCTCCACGCTTCGCACCACACCGTCAGGACCCGGATATACGCGCTCGACCTGACCTCGGGGCCAAACATTTCGCGGTAGCGTTCCGTCTGCTATTATCGTGATATCACCTGGTTTGACATTCGTTTGGTTTCGCCTGGCGTCACCTCGCGGTGCTAAGGTCGGTAAATACTCTCTGATCCATCGCTCCCAGAACACATTAGCAAGTGCCTGAGCGGCGCGCCATGTTCGCCTGTCGTTTTTGTTGCATTCTCCCACGTAGGGCAGCCCCACCGAAGTTCCTAACAAGAAGTGATTGGGCGTTAGGGCCTCTTGGTCTTCTGCTTCTACTGGTACATGAGTTAGTGGCCTCGAATTGACGGTGTGCTCAATCTCGGTCATTAGAGTGGCAAGTATTTCTTCTTTAGGCGCTCGTTCGTTGAGCGTCACTGCGAGAGCTCTTTTAACGGATTTGATCATCCTTTCCCAGGCTCCCCCTTGATTCGGTGCACCAGGATCGATGTACCTCCACTCGATTCGCTTCGTGAGTGCGTAATCCTTGAGGGCGGGGAGCCATTCCGCGAAAGCTCTGTTCAGTTCCGCGTCAGTTCCGTGGAAGTTCGTTCCGTTGTCGGACGCTATCAGGCAGGGCATTCCTCGACGTGCAGCCATTCGTCTTATTGCCATGATAGCTGAATCCACGTCTAGACTAGCTATAAGCTCCACGTGTATTGCTCTAGTTGATAGGCAAGTGAATAACATTCCCCATCTTTTCTCACGTCGTCTGCCAATCGTCACCCACATAGGGCCGAAACAGTCGACTCCGCAGCGTGAGAACGGTCTTGTGTGTGTACTAAGTCGTATCTGAGGCAGGTCACCTTTTACTGGCTTCTCTGGGTTGGCTCTCTTAATTTTACACCATACACACTCACGTAGCGCCGCTCGTACATTTGGTCGCAGGCGTAAAATCCAATAACGCTGACGGAGGTTGTTCACTATGTGTTCTCTCCCCATATGTCCGCTGCTCAAATGCTCTTGTCGGATTATTAGGCGCGTGATCGGGTGATTCCCATCTAAGATCGGAGGTTGTTTCATCTCGTCCGGAACCGTCGCAGCGTTAATTCTTCCGTTCAAACGGATTATCTTATCGTCTTTGTACACGGGATCAAGTCTATAGAGACGACTCGTGCGATCGACGGTCTGTCCTTTTGATAATCGCGTTAGTTCCTCGGCGAAAGTGTCGCTTTGCGAATCTCGGATCAGCAGGCGTTCGGCTTCTCGTATATGCTTCAAGCCAAGTCTCCTCGCCTGCTTTCTGCATTTGTCGATGAAAGCGAGGACATACGCCACTGTTCTGACTAGACGTTCGTAGGAGGAGAAACGTGACACCTCTACTAGCGTCGACTTCTCTCTGGCGTGCGACACCACAACTTCCTCTTCTGAGGTCTCAGAAGCAGGGCCAGCAGTCTTCGCTCTCTCGTAGGAATTGGGGTCCAGTAAACCATCGATTGTCTCGTTTCAGCTCCGTATTGCCGGCGCGCGTCGCGTCATCTGCTACATTCAGAGCGGTCGGTATCCATCGCCACTGGTCCGCATCTGTCAGTTCGGCTATTTCTCCCAGTCGATGTGCGACAAACGGCGTGTAACGGACCGTATCATTTCTGATCCAGTGTAACACGGTTTTCGAATCGCTCCAAAATATCACTTCGGTATGCCATTTGTGACAACGTACTATGTCAGCCGCTAGTCGCGCTCCGATCAAACTGGCTTGTAGCTCCATCCGCGGTATACTCTGCGTTTTCAACGGTGCGACTTTAGCTTTTCCGGCAACTATTGAAACGTTAATGCCTTCTTGGCTTGACAAGCGCCAATACGCTACGGCTGCATACGCCTGCTCACTCGCATCACAGAACACGTGAAGCTGTCGCCGCGTTATGTTGCTTCCTTGATCGTAGCATCGCGGCAATCTTAACTTGGCAATGTGCCTCAAATCAGACTGCCATTCATCGAAGGCCGAGGCTTCCTCGGGTGGTAACGGGTCATCCCAACCCACCTTCTTTTTCCATAGTTCCTGAAGCATAATTTTGGCAGTTATAGTGTATGGGCTTAGCAAGCCCAGCGGGTCGAACAGAGACATCACTGCCCCTAAGGCCTCGCGCTTCGTCGGCGGCCTTTGGGCTTTCTTCACCTCCATGGGTACTTTGTTCATCGCAGTATTGAATCCCAGTTCATCTGAAGTAGGTATCCACAGAATTCCTAACGCCTTCTCGTATAGATGTGCGTTAGCTGCGAGCTTTTTCGGTGCATGTGCACGGTTTTCGTCGGGTATTCCTCTGAGTAAGTGTTCCTTATTGCTACTCCAGCTGGCCAACTCAAAACCAGCTTTGCTGTGCACTTCTTGCACTTCCTTTATTGTGCGGGCGGCTATTTCGTCATCGTCAAAGCTTTGTACCCAATCGTCCATGTAATGACTGCAAGTAATAGCGTCGTACGCAAGTGGGTGTGACACCTTGAAGTCTGCTGCATTTCGGTCCCTCACGCTATGAGCCAGAAAGGGTGAACTACGGGCTCCAAAGATCATAGACTCCATCACATACTTTTGTGGCGGAGCGGAGCGATCATCTCCTCGCCACAGGAAGTGTTGAGCTACTTGATCCTCGTGTCTTATCTTTATTCGAAGGAACATCTCACGTATATCAGCAGTGACCGCAACCGGCTTCATTCTGAAGCGAAACAATATATCATGGAGCGACTGAAGTAAGTCCGGTCCATCTAAAAGCGCGTCATTAAGACAAGTTCCGTTTGAACGCGCGGCTGCATCAAATACCATTCGAACTTTATCTGGTTTGTTGGGATTCGTGACAGGAAAGTGCGGTAGGTACCATAACCGTTCTGTTTGCGGGTGGTCTTCGTTACTCTTGACCGCATACCCTTTCTCAAATAAATTTGTCACCTGCCCTGTGTAGGCGCTCTTGAACTCTGGCGATTTATCCATCTTGCGTTCTATGCCCTGCAACCTGCGTACGGCCATATCGTAGCTCGGTGGCATTTCTGAATGGTCGATCGCCCACGGTAATCCCACCTCAAAACAATCTTTCTTTCGTTTGACTGTTCGTTCAAATATTTCTTTAGCGCGCTCCTCATTAGGGTTAGGTTTCCTCTTGGCTGAGACTCCGAGAGCGTCTATTTCGAAATGCGCCTTTACGAGTTCGTTCAACTCGTCATCCCTGTCTGGAATGCCTTGAGGAGTACGCACGTGACATATAACTTCAGCGTCTCTTTCAATCGTTCTTAGAGGGGCGCTTCCATGGATTATCCAACCCAACTCCGTAAGCGAGGCAGCTGGTTGGTTTCGTTTAGCTGTTAGCAGCTTCCGTGTTACTATAAGATGCCAGTTGTCGGCGCCGATAAGTACTCGTGGTTTTACGTTCAAGTAACAGACGGCCTTCGGGTTAAGTTCCCGTAAGTGGGGTAGTTGGAGAAGCTCTATTCCAACCGAATGACTTCCCAGAGTCAGGTTCTTCACCGTCCTGGCTTTTATCTGATGAAAGTTCTCCTGACTCTGTCCTCGCACTCCGAATGTTACGATCTGGCTTTCGGGTTCACGTTGACTTGATGTGGCTCCCACGATATTCAACGCTCTCACTGGTCCTCTCATTCCTAACAGCGAGGCGATCTCCTCGTCGACCAGTGTTATCGTTGACCCCTCGTCAAGTAATGCGTGAGTATTCAGTTCTTTGCCGTTTTGACCTCGGACAGTTATTGGACAGACCTTTAACAATATTTGCAATTCTTCCTCAGGTGCCCTCGCTGCTGCTGTAAGGGCAGACTCTTCGATATTGTGTGAGGGCGTTTCCCTTCGGTTCTCTGGCGAGTGCAGCAACGCATGATGCGATTGAGTGCATTCATCAATCCCACATCTCTTGCTCTTGCATCGGAAACGTCTGTGTTTACTATTAAGACAACGAAAACAGACTCGTGCCTCTCGCGCCCATGACCATCGTTCGGTTACGGTCAGGGCCGCTAGCTTCCGGCACAGTGGCGTTCGGTGCTCACCGCCGCAGCAGAGACATTTATCTTCCTTAGTCTTTGCGTTGTCCTTTTCTTCAGTTGTAGCAAGAACGGTTCTGCGGTTTCGTTCATTCGCAGGGTTCCGCTCTTCAGTGCGTTTTGCACTTCCCTCGTTCGGCCGCAAACTATGTCCGCGAGCGGCCGAGTATGCATGACGTACGGCGCGATCTGCCTCCCTCATGAGGAATTTGGATAGAGTTACGATTTCCGCTTCCCTTCGATCTCCGAATTCCTCGGCATAGTCGCACCATCTTGCCTTCATATGTGGAGTCAGTTTTTCTGTAACTTGACGCGCTAGCATGGGATTCTGTAGATATCCTCGTTCGTCTAGGCTTGTGATTACTGCCACTATATTTTGAAGCTTGATTGCGAAACCATTCAACTCTGTTACGGTTGTTCCTAAACGTGGCATTCTTCTAATATCCTCAATAGCATCGTCTATTATCATCTCTGGACGTCCGTAAACTTGTTCAAGAGTGTTCATGATTACAGATGGATCAGTCGCTGTGAACAACAGTGCTGACACCGTAGCTCGTGCCTCGCCTCGCAGGCACGTTCTCAGTCTAGCTAGATTCTCCGCCGGTGACAGTTTGAAAAGCTTCGTAGAGTCTCGCATAGCTGCTCTGAACGGTAGCCATTCTTTGGCTCCACCGTTGAAGATGGGTAGTTCGTGCATCTGTCTCGTAGGTGGTCTGTTTGATGCCATTCTTTCTAACGCTATTGTCAGTCTATCGAATGCGTTTTCATCTCTATGTTGTTCTGGCAAAGGGGATCTCTGTCGTCTTGATTCAAATGTAGTTTGGTTTGCTGTGGGTCGTCGTGGAGCAGTTCGTTCCTCTGAAGCAGAGCGGATCCTAATACCTTCATCCGTTTCTATTGGATCGTATCCTCTCTGCTCCCCCCGTAGGCGATGCTTCTTGAGCCACTCACTAACGTGTCTCTCTGCAGTACCATTCTCTTCTCTAGTAACGCTAACTGCATCGGTTTCTTCACGTATTCCGGCGACTTCTGCGGCTAATCTCTTTTTGATAAGATTTTCTTGAATTCGAAGTTCTTTTCGGCGTATTTCCGCGAGCCGTTCTTCTGCTTCAAGTTCCGCTTTACGGATACGCAGCGCGATGCTAACGTTCGATTGCTGCGAGAGCACTGATTGGGCGCGACTATTTGGTAGTCTTTGAGGTTCGATAGTGCTTAGCTCGGCTATGTCCCGCGCAGTATTGGCACGAGCGTTGCCATTTACGGCGCGGTTGGTAGTCACGTCAGCAGTAGTATCACCAGCGATTCGTGCTTCAGGCGCGGATGGCCCGGGTCCTGCCCCTGTTTCGGGGTTCGATACGGGTGGTGCGTCGGGGTGTGTACTGTCTGATGGTGATGCGGGGTAGTCCTGGTATACCCTCAGCGCGGCAGTCCTTGTCCTCGTAGCTGGCGGGCTTCTTGTGGTCATCTTCTTCGGCACTTGAACGCCCCTAGCGGTCCCTATCGGTCCCTATCGGTCCCTATCAGTCCGTCAGGAGGTGCCGCCAAAAGGCTGACGTTTGCTCCTTCGGGGATGGATACGTTGGGATGGGTAGGGGGGTTCCACCCAGCAGAGGGGAACACGCAATCACGGGATGCTCGGGAATCGGCTGGAATGTCCGACCCCTTAGGCGTGTGCCTACAGTCCGGCGCCCGTGTTGCGTGTCCCTTACCGGCGAGGAGTGCACTTCAGCCCGCGCCGTCCTTGCGCTCTTGTTGGACTGGTGGTGCCGCACAAACACCACACCACCCGAAGGCGTTTACCCGTTGGCCACTTCGTAATAACACCGCAAGGTATCCGTGAGCCAGCGGGCCGCGATAACGCGTGTCTTCGGTCGTAGCACCGTTCGGTGATCTTCAGGCACCCCGTGCCCCTGGCGCTGGTCTTGACAACGATGCACGCTGCCCCGTTCGGGGTTTTTCGAGCACCCAGTGCTACCGTCGTACGATGCACGGCGCCCCGTTCGGGGTTCTTCAGGCACCCCGTGCCCCTGGCGCTGGTCTTGACAACGATGCACGCTGCCCCGTTCGGGGTTCTTCGAGCGCCCAGTGCGCCCCGACGAATGATGCACGTTGCGCCGGTTGGCGGCTCCTTTCCTCGGGTACTCCCGCTACCTCGGCTTTATGCGAACCGGGGAAGTCGGGGTCACGTGACCGCCCTTGTGGTTGGGGTCGGTCACGATAGTCAACCCGGTACCGCTCTTCTTGTCGACGATGGCTTCTCAGATCCGGCTTCGGAGGACCAAAACTTGTGGGGGTCCTAGCTCCTACTCGTAGTGTTCTCCTCCACGTTCCTTTGGGGGTCCTAGCTCCTACTCGTAGGGTTCTCCTCCACGTTCCTTAGGCGAATTGAAACGACTTGTGGACTGTATTACTAGGTTTATTCTTCTTGTTTATTTATTACTTGCTGACTTGACTACTTGACTACACTTTTTCACTCAAATTGGCGCTACTTATATTAAAATACTTTGTCCCGCCACCGTAGGGGGTAGGGCGAGCAAGTTTTAACACATTTACATTACAATGTCTAATGATTAAGACGTGCGAAAGAAAGACTGGGGTACAAATTAAACCCTTTCTAAAGGGCTACAAAGAGGGCTAATCGATCTTGATCTTCAGCTCCCGGCTCCGTCCGTCACACCTACAATGTTTATATTACAGTTGGCTACATCGATATGGATACCAGGGATCTGACCACTCGGTACGCCAATGACGTCATCGCCTCCTGCGCCTTTGGTCTGAAAGTGACCTCACAGATGGACAGAGATAACGAGTTCTACGTCATGGGGAAGACAACTTTCAACTTCAACTGGAGGACTATGATTATGTTTTTCGGGCTCCTTGGTTTTCCTAGAATTATGAAGGTTAGTTTGGATGATATGCGCTCCTTGCTTCCTCTTGCATTTCTGTCAATAATTATTATTGAATTGTTAATCTTGTACTTTTATTATGCTATGGCGTAAAAGAAAAAAGATTAAGGATTTTGTATTACTCTGCGCAGATGTTGAAATATTCCCTCTTCAGTGAATCAGCCAAGCAGTTCTTCAGGGGCTTAGTAAACTCTACGATGAAAGATCGTGAAGAGAAGAACATCATCAGACCTGACATGATACATTTGCTCATGGAAGCTAAGAAAGGTACGAGCTAATTAATGTCAAAAAATTCAAAATTAATTTTACGTCGATCTATCTAAACATCCAATGCAATTTTCATGAAACATAGAATTCAGCTTTCGTTGACGTCGACTTCCAAAACGAATCAATTATTATTATTCAGTTAGTTACAATATTAGCATTTCATCCGCTTTGAAGCTATGATACCACGTCAAACTGATACCACCTTTTACTCTAGAATACGACCAGAACCCCTGAACAAATATCTGCAGATCGTACAAATATTTGTCCCGGGGCGGGAATCGAACCCGCAACCTCCTGCGTCGCAGGCGGACCTTCGCCCACCGCGCATGATCCACCGTCGCGTCGGCCACATCTTCACTTTCCATCAGGTGAGATCGTGGCCAAAAGCATGTCTTTCAGTTATATAAAAAACAAAAACAATCCTTTTTCCGTCGAATGTTAAATTAGACAAATGGAGGAAGATCTTGGCCTACTTTAAAAGTACTTCTGAATTTGCTTGCAATAATATTCTGTTTATGAGTGTTTGTAAATGGCAATATGTACAATTATGAGTGCCCCACCAAGAAGACTCAAATTAAAACTGAATATTGTTGTTGCAGGAAAATTATTACATGAAGAAAAAGGTACAAAGGACGTCGATGCTGGCTTTGCTACCGTGGAGGAATCATCTCTTGGCAAGAAAAATATAAACAGAGGTGAGATTAAAATTATGGAATTATAGCTTGTTCCACCAATTTTGACAAATTTAACTAATTTTAAATCCCAATCATCTCATCCCGTTTTCATTACTTTGATTTAATCCCCCTCTTTGGAGCTAATGTTGTAATGGTTTTGCAAAAGTGAACCAATAAAGAAACTTTTTTACATTTATTTCATTAAATTGATAATCTTGTTCTTTATAGGAACCGTCGATATAGGTGTTTGTACGCTTTACTTGATATTTTCATATTCTCTTTCAACACTTTTATTACCTTTCAGATTGGTCCCAAGACGACCTCGTTGCCCAAGCAATCCTATTCTTCCTCGCGGGTTTCGAGACAGTCTCCACCATGATGACTTTTCTCTTGTATGAGCTGGCCTGCAACCCTGAAGTGCAGGATCGTCTTCTGCAGGAGATTAGAGAAAACGATGCCAAGAACGAAGGAAAGTTCGACTACAACTCTATACAGAACATGACTTACATGGATATGGTTGTATCAGGTAATAACCAAAAAGCTATTCGTTATGTTAGGTTTTTTTTAATATTATGGTACCTATAACATTTGAAAATAAGGGCCTTGTCCACGGTATTAAATAAATGCGTTGTCTTTTTGCCAATTAAATTGGTATAATGTTATCTGTGTAAAACCTTTGTGATATTATCGTTATTATGTGCTTTTGTGTATATTTACAGAGGTGATGAGGCTATGGACTCCGGTGCCGGCCCTTGACAGAGTTTGCGTCAAAGACTACAACATCGGGAAACCTAACAAGGCTGCGACGCAGGACTATATCGTAGGTTTCATATTTTCATTCAATTACTGGCTAGTTTTATCGTTATATTTTTACACTCCAGTTGTTAATAATGTTTCCTTCAAATTTAAGAGAATGCTTCGCTTTCATCTCATGCTCTCTTTACGTTCTTCTGGAACCCCAATCATTGCAATCGTGGATTGTAATTGGGGATGTAGTTTCCAAATGAATTGGAAAGTTCATAACTATGGGGGCTTTGGTGTCAGCAGTCACCGAGGGTCCGGGTGGCATTTATCCTTCACTGATAAGCATACCACATACTCATAGAAATGTTTTTATTAATTCCTCAGATCCGCAAGGGCGAGGGCATCTCGATTCCCGTGTGGGGATTTCACCGAGATCCTGAGTTCTTCCCAGAACCAGAAAAATTCGATCCCGAACGATTCTCCGACGAAAACAAACACAAGATAAACCCTCTCGCTTACATGCCTTTCGGAGTAGGACCTAGGAACTGTATCGGTGAGTTTATCTTAATTTTCAGTAGCTATTATTTGTTATAGTCAAACTTATTTGGGGTTATATTTAAGAGCCGATTAGAAGGGATGCAAAATTTGATTCCTTCCTTGTCGGTTTCATCTATATATATACCTACTACTTTGCTAAACATTCAATTTGGAAGATTCCATACAGTAGGTAAGTATACCTAAGCGTTGAACAAAACTTTTTTTAAATAGTATAATAACTAGCCTAATATCTAAGTTAGGCTATGGTCCTAAATTTACGACAAATTCAATCATGATACAATTTTTGGGAATGGTTGATTGAACATTTTATTTTACACTAGTGATCCACCCCGGCTTCACACGGGTATTCTACGATTTTTTTTATAAATTAGTAACTTTTCACACACGCACATTTATGTTAGGGATATCATACGAATCCCTTTTTGAAAATATTGTATAGCTTATGTTCATCAAGGATATTTAAGGATTTTAATAGTGAATTAATTCCTAAAATCGGTCCAGAGTTTCGGAGGCTCTTCAATCCAAACAAACAAATAATCAAATCTTTCCTCTACATAATTTTAGTATAAATAGTCATAATACATTATATTTATCAAAAATAATAGAATCAAATGTAAATTAAAATAAAACGTACAATAGGCACCGAAAATCTTAAGTAACGAAATAAAATTCACATACTTGTAACGAACATTCGGATTTATAATATTAGAAGCAACCCGCCCCGGGTACAATGCTCATGTTAATGTATGTTGTACATATAAATCATTCTATCCTTACGTGCCTATATGCTTAAATTTTAAGATCTAAGCATACATATGTATGAACAGACAGACAGCGGGAAGTGACTTTATTTTATAATGTAGTGATAAGGGTATCAATTCATTACATTCCAGGGTCCAGATTTGCTCTCTGCGAAGTGAAAGTCCTGGTGTACCAACTGTTGCTGAACATAGAGGTGTCACCATGCAAGAAGACCTGCATCCCGCCCAAGCTGGCCATTGGAACATTCCAGATGCGAATGGCTGGCGGAGAACAACTCAGGATGAAACGAAGGTCGAAATAAGGACAATCGAGAACAAGTAACATAATAGTGAAGATATTGATGAGTTCAGTGAACCCATGCATCGTTCCGAAGACGACGAGACAAACCATACAAACATGGTGTTTTTTGGAGTTACTTCCGTAATAGTACGCCCACTTTAAGTTATGGACACGGCATTGCTAGATATGTTTTAACTTTCACAATTTGTTAACAAATTGATTGTAGGGTGCACTTCAACTATTAACCACTTAAACGTTCGTGGGTACTACAGTGCCCAAAAAAAAGTAGGCGACTTACGTCCCGGGTACTACAGTGCCCACTAGTTCACCCAGTCGAAAAAATGATTTTACTCTAAAACTATGGCTCAAAGGCCTATAGCCTGTTTTTTAACGGAAGCGGAAATCATTCATTGAACGAAAGATTCGGTTCGATCGATAAATTACTACTTCGTTTGTGTAATTTATTTATTCATTATTTTATTGTATCATTCAATAATCATCTATATAATATATAAAAGCTCATTTGATCGACCGATACGTTACGTTACGACAACTGATCAGATACTTTTACTGATGTGATATTTATTTTGTTTATTGAGATGCACAAAACAGAAAATAATTATAAAATACACTAAATTTAAATATTATAGATCTATAGCTTGATTATTTTACAACTTATGTGCATACAGAGAATCCATATGAACGAGTAGAACATGTAGAGCAAACAACTGAAAATATTAATTTAACAACTATTTTAAGCGGATACCTATTACCTAATTATTAACTAAGTACTATCATAATTTTAAACATACAATTAGGAACTTAAGTTAATTAATTTTAGATATTTGTTATAGAGGCTGATAATGAACAAGATTTGTGGGGTTGGTGTCTAAGATTGTAAAGTATTTTTTATGTGCTATTTCGTAATTGAAGTTGCTCTTCGATGATAATTATTATCTAGGCACAGCTAGATTCTAAGGTTGAAGAAGTTTATAACGACTTTTTGCCTCCATTGAACCTTTATGTTATGATAATCAAAAGGTATCAAACCTTCCACTTATATAATAAGAGTACTTATATAATTTACAATACAATACAAAAATGCTTTATTGTACACCAGAAAAATAACATAACAAAAGGCATTACATAAGACAAGTACAATGGGCGGCCTTGTCGCTTAGAAGCGATCTTTTTCAGACAACCTTTGGATGGAAATAATTATTCGTATTTATGAAAGGCAGGCTTTCATAAATACGAATAGGTTTACCAAGTATAATTTAAATTTATATTATATTCATACCATGAATACTAAAAAACGAATAAATATATCTAATATGTAAGTATACAGTATGTTAATTATAAATGATCTACTACCACCGTAACGGTTGAAAATTATACTATTACTATTTTAAAAAAGTATTGTATACAATATTTTGAATATAAATTAAGTATACTGTTATATACAGGGTGGCGCAATAGAACGTGCAAATTTAAAAAATTGTTTATGAAATAAATACAAAAGGTATAGTTAAAATGAAACTGAAAAATTGTAAAGGAATAACTGAAGTTTATTTTTTAAAAATAACATCATCTTAATTATGTCCCTCTCTACGACGCGACGGCACTCCTCTAACCGCAAACGGAAATTATTGAAAACTTTCTCCAATAATGCTGGTGTAATTGCTGCCATTTCCTCACATAAATAAAGACATAAATAAAGATAGACACAGTTAAACAATGAAGAGTACAATAATTGTAAGAATGATGCAGGTAAGGCAAGAGTAGAACACAAATAACTAAACTAATATATTAAACAAATAAATTTAATAAATATTATTTATGAAACCTTTGTTCCTACCAGTAGGTACCCTAGTTGTATGAGGGCCCCGCTGTCTCGTTATACCGTCTTTTTAACATTATTATCTGATAGCATCTCTGCGTTTTTTTTTCTGAAGTGTCAGCCTATAACCATCGAGGTATTAGTCATCTCTAATCTGACAAAATATTATAAATATTTGTCAAAGCGCATCGTCTCGTCGGAACTAAGAAATCGGCGATAACAGTACATACAGGGTGCCGACGGTCAAGGAATAACCCTCCTGCGTTGCTAGTCGGATAAAAAACTGATTTCATTTATGCTTTGTAGTCCGACTGTTATTGTGTTTTTGACCAATTTGACTGAAGCAATCCAACAACAGGTAGCTCAACTGATAATAAATAAATAATGCCGGAAGATCCACACAGCATCATCTAGCCCCAAGCTAATCAGAGCTTGTTATGGGTATGCATACTATGCATATACTAGATAACGGATATGCATCATCATCAGCCTATAACAGTCCACTGCTGGACCTCTAGGCCTCCCCAAATGAGGTTATGATGACGGATATGCATAGTACAATAGAATTACATGGATAAATATTTTTTATTATACATATCGTACAAATATTTGTACCGAGAGGCGGGAATCGAACCCGCAACCTCCTGCGGCGCAGGCGGACCGAGGACAGAGAGACACGTCATCCACCTAGTTTGTTTGCAACAGTCTGCAGTTAGCTCGATTGTTTATATTTTAAATACTAGTTCTAATTTCGTTTTTTAATAAGAAAAATTACTGACATCAATAATATTTTAAACCATCATAATGAAAGCTGTATTGATTAACATTCTCGTCTCGGCGACAAATTACCTACTTCATACAAACTATTTCATCCAATTGCTACAGCTGCAATGCCATAGATAGACAGACAGACACATAAAAAGATGTACCGCGCGTCGGCGTCGGTGTTTCATAATGGTGTAAAATTAAAAGTGACATCTACAGCCGTATCGGTGAACTAAGTCGACTCGACGTCGCGTCGACCCGACGACGCCATGCGCCATCTCGTGTCGAGTAGCAAAACTAATTAGGAAAAGAGCCTCGGTTCTCGAACGGATCTTGGTTCAGAACATATCGTTTTAGTTTTACATTTATTTGATAGAGTGCGCTTTTGGGGTTTTTTTTATTATGAGAACTCATAATAATTATCTTTAATATTATAAACGAAAACTATTTTTACATAAAATAATTTTATATAAAATAATTTACTATACTTAAAACTATTTAAATAACATAAATGTTTTATAAAAATTAATATTACCTACTAAAATGATTTCATCTTTATAATACATGGTGATGATAACTTTTTAGCTAGATAATTTTTATGTTTAGGTTCACTGACCTCGTCTACCTACACATTACTTACATAAAAACTAAGTTACTACATACAAGTAAGTACATATAAGTTATTACATACTGTTTTTGTGTTTATGTTTTCTGTTCTGTTTTACATAACTTGGTGTGCAATAAAGTATATTTGTATTTGAACTTGTCTAGACATACTACACTAGCTTAGATACCTAGGACCCTTGTCATACATCATATGATATACTAGTAGTCCCGCTCCGACTTCGCACCCCTTAAAATAACATAAAATATCAGAATAAGTATCTAAACGACAAAAAAGTTTGGGACGAGTTATGGTCCAACTCTAAAACTAACAATCTAACAAGGTAAGGGTTTCTTGTTCGCTTCTTTACTTTACCTTAAAAAGATTGAAGTCTACAATTAATCAAAGTGATCACTTTAAGGAAATAAAGCACTTTGATTTTGATCATACCAAACCCTTACACGTTGGGTTAGGTATATTATTCAAATTTTCATACGGATCCCTAACTTTTTAAAAATATTCTATGTTTACAGGACGAGACGATGTAGGATTCTAATGTGAGAGGATTTTTCAAATCGGTCCAGTAGCTTCGGAGCCTTTGATTCAAACAAACAATTGAACCTTTCCTCTTTATATTATATTAGTACCTATAGATATTAAAGAATATTTATCGGGTATTTATCGCGTACCTTTTGTTTTTATTTTCCATCGCTGCAACGCGATGGAAACGTAAGGGAAAATAAAAACAAAAGGTACTACGCGATAAATACCCGATCAACAAATCGTGAAAGTTTAAAAAGTTATATGATAGCACTCTACAAGGATTTCCCCAAAACTAACGGACCCTCTACTTACGTAAGATAGCTAGGTACCTAAACTACACAATATGAATAATTAACATACCTTTATAGGTTATTATTAAATCCGCTGGAATTTCCAGTCATTATTTTTTCCACCTATACCTAAAGTACAAAATATAAAAATAGGTACCTACCTTTGTATTAAGTTTTCCTATAACTACATACCCACCTATTAATGAAACCGAATACAAACTGTATGATAGTTTCTTTATGGCAAACAAAACCTTTTTTAAGTTTTATATATTACAGGTAAGTAGGTACCGGTATTTTAGTATAAAAAGAATCGTAGTTGGCGAATTTATTACGAACGTTAGCGGGTAAGCTACGAACCAATTTTGTGTTGTAAGAACACCTAATATTCGTCACTTAACGAGGGACTCCATCAGGGTGAGTGCGGCTTACGTTGCACCCGTATCGTTTGTATTCGACGACTAGGTAACGGTAGGTTTAAGAAAAAACAATGGTTAAATTCACATTCATAAATCGTATAATTCTCTTCTGATTCACAAATTATGAAATAATACATAAACTTTGTCTTTCAATTGCACAACACACAACAACAGATCGACTTAGGTACTTATTCTAATAAATTTAATTAAGTATTTAAGAAAAATTCGTAAAAGAATGATTTATTTATCTAAAATACTATAAATTGAATATAATAATTATGCACCTTTTTAAACTAGAAAGAAAAAAAATAAACATCATTTAAATGAGCAAAACACCATTGAACTACATTTTATCTCTGTTAAATGAGAAAAATCTTTTGAAGAAAGATTAATTTAACCATTTCGTATATTTAAAAGTTGTATAAATATAAATGTGTCAATAATGTTTTTTTATTTCAGGATATTTAAGTACATAAATATTTCTAAATAACTGTAAAATTTAGCAATCTGGACATTTTATATTTAAATCTATAGTTTGTTGGTTCTATGCTAATGGACTCGAATAGACTCGTTGTTTAAGACACCATTGTTTGTACTGAAGTTACAAGGTATTAGTTTTCTATCTAGAAATAACAGTTCGAGAAGCAAGTCACTTTAAAAATTTACCTACCTACATTAATACTGCTATATTTCAAAACAGAAATGATGGGGAAAAGTGATTTTGTTAACTACTTATTTTATATAAGAAATTTTTAAAAGTATAGATATTATGTAACATTGATATTGATATTGGAAAAAAATAGGTAAAAGGAACTATATATAGAAAAAAAATATTCAATATTTTACATCACAGCAAACGCCTGAGAGTCATAAACTTAAAACTAATTATATTGTCAAAATATTTCATTTCCATAATTTTGTTCATCCTAAACTTTATTATTATTGATGAAAAAATATCGAAAGTTGATTCTAATCTTTGGCCTGCAGATCTTTCATAAATGTCAACTTTTGTAATATTGCACCGAGCGCGCCAATTACGTATATAAACCTTAAAATTAGATATAAACTAACACTGAGACTGGAGAAGTATTAACATTAAATTACATTAGACCTTAATACAAGTTGTGAACGATGAATGTGAGATGAACTTTAAGTACATTTAACAATTTATTTAATACGTATGGCAACTCGAAATACCCTTAAAATTACGTAGAAACGAACACTTATCAACATAAATTTATAAATAAAATCGGAATGTATCAAATGTTATCTAAATTACTACCTACACGCTCAATAATGGTAACAACATTAAAAAATATTATATCAAAAATTCGTAGTTCTAAACAACCATCAAAACCGACCGTACAGCCGGGGGTCAACACGTCAACGTATTATTATGTAAAGAAATAATGGGCATGCCAACAAGTTATATTATAATTGACGGGACAAACCGACAGACCGATGATCCAACACACAACACTCAGAACAACCTGGAGACCGAACCGTGGGCGTACATTGAGCCAGCTTTGCCACTTTGACACTCGGATTTCCTATCTAAAACTTTCCTACGACCATTCCAATCTACACGACAAACCAATGCCATGAGGTTACGAACAATAATTTACAACATCTTACACTACAACAAAATGCAAATAATCTTGTCTTAACGATGCTTTGTAATAATTCATATTCCAAACAATAATTGGCTAACAATTGACACTTCGTTCATCTATCTAACGCAATTGTAAACTGTCTTTGTAGTTTCAAGAATTGAATTCATGAGCACATCTTCCTCTTTACTTAATCTAGTGTTTATGAGCATCAGGTATCTTCCACTACGAATACATCTCTGACATGTCCAGTTCTGACTTGACCTTCACGAAGTTGGGGTTATCCGTCTTGAAGTCTGGCCCCTTGTGTCCGAACTGGTAGACGAGCCTCGCCGTGGGCACCGACACCAGCACCGACTGTCGGTAGTGGTACCTCATAGCTCGGCTGAACTTCTCGAAGGTCATGTGGTCATTCTGTTTCATCTTCCCCCACAGCTTGGCCACTTCGTCTGGCTTCACAAATCTGGAAAGACGAGAAATCCTTTGTTAGAAAATGGTTGCTTATCAAAGAATAGCGTTGATAGAAGAAATGCGACGATGCTTTTAGTAATTTTATTTTTTTATACTTCTATTTGATATGGCCCTATTTAACCAAAAAATTAATGTTTATAGATTAAACTAAAATTTAGCTAAGCATCATTGCGATGTTTTGTTAAAATTTTGTATGTTAAATAAAGTTGCCACATCTCTGTAAATCTGGTAAACTTAGATAGAACAAGTTACATAAGTACGAATAGATGAACAATCGCAAAGGAGTCAAGTTCAACCTGTGTTGTTAATAACACATCCAGCGTATAATTTTATGGTCATTAAACGGATTCTCAGCCTATAAGCTCTGTTGGAGCGTGTGCACAATAACATAGAGCTGACAACGACAACATTCCGTCTGCCGGCCAAATGCATCCGTCTATATTTTAGCGAACCTTATCAAAATTAAGAGAAGAATCGTACCTAGAATCGGTGGAGGGTTGTAAAATCATGTGGACGGGCGGTACGACCTACCATCCCAAACATCTAGGGTTAGACTTGATAATGAAGAGAAAAGAAAAATATATATCAAGATTTGTAATAGAGGGTTGTAACAAAGTGATAATACCACCATGAGAGAATTATCTTTAGTTCTTTGTGATACAACATGCCGTGTGGTGCCGGCATAGAATTGCACCACCCCAACTCTTCCCGTGGGTGTCGTAAGAGGCGACTAAGGGAAACACAGCGGGGGGCGGGCAGCAGCGCCTTCTGCAGAACAACTACACCGAACTGCGATCCCCAACCCGCATGCCCAGCGTGGGGATTATGGGCAATAACCCCCAAATAATGATGCCATCTATGGCGCTCATTAGGGGAGGCCTATGTCCAGCAGTGGACTGTTATAGGCTGGTGATGATGATACAACATGTGTGTTAAATAATGGACTCGGATGATCTAGCCCCAAGTTAAGCAGGGCTTGTGATGTGGGCACTAGATGACTGAAATACTTAACACAATACATATATCACGTAATAATACATATAATTTTTTTTTACTGATGTCTGTCTACCGTTAATTTATAGATGAATAAATAATCCGACTTTTCAATATCTGCGTAAGACCCAACACTAGCACGTTGTGTCCAGATAATTGTGCCTCAGACGACGCAGAAGTAACTTAGTAAATTGTTCTGAGTGTGGCAGAGTCAAGGACTTCTGCTTGTCGAACATTAGAATAGCTTCGTGTCGGACCGACAGACAACATGTTATTTATATATAATAGTTAGGTACTATTATTATGTTACGGTAAATTTTATTTTATTTGTTGTTAATCCGTAAAATATTAATGTAATTATGTGTTTATCACATAATTATATTAATATTTTACAGATTTAAGATCATCGTGTGACTTCTAAAAAAGCAGTGTTGCGGGTACCTAAACTGATTAAAGCTTATCAAATTTATTATTTTTAGAGAAATCATAGAAAAACTAAGGACAATGAAAAAAAAATTGGAATTCGTATAATCAGATAAATAAATCATAATAAAAGAAGAATGGCCCTGTAGAAGAAATTCCCAAACATTGCTATTATATTGTCTAATATTACTGCGATGTCAATTTTTTTTAATATATTATTTTATATATGTACCTATGTACCTACTCTCTTTATAATAATATGGTACGTATTATTCCGTAATTGCAGTGACAACTCTTATAAGGAGTTTATGATCTGAAATAAATGAATAATAATAATAATAAAGGTTAGTTGCACTTTGTTGTGCGATTGACAAATAGCTGACAAGTGATCTATTGTTTACCGCGTAAAGAAATACACCGCAATCTAGAACTGTTTTATGAGTCTTATGGAATGCCTGCGTAATTAGTTAGGTACCTAGTTGCTTCTGAACAAAACTTGATTTAAAAACGTTACAGAATATACCTAAGTAAAATACGTAATAGTAAAAACCCGAAAGAAATAAATAATACCACATTCTGCCCGCGGCTTCGGAAGACTGATTTTCGGTTCAAAGATGTATATATTTTGTGATAAAAGTCTTGTTCCAGCTCAGAATGAGGTAGTCATGAAAAAATATAAGCCCGATTTGTTGAGTTGTTTTGGAGTAAAGAAGTATACAAACATCCAAATATATTTATTACTATTGAAACATTATAAATATCGCATTAATATAATATTAGTGTGATTAGTCGAGTCGGATATCTGCCATGGCAGCCTTAACGACATCTTCCGGCCTTTGTCACCTCTAACAAACCGCTAACGTACCAGCTATTCTCAAACTAAGTGGTCGGTTGCCTGACGATGGTAAGAGGCCCCACGTTATGACATGGGAGCTGGTGAGGCCCATTGTGTGGGACACCACATGCGTCGACACACTTGCGCCCTCCCATCTTCCGAGGACATCCGTGAGGGCTGGCTGGAGCGGCGATGGTGGAGTTTTGGCCGAGAACCGATCTCAAAAGGCGAAAATGTCAGGTATCGACAGACCCTACGCATTTGCTCCCCTTGGAGTCGAGACCTAGGTCCTTGGGGTACCAAGGCTCTCAGGGGTTTCAAAATATTATAGTAGTATCTGGCACAGCGCATCAGCATGACCATACAGCGAGGCAATGCAGCCAGCATCTTGGGTACACATCCGACTAGTATTAATATAGATCAGTTGAGCTGCCTGTAGTTTGTTTGCAACAGTCTGCAGTTAGATCAGTTGTAAATACTAGTTTTAACTTGGTTATTTAATTGTAATTTTCTTTATTAATAAAGGTTTAAGGTTCGATTATGAATTAGATTATAAAAGAGGTTTTAATAAAGAAGATATTATGTGTACCTAGAGTTAATAAGTTTTGAAAATATTCCGCGTTAGTCACAAGTTTTGTCGACCTTTTTTATTTATCATTTCATGAGAAATTATTATGATAAGTTTCGAAATTAAGAACCGGAAATCACATTTCTGAGAAGAACCGACTTTTTGTAATACTTTACGTTTTTTGTACTACAAATTCGTCAACGTTACTTCCAATCGAAAAGTTTTGATAAACGGAATTGTACATTGTTGCTAAGGTCTGAGGTACACGTGGCGTACCATGAGATGAAGCCATAAAAAATCATGTTTTCCAAAACACTCAACTTTACTAAACGATACAAAAAATACTTCATAAACTTTCGTATCACAGAAATAAGAAAAGTATTCAGTGAATTAAATTATAAACCTTATAAGCTTGGGGGTTTCGGTCATTTATCTTATCATTCAAATCTGTAAGCTTTTTTCTAAATTCACTGAATATCATCTAAATGAAATGTACTCATAAATATTTTTCTACATTATTTGAAACAAGATTGCACCTTCAACAAACAACAACACAAAACAAACAACTGAAGCCAACCTTAGCCAACGTCATCACAATCTGAACAAGACATTAACCTTGCAGACGCCCTGGTGAACTGTGAGTCATCAAATTTGGATGCTCGCGGCGTGCGGGCGAGGCCCCGGCCTTCGGGTGTAGGCCAAGGGTCCAGCCCTACGTGACACTCGTCCTGCACTAGTGTCCTTTTTGAACGAGTTTGCTGCTCTACCAGGGTTAGCGCTCTACCCATTTAATCCTAGTATAAAATGATGATGCCTACTTACATAATATGTTGAGAATAGTACAGTAGTAGGAGTTATAGTTGGCATAATCATCACAAGAGACGTTTATTTGTTGGATTTGACAGTAAAGCGTGAAAATTCTTATCTGACAAATAAGACGTAGATCGTAGAGCTATAGGGAAATAAGTTAAAGTTTAACAGCTTCCCGTTTCGCCATAATCATATAAAGCTGACCAAAGTTGTGTTTCGTACGCATTTTACGTTTCATTGCATTCAAATGTACCTATTTGTATTTTTTTTCGTGAACTTAAAAGTAACGTAATTTAATTTTAAATCATCCATCAAACATTTATTTTGCTAAAATTCCACTAATTAATAAGTGAATGTGCTTTAAAATACCGTAAATAATTTGTTTTGCTAAATTGTCATCAAATTCTTCATACTTTATAGTAGGTACATTTTAAATTTACTGTTTTTTAGATCAATTCAACAATTTCATCAGATATTGCCAGATAAACTGCAAGTTTATAATATATTATATTATGAAGACTTCTCAAGTGATTATTGATTACCTAATCATAGAAAAAACACAAGAACTTGAAGCAAAAACTTGATAAACATGTAATACAATGTCATAGCTATACACAGCTATGTACTCTTGTATCTATGTTGTAAAGTATGTAAAGTATACCTCTAGAGTAGGTATGTAGCTATAGGTAAGTATTCAGAATTTGCATTTGACCTAGACTCAATGCTAGGAGAGATAATTAGTACCTACCTCTAACGCCGTTTAAATGGAAAATGATTAAGGATTGAAGGCGATACAATTGAATTAAAGTGGCATTTAATGATGTGCTTCTATTGGACGGAAAAATTGCAATAATCTTGAAACAAAAAATATGGGAAAACGTTGAAAATATCACGAAAATGGATGCACAAAATATAATAAGATTAGGGGGAAATTTAATTATTTTTTAAGGAGCACAAAGGAAATTTCAAATTACTTTTGGCCTCCAATTAGTTAGGTAATAGTACTTATTATAAACGATGAAATGAGAGATGTAAACTAAAAAATTACTTCAAATTTCTTAAAACATTGTTTTTTATGTTTACAAATACGATAAAAAATATAAAATAAAATAATAGCCCTTGGATATAAAATTCATGAGACCATCTCAAGGTCCTTTTCTAACTAATAGTTCTGGAAAAATTGGGAACAAACATACAAAGCCCGTTCTTACGTTTGTTACCCCGTAGGATGTTCAGAGGAGAACATAGAACCTCCTTTTCTGAATTAAAAAATAACATGTGTCTAACTTCAGAGCAGTGCCACTTATCTCGGCCTATGTCAACTCCAAGTGCATTGTACGTTCGTTTGAACCGGAAAATTACTATCATTTCTGTGGGCCGATGACTTCAGGTACCTGATGAAATTCTTTGCAGCGACAATTATTTCAGGCGCAAACATGAAGGAAGTCAATAAAGAACTTTTATATGTTAACTATGAAGTATTTCGCATGCAATTATTATTATTTTTTTAGATGTTAGCAACATTTACAAATCGACGGATTGTGTGAAACCTATAATGTGTTCTATCTTGTACTAACTCATTAATAAAAAGTTTATTATGGATGAGTTGAGCTACTTCTAGGTTGTGATGCAAAAGTCTGTTATTAGCTCAAACTTTTTTTTGTGTTTATATAATACATACACTATAATAATGTATAATGTAGGTATATAATACTTGCAAAAAATCATCCCATTTACTTATGATGCCATTTCAGCCATTTCATAACTATTTCACGTTTTTTATTTATTTTAATGTAGGTACAAGCAACGTGAACAAAGAACAACTTTATGTAGGTACCATCCCAAAAATCACGCAGAAGTGGTTTGACCCTCAAAATGACGAATCTTGTTGTTACTACGTGCTAAAAACCTGTCCAAGCCGAAAACTTGAAATACTTGACTTGGGACTTTCGCAAATTACTTCTTTTAGTTTTTTAGTGACGTCAAAGTAAACTTTGATTTTGCAACCTGTAATACACATTTTGGGTGACAGTTTTTGGCTTAGAATCTTACAAGAATGCTGCTCTGTGACAACAGTTTCCAATACTATTTTCTATTACAACAAGTTATGACATGTATTTCTTATATAGTAAAATACATGTATATTTACCTATTTTTGTACATAGTTTGAAGTAAAGTGACTTTAATTTTCATAAGAGTGACTTAATCAGAAACTGATGTTAGAACCTTCAACGAAAATTAGTGGCAGTTTTGACAGTAATTCTTATGCCAACTGAAAAATATTACTAATTTATCTAAATATTATAATAAAATAACGATTTTTCTGTTTGGAGCGTAGTTTTTGGTTTTTCGTAAGTTTCCTGCATTTTTTTTCTTGAGCTTTATTAACATAGAGTTACCCTTATCGTACTTTCTGATAACCTTATCATCGCTAATGAACTAAATAATTAGGGTTATCAAACATTTCGTTAATTTAAAAAAAACGTATAATTTAGTACCTACTTTTTGACTTACCTACGAGCTGTAATTATGTATAACTCGCATCAGGTATCAAAGTTTTTAAATGAGGTTTGGTATAATATTTTTTGTTTCCGAGTTATTACAAAAAAATTACGGAAAGATCATTAAAAATTGCAGAGAAAATTGTTAGTGGTCTTTTCTGATTGGCTCATTTATATTAAATGTATATAACCCATACATGCTCACAAAGGCACACATACCCCTATAAGTACACTTGCTTAAATACACACACACACACACACATCCGAAAGACACAATATTCATACTGAAACACCTACATAAGTGTGCGACCTATCGTCATCAAACCTGATGTGGTCGACATTATTGCTTGAAGATCTGGTATTTTCTTGATTAACTCGTTTCGAATCAAAAAATAATATGATTATATTATTTTATTACTAGCTGACTGAACCGTTCTTTTAATTTTATTTTATAAATAAATAAAAAATAATGCTGGAGCCACACAGCATCATCTAGCCCCAAGCTAGCTGAGCTTGTGTTATGGGTACTAGACGACTGTTATATATAAAACAATATATTAAATAGACTTTTTTTTATGATACACTAGTGGTCTGCCCCGATTTCGCACGGGTATTAAACAAAATTGAATTTTTCATGCCGGTCCTTTAACTTTTTTGAACATATTTGAGCCTATGTTCATCAGGGAACATTTAGGATTCTAATGGTTTAAGAATTTTTCAAACCCTTCCAGTAGTTTCGAATGTACTTATTCAATTCAAACAAACAAACAATCAAATCTTTCCTCTTTATAATATTAGAATAAACAGAGAATTCAGATTATAGGTATGAGAGCATGCAGATTAAGTATACAATCATTTGGCTCGAGGCCAGAATGGAACCCGCAACCTCCTACATCGAAGGCGGGTCTTCGGCCGCCCCACCACATCAGTCGTCAATTAATAAGAAATGAAAGAGCATTACTTTTCCCAAAGCTTTTCCAACGAAATTTCCGAGGAAAATGAAATGAGAGTGTAAACCTCAGCTGGTCTAAGAATTTGTGAGTATATCATTAGTATCATACATTATACGCAGCTTTTTGATTACGAATTAAAAAACAAAACAATGACCCAATGATCTGAGGAAATAATATGGCTTAAATACAAGAATACTTCTGAATAAACCCCCAAGACTGAGAAGTTTGACGTAAGCAGAGGGCCTTTTGTTTACGCCAAGCTTCTCACTCTCTCTCTACTCCCAACAGTATGATACAGTGGGCTGTGGATGATGATGACGATGAACGTATGTCCTTAGATGATGGAACCCGAAATATAAAAACGAGCTGTGCTGTTTTGTTCTTATGTGATGTTCTTACCAACAAAATAAACATTTAATTATTATTTATTCGACTTCTAACACTTTTGGTCTTCACAAGTAAATATATGTAAGTTTTTAAATTTGTTTTATTTATCTTTTATACGTGGATAATTAGTAATCAAATCACTTTCATACAAGAATTTATAAAAAAAATATCTTGAATATTAAAAACTCTGTATTTAATTAGTCCTCCCGCAATACAGTTTTTGCGGGGACCACCGAACTGTACTTGCCTTCAAGCTTTTTGATAAGATAAGTTTTTCTTTTTGTTGATTGTATTTTATATTATTCATACATAATACTACAGCTAAACAAATACTAGACACAGTCAATTTAGTATTTAAATTACGACAAAGAGATTTTCTTCGAAACAAATTGGCAATGATCACTGAGAGTCATCGAGGTCATACATGTTCACGCTAACATGTGCTCTATTTGGTTAACCATAGAGTTGATACTCCAGTCCGTATGAGGATGACGCGTCGCTTGAAATTCACAGGTTGTCAGAGTTAATGTGTTCCAGGAACTGTGTGAAAAGTACGAGTCAACACTTTGACTGTGTGTTTTTATCAAAGTTTAATTTTTTGTTATGAAAACAATATCTGCTAGAAACAAAAAAACTCAATAAAGCCTTTAAATAGTACATAGTCCAAATATAGAGTAGCAAAATATATTATGTATACCCAAACAAAAAATCTTTAGTTTAATCTTTTTATCAGCGCTGATCTGACAGATATCTAGAATCATTGATGAAAAAATTCGCTATCGTGATTTTACTATTTTATTTCACGTTTTCCTCAAGCCGTCTCGCTCACACTCACAGACAACTAAAGATACTATAGTACTATACATAATTGGCAGAGGTATTTATATCTTAGCCCGTATCACTGCGGCATAGAGCTGTGTTTACATCAGCACATGTCATGCGAATCACGTTCGTTTTGCGCGGTTCATTTGTTCTCTGGAGAAAATATTTCTACATTTATTCTATCTTTTATAACATAAGCAAAACTAGGCCTTATTATTAAAATTATTAGAAAGTAAACATCTAGCTAAACACTGCATTTCTAGAAACAGCTGATTGGGTTTTTCATGTAAGATATTAAAGAAACAAGTCACCTGAAATCAATGTAGCTACATGAAAATAGAACGCTTGACTTCCCAAGGCTACCTTTGTTTCAACCATGCACTCAATATCATCAATCTATATAAACCAAACACGGTGACTCACTCTGATGACTTAAATGGCAACTAGACCTACGTAACTATATAGATAAGATAAAATAAATTTCAAGAACGATCTGATATCCTTATGATCCGAAATATAAACTACGGCGTCATAACAACCGATCATATTATTTACAAGTTGTCTAGCATAAACAACATGATAGGTGAAACCTTTATTCTGAGGATGACCTCAGGGCCTTTATTCATTATCGCCAATCCCAACGCGTTTCACAGATATGACAAGACAAGCGGCGTGGAATCGAACAAAATCGTATTTAGAATACATTGTGACGTCACACGGTTTGGGCAAGGAATTTCCTATTTCATAGAGAATAGTTAGAATAATCCTACAACCACTGTGCTACAACGTTCTCTTTGAGATAAGAGAGAATAGGTGTCTTCTGGACCTTCGTGATACATCGGTGACCAAATCATCGCTTACAAAGATTATGGTGAGACAAACGTCACGATAAAACTCACTTTTCATACTCCATACAGTCCGTAATCAGATGTTATGTACTCTAATATGAAAATCTCTTATATTTCATAATGTGATGCCCTCGAATATTAAAACTCTTCCGATTCCTTCGCTAAAGATATCAGAATAGTAAATAATAACTTTTTATGGTGCTGGCGTAATTGACCTTAATTAATAGCACCAAGGTAGGTGACATTAAAAACAAAAAAGAGGTCGTTAAAAAAATAACGATTGTCTATGACTTTTGCGTGACAGATGCTCTACAGTTCCGCGGTCCTGTCACGGTACTATTCAAGTGTCAGAGATTGTTATAAAACAATGATTTATAATTGTATAATTGGTTATCTACTTACCTTACTCTTTTACCTTAGCATAATTTTTGTCTTTTCTCTTTTAGCGTAAGTATTATACCTTATTTACGAAACAGAGGTTGAAATTACATTTACTTTCTCACTCACATGATGTATTTAGTTGACCAAAGACCAAAAATCGAAATATGAAAACGCAGAAAATAGACATACAAAACGATTTTCTATTTGCCATTTTCATTTACGCTATGACACTTCACTTAAGGGAACTGGAAAAGCACTTTCCAAATTTTCCAGTCCCCTTAACGAAATGCATTTAAAGCTGATCCATATTTTTGGTGTTACCCTGTAGGCAGTCAGAGTGGATTCGGCTTTACTCATTAATACGCAGTACCCACTTGCGCACGCGCTGATGGTGGCTACCACTGACGCAACGCAATAGTCATGTCG
The DNA here is from genome assembly GCA_963931895.1 of Eupithecia pulchellata. Taxonomy (NCBI): domain Eukaryota; kingdom Metazoa; phylum Arthropoda; class Insecta; order Lepidoptera; family Geometridae; genus Eupithecia; species Eupithecia pulchellata. The sequence continues at coordinate 1,088,483 of OZ007529.1, read as the reverse complement.
CAGGAAAAAACAAGCATACTGACAGTTTATAGAATGTCTGATTTAGGATATAGTGTAACTTTAATAATTTTTTTTGTTTTTATTAGGCCCACGGCAATTTAAAATATATTCAAACTTTTTTTTTTTCTATAAAACAAACTATAAACTCCAATGTAATACGATACGAATATATGTCATACAGAATTAAAGAGGATAGAAACGTTTAATTATATAATATCACGTTTTGTTTGGAAAGTAGATAGGTAATCCTTATTATTATAAGTACTCACTACTACTTAGCTACTTGGAGTTGCCTAGCAACTTATTCGATTATTCAATAACAATTAACATGATAATGGTGCCTAGTACGAGTAAAAAAATGTCGTGGCCACATAATTATCTTTCTCTTGGACGTTTTGGTTTTGCTGTAAGTCCAATTGTAAAATAAATAAATAAATAACAATAAAATGCCATCACATAACATTTTTTTATCTTCCATCCGACAAGTTTTTTCAGTAAAAATGTACTTAAGAATTTGACATATTACTCGAATGTCAAGGTCGATTGTCAAAGCAAGTTTTCCTGGTAACTGCGTCACAATTACCGTTATTAAAACTAGACGTTTGTATATTGCCTGATTAACATATCTACCTGTGTCGTAGCTTGCATGTGTTCACACACACGTATATTGTGGTCGTGGGGATTCCCGCGGTGCAAATGTTTGCGTTTTATTCGTTTTATAACAACAAATGTGCTTTTTTTAAGAGATTGTTTATAAATTAGAGCATTCCGGATGGTTGTGGGTATTTGGCATCAATATTTCAGCGATATTAAAGGATTCAATAATAAAGGATTATAAGTAGAAATAGGGCGATACCCTGGCACAAGTATTTTTACAGGGTACAAAGATGTCCTAAGCCTAACATCTTTTTAGCTTTTAGAGTTACATTTTTCTTTTATACAATTTCAATTGAATATATATATGTAATGAAACTATATCACAATACAATTGCACACCAAGATAGAGGGAGGAGGGAGTTGCATAATGGGAGGCCTTATCGCTAAGAGCGATTTCTTCCAGGCAACCTTTATCACAGATTATGTACAACCACAATTCAAATTATTTGTTTGATGAAGTGGTTTTCCAAATAGTCACCTAGGTACCAGGCGGATTTTCCCTACATAGCTTGAAATGAGTTCTGCCCATTTTCTTATTTTTTCAGCAAAACATTTAATCTTTTCCCCAGAAAATACGGAAGCCCTAATCTAGAAGTCAACTTCAGTGTTCTTGAAGCAAGTAATGGAAGGAACATCAAGCGCCCTAATTACAAGAACCAACTAGAACTACGCAAAACAAAGAAAAAATAAGAAAATTCTTCACAAAGACGCCACCCGGAAGGAGGGAGCCTTACTAATCAATATAATAGAGCCACTACGAGAAAAAATATACGTACCCACGCTTTGGCAGCGATCACCCGAAAAGAAACCGTAGAGCTTTGCGAATACAGTGGAGTTTTGAAGGCATGATGCCGAGGCTGCCCTAGTTATAAATAGATTTTCACGAAAAAGAAATGTTACAGAGAATTTGGTGCAAGGCCCCGCGTAGTGTAATGAAAAGACAGAGACAACGCGCCCTGAATATTATATACCGTTTTGAGTTTGTTTTGCTTTTTGTGCGAAAACACATTGGTTTTATAAGTTGCGCGAAAGATGATTTTGAAAATACATATGTATTTATCTGATTTGGTGCTTACAGAAAAGGGTGGAGGGATCAGGGGAAGCCCAACAGTGGGACGTTATAAGATGATTTGGTATTTGTAAAATTTTAAACTATTTTTTTATAAATACATTTTTAAAAATTTATTGTCTTTGGAAAGTAATGATAAGTTTGATTTTCCTCAATAAATCGTTGTTGTTTTCTGGGGTTCTGTAAGACGGAATGGCGTGAAGTCGTGTTGCTAAGGAAGAGCACTTCAGGTTATTTAATAAATAACAACTATTTAATTCAAATATATAAGTACGCTATTCTACCGTCATCGCACTGAATAAAAACAAGAATATTCATAAAAATAATGTCATATAATTGATAGCGGGCTCGAGTCGGACCTATACCTACCCGAGATACAAATAATTATTGTATTATTATATCATTTTAGTTGTTAATTAACTCGAACAATAACCAATTAGTAACACCTCGTAAACAAATGGTTTGGGAACAAGGCCAAACTATCGGTCCTTATCGAAAAATACATTTAAATGACGTCTTGTTCAACATATTCATTATAATGTGCTATTTTATTTTTGTCTGCAAGTATCTTAATAGAAGGCTAAGCCCAAACCATAGTATAGGTATATCGCAAATAACTTCTACCAAAATCTCAAAATATAATTGATTATCCTCCCAATATGATGTCACGAAAAATCCCGAAGGAAAACATTCAACCAAAATAATGTATTCATCAATTTGCACGATTTATTTTAAAAAATATGTTCATATTGAATACCGTAGTTACCTACTGAAATAATACTATATAAAACCTACTATTTGTGGGCAAACTTTTGAGGTGACCATTTTCTATATTCTATGATAATTTTTATTATAATAATTTCTTTGCAAAAAATATTTTTCAGACAAAAATAATGGAATTCTCTGTTAAGTAGCTAACCTCGCTCTAATTTCTCTGGACCACACTCACAGACGCAATTAAGCCGCGTACACGAGCTGTTGAGGGGGTCCGACCCCCAACTAGAGGGGCCAAGGGGGGGGTCACGGGACGCGGGAGGGGAAAAAAACGGGAGAAAAAGAAAAACGCGGAAACAAGTTCCCTACGACACGTGACTCGATGCTTCCCGGGCCCGTTGCCATGACAACCTAAGGCCCAGAATAACAGCTCTGCAATTTTTTGCGAATCTACATAATGCCGGAATTAAATGGAAGTTTTGTTAGACATTGGCAGATGGGGTTTTGATGCGCTTAGATAAATGATAAAAGATAAGTTGGATCTGAAAACAATTTACAGGCTATCCTATACCCCATCAGAATTGCTTTTCTTTCAAATTGAAATTTTCTTATTACGCGTCAATACAAATTACAGGCATGATGACCCATTGATGATGATTTAGTGTGATTGGGACCATAAAGTTCATGATTATGAGGTATTCGATTAAACGGTTGTAGAGCCATTTGCGGCAGCTACTCAATTTCGAAGCAGCCTATTTTTCCTTGTGACGTCATAAAAGTTGACCCAGAAGTGTTTACCATTTTGAATCTTTTTATTTGGACCATGGCCTAGGTATCTAACTAACCACTGTATTTAATCTCACCTATAAGAACAGGCCTCCCCTAATGAGCGCCATAGATGGCATCATTATTTGGGGGTTATTGCCCATAATCCCCACGCTGGGCATTATGGCGCTCATTAGGGGAGGCCTATGTCCAGCAGTGGACTATTATAGGCTGGTGATGATGATGATGATGATGATAAGAACAGGAAAAATCACAGACAAATCCAAATAAAACCTAGACGGGTGATTGACCTGAAAATCAAACCGAATAAACTTATCTTCAACATAATCAAAACATGATTTGTTTCTTACTTTCAACAACGGTTCTCAGGTTTTAATTTTTGGAAATTTTAGGTACTTACCTTAACCGTTGAAGCTACATGAAATTGGTCGAAAGAAACTCATATTTAAAGAAAAAATATCATCATGAACAGAGTTTCAAAAAAGTTACAGTTGTCTAGAATAAGAACATTTTAAACTTTATCAAACTCTGACTGTGTGTCTACCCATCATACATAGAAACTTTTTTAGACTTTTTTCATAGATTCAGATTCAGATTCAATAACTTTATTTCTTTAGGCTTACAAAATAAGCACTTAGACAAGTCAAATTTCAAACAGATAATTAATAAAATAAGAAATAATTTGTTATTGATTTCTCTTCACTTCAATTTTTTGTCCACTACCGGGGTACCGCCCATATAGCGTCAAGGTCCTCTACCTTTACTTACTTCCCCGTCCAAAATTCCACCCTCTATAGTACTAACGTACTAGGTATCATCAAGTAACCTGTAACTTTACTACCATTTGCTAATCGCACAAACAAAAACAAAGTTATAAGTCTTTGAGACCGAACACAGTACAAAGAAGGCACAACACAGCTGGATTCGTCGATGCATTCAATGACGATTTGATCTATAGTGCTAGAAGCATAAGTATCTCATGAAACAAAATGATTAAATGTACCCTATAACAATAAAAATCGTCCGCAACAGCAATATTTAAGACCCTAAGATTTGATCTGGAAATCTATTTCATTTTTAAATAAAAATATACAAAAGCAACCTAATTATACAGTGTACATATAGCTGTTTTATTAAAAGTTTCCGCTTCGATGACTGCAAGAAATAATATAAAATGAAAAGCTTCTTTACAAAGCTTGCAACTTCAAGAGGTAAGCACTTTATTAGCGGGTGATATTGTATTTACGCGATCGTAAAAACGACAGAAGGTCAGCTTTTACGACCTACTTCGGTCCCAATAAAGGGATCAGCTGTTCTGAACTCACTGTGGCTTTATGGATTGTTTTGGTGATTATTATTAAAGGTCTACAAAATTTGTGTACAAACAGGAGATGTTGCATCTTGAAATGGTGCAGCTGCGCTGAAATGACGTCAGGAGACTATGTTGATGTAATGTTATGGGTGTATTTAGGGTTAAAACAGCCTAAAATCAGTGATCATTCATGTAAATTCGGATTTCTGCAAAAAACAAGGGCTAGCAACTTACTATATGAGAGCACAATATTATTAGTGATATTTACGAGTATGTTAGTCATTTTAGTTTATTCTGTTTTTCTCTTTATTTTTTTCAAATTTACCAAGGCACTGATAGAGATTAGTAAATACAAAAACATCTCGGTACCGCCCGCCCCACGTGTAAGCATCGCTGGAACCGGAAGCGTCCTTGCCGCCCTGGCAACGCCGGAAGAAAAAAAAATCTATAATAGTAGGAGATGCAAGGGTGGGGGCGCCCCCCCGCGGTACTGACTACTCAGTTTGGAAGTGTTTGCTTGTTCTTGGGTATTATTTTACTGTAATTGCTACTGCGTAAGTGATTTTTCGTACAATTTTCGTAACGAAAAACTAACGAGCTTTCTAACGAAACGGGTTTCACAACCTACAGGTTGCAAAACTTACAATTTTCAATAAAATCGTCTAAAATTTTATGAAATTATTTAATAAAGAACGAAGGTCATCGCTTAAAATATACTTTTAAAGCGTAATTAAAAGCGTAACAAAGTGTTGTTAAATGAAATAACATAAAATAATTAATGGTTTAATCCACTTTCAACGCGGAATTGCATTAACTTTATGTTTAAAAACAAAGTTTATTAAAATCAAAATAACAATAACATATAGGTAACAAGACGTCTCAATAACAAACGAAAATGAAAAGATTCCCGACCGCTCTATTATCTGTGGTGGTGAAAACTTCAATCAAATATAGGTAACTTATAACCTAAATTTCGAATATAACGTGAGTATTGTGAATAATCAGTAATCTCGCAAAGGTGTCGCATCTGTGCGAGTATAAATTATGATACTTATGACTATCATAATTGACCCCTAGTTATCCACTGCGATACGTATAGATTTACTGGCGGGATATAAAGCATCGAGAGCAGGGATCGATATATAAAGCAATTTACGTGTTGTATTAGACACATAATTGATTATGTTTTTCTCACTTCTTACAATATGGGATAAAAATATGAAAAAATCAATAACACCTAGGTATGTTATATTTCTTATAATATAATTTTTACCTAAGTACATAATAACTAGGTACGCAATATAACACATACCCAGTTTGTACTATTTACTATTATGCTAGTCTATAATAGTAACTCATCGTTTATATAAAATTCTGACCTTTGTATATTATGTACATTGTCAGTAAAATTCTATTCTATTGACCTCCACTGATTCAGAACCTGTGTGCATTATAATGGTCCATAATAGAGTACCTAGCATAAGTATATTATACTAGCGGTCCGCCCCAGCTTCGCATACAAATAATTAAATTTTCATGCGGATCCCTAACTTTTCGAATGACAAAATATTCTATAGCCCTTGTTCATCAGGGAAAATTTGGGATTCTAATGGTGAAATAATTTTTCAAGTCTGTCCAATAGTATCAGAGCCTATTCAATTCAAACAAACAATCAAATCATTCCTCTTTATAATATTAGTATAGATATAGATATTAGTATCGATTTATTTATACATTTATAGATTCCTAGAATTATATAAAAACTATAAAATAGGTTTCAATTGGCTATGGTTCTGTGAAAACCCTTACATCACTTATGAGCACATAAAGCTTCTGGTTTGTCCTGATCCATATAATTATAATTATATTGATATATCCAAGACATTAAATTAAATTGAAAGTTTACGAACAAAAATGCATGATCGTAAAATATTTGCGCAAAATCAACCATATGTTATTTTTGCCTTTTTTGAACACAAATCATGCAATTCAAAATGAGGGTCCCAAATCTTTGCCCAAAGGTCGATACCCCGAACATCATGTCAATGGTCTCTGGGTCCCTATTCTGTATATAATCATCGAGATGTTATTCGAATGACACACAACTTCATTCCAAATGCCAGATTTTGAGGGCTACGACTTATCATGTAAATCGACGGTCTTATATATCTCGTCAAATCGACATTTTCACTATCCTACCACAGAGTAATATTGAGATGGGTCAGTTATAGGGAGAAGTTAACTGCTACTTGCAATGTAGATACAGCAGCCTATACCTCATTTGCATTTTATTTATAACTATATACTTAAAAAGAATTATAATTGTTTATAAAAAATATCGATTTTAAATTTTGGTTTACTTATACACACAAGAATCGGTACCCGCACCTTTATGAGCATTCATTTGCCTGCAAAATAAGGTCCTCTTTGGAGAACCATAACTTATTCGTGTTTGTTTTTTATCTCCCCATAACCTTGCGATGCCGGTTCGACTCCGGCCTTGCATCACAACCAATCACTTTACACCTTATCTACCTGACTTTAAGGTCTAACTTATCATCAGCCACAACAATCATAATTTGCAGTACCGCAGAATAAGTTGGAGTAGAGTTGTTATACCAGTAGTTATGTTGTTGTGATCTTTATTATTATTGCAATTAGCTTCAATTTTAATTGCAGTTGTTTGGTTCTAAGTATGATGCTACTTGGCGAACTTGAAAAAATAACCTTGAAAGGCACAAGTATTTCTCATTGTCAATACAGTTTTATTATATCTATCAAGTGATAAATAACTCTGAAATCATGATCTTCTGCTTATACAAAGGCGACTGTTGGACAACGCCAGGAAACTTAGAAAAACTTTCAGTCGATAAGTCGTAATATAAGAACACAGTGGATTGTATTCACAACATAACAAAAAAACACATTCATATTTTTCTAATAATTACACTTATCCCAAAAAGTCAATTACGGTGCTCATTATATACCTAATAACGATGCTCTTTTGTTTTATTTTGACCGTCAGTTTTTTCTTCACAACAAAAACATGCAAGAACCTTTACAGCTCCTATCTTTCGGTATTATGTTAAGTACTAGGTTATCTAGGTATCTTGATCAAAGTCAGTAACGCCATATGCATAGCGTAGTAACATTAACATCAGAGCAGACCGGTCCAGCTAATGAAGCTCCAACTGGACGGCCTCAGTGCAATTAATATCCACTTATTGGTTTACATGTAATAAACTAATGTTTATGCTAAGTATAAAAGAAACTTTATAGTATAGAAAATTTTGAAGGTGATCTATGTTCTATATAATCATAGAACTGAGAGATAGAACTTTGTTTTTGTCTTCCTTTGTGATCAAACAATAGAGCTGTAAAAAACTGTGTAAAAACTTGAGACTTGCAAAAAATAGCGAAACGTAATCAATAAAACAAACTTGGACTATTTGGTACATAAGAATATTCCAAAGTTCAGTGTAGAGAGATCTATAGTTACAAAAGGTTTCTCTGAAAATTTAAGCAAACTTTTTGGAGTAACGCTTAGTCCGAGCCTACAAAAACGTTATAAAAAAAGAAAGAACTGTCATCGTCAATCGATAACATGGATAGAATATCCTATCATGATAGGAATTCAAAGTAGTGATAAAAGAAAACAGCTAGGTCAGCAAAAACATCGACATTGTCATTGCATTCGCGTGCAGCACAACTCTGGTTTACTACCGACCTCTATAGTGGATTAACTAGCGATGATGGTGATGACCTATTTCCATCATTAGCTGGTAAACCGATCGAGGTCGAAATAAGTAGTTTGAATACATATATAAATTTCGATCGATACTGAGCGAGATTTGGTCTTATAAGATTCGTGGTTATACGAAACGTCCGTTATGTTTTTTAAATATTTTTTGGGACAATTCAATCTGGATATTAATCTAGTATAAAATGTATATTTGTTAGTATGCCTAAAATTGCAAACAAATATATAAATTATTTACTTTAATATTGATAAGATGATCCAGCACTATCAATCGGAAATTGATAGGTTCAAGTGATTACGTGGTAGAGTAAGGTGCGACAACAATATTAAATAACATGATGATAACATTATTATGTGAATCCAAAATATGCATACGTATGAATTTGGTTTGGTTTGTTTTGTATTTAAAATAACTGCATTAAGAAGGTTCTACGATATTTTTAATACACTGATTTGAGTAAGGAGGTAATATTTTTCTTGTTAGATTATTATTCTTATGAATATCTGATGTGAATTTACATCTCCAAACATTGTCTGGGTTGTTAAACTGACAAATACGTGAAATTTTAATAAGATTATGATTTTTTGCTGTCCCATAAGACGTTTCAAATCTAAAATCATTCAAAATCTTAAATCCATACATACAAACACAAAATTTCAGTTACGTATCACCCCAACAAACGTTATTGATAAATGGCATATTCACAGTACAACAACACCAAGTGTCAATATTTTGTTCAAACGCAATCTCAAGTGCTAAGATAAACACAATTCGTGCTCAGTCAGTAATGGACAATAACCATAGATGGTCCAGCCATAAAACTACATCTCGAGTGGCCCACCACGTAATGGATGCATAATGCAACGAGATGCACTTATCACGACCGCTTTTCATAATTTGCAACTTTGTATTAGGCATAAGAAAATATCTTAGCGGGTTCCAATTCGATATTATTTTCTTACTAATGGTCTATGAAATAAATGATAAATGTAGCTCACCTGAATTTCCCGAGAGAATGGTCCTCCCATTTGATGATGGAGGGACAGAATTTAGGATCCAAGAGCAGGTTCCTTAGGAATTCCGGTACGGAGACGCTGCGCGGCCGCTTGATCATCTTCCGACCGCTGCCTTTAGGCCTGCCCGGCGGCCGCTTCGCCATCTTTCGCTTGTCATCCTCATCGCCTGACTTGCTACCGTCGCTTCCGTAAGAACACTCCGGTGAGGCATTCTCCGAGGAACGGAATACATCCTCTTGGTCGTCGCTAGAGTCGCAGGGCAGCAGGCGGCTGTCATTCGGCCTGTAGTCTGACAGGCTATTGTAGGCACGCGTCTTGTGGTCCAGTGAGTCCAAGTCGAGAACTGTCTGTACGGGCTCTTGCTGATAGGGGTCCACCGTCTCTGGATACCGGAACACGGTCCTCTCATAAGACGCACTTTGCATCATGTCATCATTCAACCTCACTTGAAGCTTCTCAAATATGTTATCCGCTATTCGTCGCGACAAGGACGGGTCTATGCTGAGATGTGCCATCCTCTGTTGGACATCTTCCCGCTTCAAGCTTCGCAGTTCGAGCCCAGAGATCCTGAAATTGTGGTAGGGCACGTCGAACTCACTGATGCCCATGCACTGCACTGCGTCGATGATCCAGGCGACGGTGTCATCTTCCGTCCACTCGACGACGAACTTCTTCTTCCAGTCGTCGCGATAGTAGTCGCGGCAGGCGACCATATTGTGGTAGACGCTGACCGTCGACTCGATGTCGGGGTCGGCGTAGGTGTCGTAGGGTGGCGCCGAGTAGTAGCTTCCATAGATATGGGGGGCTGTTCCCTTCCTGAAGACTCCCGCGAAGTCATCGAGGCGCGCGGGCGCCTGCGGGGTGTGCGGCGCGTGCGGCGCGGGCGGGAAGTACACTTCGCACATGTTCTGGTCGTAGGGGCGCGCGTAGTCGATCATGGCGGCGGGACGTGCGTCGCGGCCGACGTCTCGCGGCGGAGTGTGGCTATCGGGTCGAGCGCTCGCTAGTCTACAGTTCACTCGCGCACTGTTTTGTTTACATGATGCGCGCGGAGCGTGGGCCGCGCATATCTCTCCGTAGATTGTGTAGATATGCAATTTTTTTCATTGCGATTTATTAGGCCGTATTTACATAATTGTCGCGCGGTTTGTGAGATCAAGGAGAGCGGGCAGCCATGTCTGGCGAATGGTGTGGAATTATAATTTGCACGCGAAAACTTTGAGGGAAATAAGAGTTAAGTACTTTACTTCACACTTGAACATGACTTGCCTTGACACAAATAGTCTCACTTGTTTTCCCATTTTCTTATGTGTTAAAGTAAATTTCCAGAGGCTTCGTGGGTTATCTCTTACTAATAAGTACTTAGACCGAACAAAGAACTGAAATTGCTTAAGGCCTTATCTAGTTTCAAATCAATCTTTAAACAAGAACAGAAAGAAATGATTCGTGCAAAATTTCAAGCAACAATTAATGGCAAAAATTGCGTTTCCCAGATCTGGGCAACGACTAATACTAACCCCCCGCGTATCTAGAACTAAAGCCAAGAAATTGATAATTGTAAAAATGTTATTTTTTAGATTGTTTGCAGAAGAATAAAACTACGTAGGAACGGCCACCTCGTATAAGTACATTGGTTACTACAATGCACTGTTAATCACATTTTGTGGTTTCTTAGTCCACAATTACTAGAAATGAATCAAATTGGATTTCCACGATGCACTCCTGCCTAACGCTAGACTGTGCGGCTACTGGTGACGTCAGCAAACTCTTCATGAGCAAAGACATGTCTATATTGAATAAATAAATAGTTGTGTTAGTATAATATTTGCTATTTCTATTTTTTTTATCATCATCATCATCATCATCATCACCAGCCTATAATAGTCCACTGCTGGACATAGGCCTCCCTAATGAGCGCCATAGATGGCATCATTATGTGGGGGTTATTGCCCATAATCCCCACGCTGGGCATGCGGGTGGGGGTTTTTTGTTGTTTTTTTTTATACAAGTAATTTTATTAAGTAAAAATATTTATCACTTAATATACATACTATCATAATTACGCCACCGTCAATTCTTATACTGGTACTTATCCTATCCATCCAAAGGTTACCCGGAAGAGTGCAATAAAGTAATATTCTATTCTATCCTAAAGGTGAAGAAACCATAAAGCATCCTCCTCCTCGTCGCTTCCCTTAGGTTCGCGTGGAAGTCCGTGGCCCATCAAGGAAGTTCTCCAGTACAACTGGAAGAACGAATAATAACCTGATAATAATAATAACCAACTGGAAGAACGAATAATAACCTGTTAATATAATAACCTGTTAATGTCACGCCATCAGCTCCGACTTACAGAGACATTACCGCTTGCTGAAATGTTCCTGAACCTATACAAATACTATTAAATAGGTATAAATAATAGCAGCACATGGACAAAATATGCATTACAAATAATTTTGGTATTACATTTGTATGGGAAATTCATCCGTGCCCGGGTCATTCTAATTGTAATCAAACTGGCGATTTTAATGAGTTAATCAAAGTATTTTGGCGTAAAGATAACTTGGACGAAATTTATGTCTAGATCCGACGACATCAAAAACGATACTAACTTAGGTCAGTTACGACCACTGGATGCAGTTCTGGGGATCGGAGAAGGTCTAAACGGCTTATATTTATAGCTAACGGTCTGCCCCGGCTTCGCTTGGGTATTTAACAATAATTGACTTTTACATACAGATCCCTAACTTTTTTGAAAATATTCCATAGCCTATTTTCATCAGGAAAAATTTAGGATTCTAACGGTGAAAGAATATTTCAAATCGTTTTAGTAGTATAGCCTATTCAATTCAAACAAACAATCAAATCTTTCCTCTTTATAATATTAGTATAGACTATAATTTTTAAATTATTGCACCAAATCGTATGGCTATATTTATAGATTTCTAGAGTTGGTAACCTTCGTTACGGATAGAAAATAATATATTTTTGTAATAATCTAATCCAGGGTCAGTGTAGAGTCGTAAAATCATCATTCACTTCCGAGACTACAATAATAATATAATTCTGATAGTAATATTTTTTCAAAAACTATAAAATAACTATAAACGTGGCATTCAAATCATTAAGGAAGGAAAACAGTTGAACTATGCTCGTTATAAAAATAATTTGACGGATTATGAAATTCTAATGACCCGAGGGTTTAGCTTTTTTATTTTCCTGTGTTCATTATAAAAACATACCTACATAGTATAGTAACAAATGAAATTAGGTAAAAATATACATTGTTTATTGCTTATAGGAATATACAAAACAATGGAAAATTACGATAAGCTGCAAATAATTATGATGAACTCAAATATGAAAGTGGTTTATTTCCTGTAGAAACAAGGATTCTTAGACATGTCACGAAACTCAAATTAAATAAGTGAAATTAGAAAAAAGATATCATCTTAATTTTTGTTCACTTCAATGTTATTAAGAATCAGATTCAGATTCAATAACTTATTATTATTTATTTAGGCTTACAAAATAAGCACTTATAAAAGGTAAAGTGAAGAAGCGAACAAGAAACCTTTACTTTGTTATGTTGTTGAGTTGGAGCGAAACTCTCTTTCTCTTATAGCTGGTTTACACTTTGTGAAGTATCAAGTGCGAGTGACAAGTGCAAGTGTTAAGTGTGTAGTAAAATCAGCGTGTAAACGCATACGCTGTTAAGTGGTAAGTGCAGGTAGCAAGTGCGAGTGCGAAGTGAAGTGTTTAGAAGCCGTCTCTAATTTTACTGTTAAGTAGCTACCCCCGCACACCCGCGCTTTCCCCTCACTCGCAGCGCCGCCCGAACAAGTCAATAATTCATTAAATTTCTCTTCTGACATTCTCATTACATTAAAAAACTCAATGGGATCCTCTTTAATCAGTTCATCAAAAAGTTTAACACTAGCTCCACACTCAGATCTTCTGCTTATCCATTTTCTTTGCCATAACTTAGGTCTTTTAATTTCAACCAACAATTCATGTTCAATTTCCGAGGCGATAACGCCAACTATATCTATTAAAATTTCTCTTATTTCTGACCGCTGTTCGTCCTCCATATCGCACCGACGACAGAGCCACTTTGAACCTGCAGAATCAACTAAACACTGTGTGAACGTTCTGAATACACTTAAGGCCCTGTATAAAGACAATATTTAGGTATTAGTAGTATTATTTAGTAGTTCGTAGCGCTTGACAAATAAAGTTGAAAATGGTGATGCGTTTGATTTAGTTGAATCTCTTGTTCGACAGTGTCAACATTATTTATCGGTTTTAACTTATTTTAAAAGTAAATACACCAGTAAATTAAAATCTTTATACATATTTCTCTAGATGATAAAATTACCTTTCTTACAGTAACAAAATTATAAAATGTTGTCACTCAAAATATTGAGCATTTCGAGACGAAAAAATATTTTCGTGTTCTTTCTTGCGATATTTTTTTCAAGTTTCTAGATGGTTTTTATGAAATATTTTTGTATAAGTCTTTTTTCCATACACTTGACTATAAACTGTATATTTTTTGGGCTTGTAATATGTCGCAGTAAGCCTAACTGTGCGACGAAAAAGTGGTCGTTTTACGATGTCTGTCGTATGACAGCGCCTTAACACTTGAGACCAAATAAACACGTTAACTAATCACTTATTACTCGCACTTGCACTAAACAAAGTGTAAACCAGCTATTACATAAGGTACCCACAATACACTTTATGATTTATGCCATATTCGTCCCTAGTTTTCCGCCCACGTCAAAAGTCTTTATACGTCCCGCAAGATGATATTTGTCCATGTTCGTCCCTCATAAGATTTTTATATTTAGAATTTTTTGTAAAATACTCGTGCAAAGCCTGAGGGAACCGCTAAAGTTCAACACTCGAATTCGCATAACATACGAACTGAGTTTCTCATTCGTCTAATAAGTATGGATAGCATCAGTCTTCGGTGGTGCAACTGGGAAACACGCGTTACCTGGGAAGCACGCACTGGGGGAATTACCGCCCGCTTACCGGAGGCGCTAAAATGACGCTCCTTATGAGGCTTCGCTTGATACTTATTTTATTTTTATTTTATTTTACTTTATTTGACGACCTCTGTGGCGCAGTGGGCGAAGGTCCGCCTGTGACGCAAGAGGTTGCGGGTTCGATTCCCGCCTCTGGACAATTATTGTACGATCTGCAGATATTTCTTCAGGTTGGTCTGGTCGTTTTCTATGTATAATAAAAAATATCTATCTATGTAATAATATTGTATTATGTATATCAGTCATCTAGTACCCATAATACAAACTCTGCTTAGCTTGGGGCTAGATGATGCTGTGTGGATTGTCCGGCATTATTTATTTATTAGGAGAACAAACAGTTTTGCACGCTTTATGTCTAATTTAAATACTAGCTCTAAACCTTTTATGTGTCCTCGCATGTAGTAACTAAAATAATGCTTACTGTTCCTCCGAACAGTTCTGTATCATAACAACTATGTAATGTTATAAACTAAGAATAACTAACAATTAATAGAACCATACAAAAACAGTTTATACCACGTTTTCGTTTCAGGATCAGTTTAAATGGACTTTGACAGTAGCAGCATCAGATTTTCATTTAGCAGGAATGAAAATAAGCTGTTTTAAAACATATGTCTAGTGAAGCGGTATTTGGTATTAATGTTAAATCCTTTCTGAACTCGTTTGTATTGAATAGTCATCAGTTGCGTTGTTATTCAAGTCTCGTCGGCTTCATGTTAATAATTAGTCCATTATACAATACATTTTATTAGTAACTAGATTAATAAGTACATTTTGTATTCAGAACAGTGACCAAGAACGTTTATTTACTGCGATTGCTATAGTAAAATTATAGCAAGTTGGAAGTGTGTATTATGAATATGTTAATTTGTGAGTCAACATAAAACATCAAGTGTTTTGTGTAACATCACCAATTAATACAAAAAAGAACTCAGAAAAAACAAAAGCGTTATTTTAGCGCTCCAGCACGCGACCCGTCGACATTATCTATGTTAATCCCAAACTAGCTATACAACCTCAGGTTTTTAACCTGATAATAACGATTTCCGATAAATTTTTCCAGTTTTTGCGCTCGTAGCCAAGGTGACCCAGTCTCTATTATTTATTTACATGCTGTTGGCAACACCCACAGATGTACCTCCACTAATATTTATTCACTTACATACACGGTAATTATTTTTCTCGTGTAGCGGGTTCGATTCCCGGTTCAAACATGTAACTATTTAAAAATCTATTAATGCAGTTTAAATGGTTTTTTTAAATTTAAATAATGTCTTCTTTCAGAAAATGTTCCATTTACAATATTTAAGGTACTTTCCCTCCATGTGGCATAGCTGTGGGACGCCCTGTATATTATCTATTGCAACTGATTTCCAGTAGCAATAAGCCCCACCCAGAATTGCATTCGCGTCTCAGCATTTGCCTCTCAGAACTCGTTTGCCCCATCAGTTATCGACTTTCGACAAATATGGCCGCGGCCAGACACCGCGAATCGCTAATTCTATGTTTTATGTAGATTTTGGTTATTTAACCTCGATGAGGATTAACTTTAAGCCTTCATTGTCCGATCTTTTAGGTGATTTATGGAGCTGCTTAGTGGAAGCCTATGCAATGGTTGAGGCTGATGATGATGAAGGCAAGCTTGATACGACCTCTGTAGCGCGGTGGGCCAAGGTCCGCCTGCGAGGAGGTTGCGGGTTTGATGCCCGCCTCGGGACAAATAGTTGTACGAACTGCAGATTCTGCAGTTAGAGAAAACGACCAATACACCCTGAACCTATCTGATAGGTTGTATTGGTCAGGGTGTATTGGTCGTTTTCTATGTATAATAAAAAATATCTATCTATGTAATAATATTATATTATGTATATCAGCCATCTAGTACCCATAACGAAAGCTCTGTTTAGCTTGGGGCTAGATGATGCTGTGTGGATTGTCCCGCATTATTTATTTATTTTATTTATAACAGGGTATTACGCCCGTAATACCCTGTGACCATATAATACCTAATACTTTGACAATTTTGATAAAATTAATTTTCATTCTTTCGTAAAAAAAAAATACATTATATTCATAAGGAAAATGTTGTGAATAGTTTTATCAGGCTATGATTAGGTCATCGAACCATAATTATGCTCAATTAAATTTAACCAAAGATTGGTTAAACAAAATAAATAAATTAAATTAAATAATACTGGACAACCCAAACAGCATCATCTAGCCCCAAGCTAAACAGAGCTTTAGTTATGGGTACTAGATGACTGATATATATAATACAATATTATTGGTGTGGACCAATCTTAAACAATGTTGTAAGTCTTCCCCTCTTTTTCAACTTTCGTTTATGTAAGACGCCCCTTGCCTTTCACCACTCTATAACTCTTGTGGTGGGGCACTGGGTGTCCATTTGCAAGTGGGTGTCGACGATAGGTTGATATGCAGACTTCACACGAAATGCCTAAACATTAAAAAACCAACTAATAACCTTGGCTTAGTCTTTCGAATTAATTAATCAAAATCTAAAAAAAATTATTCTTCAAAAAGTTCTGTTATAAAATGTATTGGGTGATTGTTTTCTTCAATTTATGTCAACAGAATTTACTCCTTTTAAAAATGCAAACAAATAATTACTCTTAATGGAAAATTATAAAAAATTAAAGCGGCCAAGAAGTGCGAGATACTCGGACACGCAGGGTTCTGTACATAACTATTCCGTCAAACGAAACCTAAATCACTATTTAAAAAAATAAAAAACCAACGAACCAACATGGCGTTGTACCATTCAAGTACTGACTGCGTCCGACGTTGATTAACTTCGGTGATCGATTGGTCTATATCTATATATAGATCTATACTATAAAACGGTAGAAACGTTTTGCTCTGGGTTTATCGGGTAATGTAATCACTTTGAAGGAAACTGAGAGATTAATTTTTCTCAGTGTATTTAAATTTTAAAACAATTTTTTAGACAATGTATTCTGTTGTATTGGATATGCTTGTAAAAATAAAAGTAATTCTTTTCATAAATAAATACAATACAACAGTGCATTCAGTATAATTTTCAATTGTTTCCTTTTTTTTTCAAAAGTTCATGAGATACAGCACGGTGCTGAATTAAGCCTACCCGGCCGATGGGCAGGCAGACAGACAGGCTAAGTAATAAGGTCCCGTTTTCACCATTTGAGTGCGGAACCATTAAAACCGGCTTGGTCCACGCTTTTACGCTTCCCAAAGGAAAATATAGCTAAGAAACTTAAAAGCGTACATAATACTTTATTAGTCAAAATTGCTTCGCCCGTTTGATGCTTCGAGTTATGCCTATAAGAAGTCAAAAAACAACCTGCTCTTGCAGGTAGTAATAATATTTATTTTTACTTACATTGTTGCGTGGCAATTAATTGTATATTGCACAAAACACATCGCCAGTACAAAAGACTTCAACGCGTCTTGCGCTACACAAAGATCTGAGGTTTATTTTAATCAATATTGATTTTTATTATAAATCAATGAGTCTACAAGGAAATACGCGAACATAAATTCTGTAACTTGATTCCTAACGCAACAGATCTAGATCTAGATTAAAATAATTGAGAATCTATCATAATTAGTTGCTAAGGAACCCTTACTCATGCGCTCATTGATAAGTTTTTACGATTTTCCTCGTTCTACAAGTATTCATAATGAGGTTATGCTGTCTGTTTGTTATGGATCCTTGCATAATTTGTGTGCTGTACTACAATTCCAGATGTACGATAACTTATAAAAACCTATTATACTCGTACCAAAACACAGGTCGAGTTTTTGGGTCAGTAGAATTCTAAAAATGCTAAATTGGTTGACCTTAAAAAAATCTTGTTTTGCGAACTTACAGCCATTAAAATTCAAAATGGCTTTAATCCTGTTCAAATAAAAAACGTGAAAATATTTGGCAAATCAGACAGCAGACGATGCAGATGGTGTGGTAAGGCCACAGAACTAGAACTTATATGTATATATAATTTAAGGAGCATTATCCAAAATAATATTATAAAGAGAAAAGGTTTGACCGATTTGGAAAATTCTTTCACCATTAGAATCCTAAATTTTCCTGATAAACATAGGCTATAGAATATTTTCAAAAAAGTTCGGGATAAATTTTTGTTAAGTAACCGTGCGAAGCCGCTAGTTGTTTTATATACACACTGAATGAAAATTTTTCGATAACATACAACGTTTTTTTAAACTTATGCGATCTGAACACATAATGATTAGTAATTAACGGGAATTTATCGCGTTTTTTTTTATTGTCAAATTTATTGTCTAAATAAGACGGGAATCTTCAAAACGGCACAGGTTTCCATTACCGTAGCAACTATGACCAGGCTAACCCTATGACGTAAGTAATTCAACTTACCACGTTGTATGTTATGATTAGTGATTAACGGGAATTTATCGCGTTTTTTTTTCTTTTTAAATTATTTTTTTTTCCTCTTTACGTTTCAACAGGTTTGCACTCTGTCGTGGTCACGAGATGACTGTCATCTCGTGATGTCTCTGTCGTGGTCAGAGTGCAAACCTGTTGAAAAGTCGAGAGAAAAAAAATAAATAAATAAAAAATAAATACCTAAATAAATAAAAAAAAACGCGATAAATTCCCGTTAATTACTAATCATAACATACAACGTGGTAAGTTGAATTACTTACGTCATAGGGTTAGCCTGGTCATAGTTGCTACGGTAATGGAAACCTGTGCCGTTTTGAAGATTCCCATCTTATTTAGACAATAAATTTGACAATAGTACCAATCTAGAGTCGTACATACATAATATTCGGTACTGTAATCGACATGACTGTTCTAACTCTATTGAAAAGGTTTCCAAACGCAATAAATGTATGAATTGTAAAACATTTATTCAGTTGTTTTATATGATGAAAAGCTTAACAAAATGTAAACATCCCATGCCGGAGGCTTTTTCGGTGGACAGCCCTAAGACAACGAAAAAGACAAAAATTGTTGTCCCCGTCCTGCTAAACTGCAAAAAAATCAACCTATCAATATTCGTAGTTGTAAGCTCAATTCTTTCTTAAGTGCCTAATTCTGTTTTTCCGGCCAATAACAACATTAGTCTCCTAAAGACAAGAGGGTCTTCAAGACCTTTACGACACATCGTCGCCTACATCGTCAATTAAATAATTAAAATAAATAAATAATTTATCATCATCAATCTATATGAGTCTTCTGCAGGCATATTCATCAGCGAATCGAGTTGGCGAAAAAAGATCGATAAAAATTGTAGTAAAAAAAATTCAGTTGAAAAAATTCGGTTGTTGTTTAGTGAATTAAGCTGACTAAATACCACTACACTGACTGAGACCACAGTGAAGTTACAGTGAACGGAACAGAGGGAGCAATAGCTTATAAATGTTATAGGAAGTGAGCATTTACGCCGAACAAACAATGGCACTGAAGTCTAAAGTCTTTGCCCGCGAGAGCAGGTTAATTCTTTCGTTTTTTTGTAGTTTTCTGATATTTTTTATTGCCTCAAAGCATCAGCGATAAATGATTTTGATAAATGAGGTATCAAACTGCCTACTCGTGTGGACTCTTTTAAAGTTCTTATTTAAAATCATTAGCCCTCCCAATTTGGCAAATCCGCTTTTGTTCATTGTATGTTATGTATGCGTTCTTGCATTTAGTTTTATTTTTTAATTTAACTTCGTTTATCTCTCCATTTCGTTTCAGATTTTGTATAGTTCTCCGTAAATTTAACTTGTGAGATACTAAATCTTGCGCAACAGGTGATTATGGTTCACCTGTTGCGCAAGATCTAGTATCTCGGATTTACAAGTTCAGCTTTAAATTATTGATTTTTAAAGGTTTTTTTTGAAGGGTCATACGAAAATAATAAAGATGTCTCTACAGATAAGAGTGAATCGCAGCAAGTTACTTTGAAAATTATTTTTTTGTCGTGAATTGTCTTTAAACTTAATTTAATAGTTATTGTAGCTACAATCGTATAGATTGCTTCGTGTAGAGACACGCTTGCTTATGGCTTATGAGTTTTCTAACTGGCAATGTAAAGCACCGTCAAGCAACTTGACAATACACTCGTCCGTTGTCAGGTCCTTTAGAATGATGTGCACATTTAAGAGGGACATCCAAACAAACACCACTCCTCTTATTTTGTTCGCATCGACCGGTTCGCCATGACGCAAAAAATTCGAATTCGTGACCTTTTGTTTGACTTGCGATTTTGAAAATGTTTTTGCAAGATGTTTTGTTGTTTTGCAAAAAAAATAAACAAGAAATGCTGAACACCTTGCCCTGTGCAGCCCACGCAGTAGACACTGTGGTTTTATACTAAGTACACTGATATGCGTGGTTTTGCCGCTTTTTTGAAAGTTATTCCAAACAAAACTTAGTACTGAAACCATTATGTAGTTACATAATATAATAATAATAATAGTAGGAACCTGTTTGTGGTTCATTGCTTTTATAAAGCAGCAAAAATATGTTTGATAGCATTTTTAAGATTTTATACTTTTTCATATAGGTACTATTCTGCTACTGAATTCGTAACGACAGGTGATCTAATAAGAAACCATTTGAATGACGATGATGATGGTGAAGTTCGAAGGTTACCATGAACAACGTCGTTAAAGTGCTGATTGTCATCACCATTGCATTCAAGGTCCAACATGCGTGGCTTTGGTATTTCGTTTGTTTTTAGAAAATTAGGATACTGATGATGTCAAGTTTGACAGTTTCAAGGAGATGACCTCAGTTTTTCCCATAATTACATATTATGCACTTAAATACTTTGTGAGACATACTTACTTTTATGCGAATTTATATGTGTCGTGTAGGTATGCACCACAAAGAGTTTGTATAACACTACTACCTAAAAACAGTCTCATCAAAAAATCACTAGCAGTAAGAGCATGCACACGACCTTGGAAGATAACAGTTGACCAGTTCTCAGTGAGATTCCATAAACTCAAGGAAAACCCTCACTTGTCTCTGTGGGGCTACCCCACTGTCTCAGAGTTTCCTTCTGCGTGCATGACGTGTGCTTTTATGTTTGTTAGGTTTAAAGAACTTTATTCTCATACAAACACAATGGTTCACTTAAAATGAGATACAATTTGAAAATTAATCTAGGTTTTACATATAAATTACCTCTGGTAGGTACCTAAAATTAAATTATAGCTAAATGTTATTTCGAGATCGTTAATTTACAATAGGTTATAATGTATGTACATGTAATTTAAGTTTATTTTTAAAAGCGCTCAAACTAACACATTCCTTTATAGAATTTGGCAACTTATTAAATAGTGTAGCTCCATCTGATAATATTGTTTTTCTACTGTAACTAGTACGTGTTTTAGCAACTTGTAGTTTTATTTTATTTCTGAGGTTGTATTTATTTTCTTTCAAATGTAATTTAATGTTTGACTGAATAGAGTTTGATGTTATTTTTTTTTTATCAAAATGCATGTATTGTATATGTAAAGTTTATTTATATTAATAATTTTAGTTTTATTGTATAATTCTTTTGTCGGCGTAAGATAGTCAAAGTGGTATAGGACTTTTACTACTTTGTTTTGTGTCCTTTGAAGGGGGTTTAAGTTTGTAGCAGCAGCTGATCCCCAAATTTCTATCAAATATTCTATGTGTGATTTAGCAAGAGAATTATAGATAATGTTTCGCACTGATTTTGGTATACATTTTGCAACTTTGTGTAGCGCCCCTAGTAAGGAATTTAGTTTTGCTTTTACATGTTCAATATGGTTTTTCCATGACAATTTATCATCAATCCACAGACCTAAATATTTGTTGCTAGTTATATCTGCCAAGCACGTGTTACACCATCGTAAGTTGAGAAGGGAGCTTTCACTAAAGTAAGTTTGGACCTATGTTGGACCCTAGGGTTAACCGATCCGAATCAGTCAAGATTTATCCTAACATGAGAAGATTTTTAGGCATTTGTAGAATGTCAGGGTTTTTTGGTAAAGTCTTTACTAATATTATAGAGGAAAAATTCGATTCGATTTGTTTGTTTATTTGAATTGAATAGGCTCCAAAACTACTGGTCGATTTGGAAAATTCTTTCACCATTACAATGCTAAATTTTTCCTGATAAACATAGGCTATAGAATATTTTCAAAAAAGTTTATGATCCGCATGAAAAAATCAGTTTTTGTTAAATACTAGTGCGAAGCCGGGCGGACTGCAAGACAAGTAAGAAATAAGGTAGTATTTGTTACGCAAAACAGCACAATGTAAATTCCCATGATCAAGTCTTGCCGGTTCAAATTTATACAAAAATATCATATAAAAATCTAGGTAAACTAATGCTTGAATACATTCATCATATTTAAATAAAAAACTAATAAATTTTTAGGATTTAATATGATGAATTATTTAATGTGCCATTTTGTAAATTTAGCGAGTGTGTGAAAAAGTATATTATAGACTAGCGGCCCGCCCCGGCTTCGTACGGGTATTAAACAAAAATTTCAGAAATTATACACTCTAAAATGATGGGTTTCACAGTTTTCATACGGATCTTTACTTTTTTTAACAGCATTGGGGTTTTTGACATTGACTCGACATTCCAAAACTGACACTGGCCGTAGAGAAAAAGCAAGCACCGTGCGCTATACAACCTCTTTTTATATTCTGACGCGCCATAATAGAAAAAGAGGTTGAATATACAGCCCACGGTTCAATTATTGAATTTTTCATGCGGATCCCTAACTTTTTTGAAAATATTATATAGCCTATGTTCATCACGGAAAATTAAGGATTCTAATGGTGAAAGAATTTTTTAACTCGGTCCAGTAGTTTCGGAGCCTATTCAATTCAAACAAACAAACATACAAACAAACAAACAATCAAATCTTTCCTCTTTATAATATTAGTATAGATAAGAATGATGTGAGTACGAAGATGCGCTGAATGAGACAGGGATTTCCCTGCCTCATGATCTGTCGTTGAGATGGTTACCATCGCTTTATCCCAGTAGTCTGTGCTGTACTTCTGTACAGTACTGCTTAGACATACATTGTCCCAATAGTTCTGGGCACCAAAATATTGAAAACTAGCAGCCCGCCCCGGCTTCGCACGGGTATTTTAAAGAATTTTAAGTTCTTACATACACACGTTAGATAAGGTAGTTTATTATTGAAGTTTTCATAGGGATCACTAACTTTAAAAATATTGTATAGCCTATAGCCTATGATTATCATTCTAATGATGATTATTTTTTCCAAAAAGGTCTAGCAGTTTCAGATCCTATTTAATTCAGACCACAAACAAACAATAAAACCTTTCCTTTTTAAAATTTTACCTTTACCTCCTTTACTTATATTGTACCTACCTTTACCTCCTTTACATAGATAAAGAAAAACAGGGAGAACTTAATTTTTTGGCATTGACTTTTCTCTCGCACCGCTATATCGCCTACATCAGCCTGAGATCAGCCTACATCGCATGGTTCCAATCTTGAAGTTTTTATATTTTTTGACATTGAGTTTCCTCTCGCCCTCTACTCGCACCCCAGTAACGAATTGTGATGTCTATGACAATCCATAACTGACACTGGCGGTGAAGTCGTCGTAGCAAAAGCGGTGCCATAAAAAAAGAAGTTGAAGTTGAGTCACAGCAAAACTCAGCAAAAGCGAGCAGCGCAAAAAAAGAAAAAAAAAGAAGTTGATGTATATCGCTATGGTTTTATTATTGAAGTTTTATACGGATCTCTAACTTTTTTGAAAATATTTTATAGCCTATGTTCATCACGGAAATTTTAGGATTCTTATGGTGGAAGAATTTTTGAAATTGGTCCAGTAGTTTCGGAGCCTATTCAATTCAAACAAACAAACAAACAAACAAACATACAAACAAACAAACATTCAATATATTCCTCTTTATAATATTAGTATAGATGTGCACAAAAATACTGTAATAATAGTAATTTGTGTGGACAATATATCGCCCATAAACAGTCTAGTTACATCAATAGTTTCAATTATAAATACCAGTTATTTGGTTATTTTTGATGTAATTTTATTTATGAAAATATTGGACAATTTTCGCCCAAAAATGTTGTACAGCAAAACATAGACGATTAAAATGACAATGTCAACGCCATGGTCAACGCAATAAGCATCGCCTGATAATAAGCAAATGTAGCAGTTTGACAGCTCGTTTACCTACTTTTTCTTTTATTAGGATTCAGCTAAGCTCTGTGGTTATTGCCTACTCTTGTTCTTTTTAAACATGTCCACTTTACCCTACGTGGGTTACGTGGAAACCCCTGTACGCACCTACGTGGTAGGTATTTGCCCGTTGACCTCAAAGCTTAAAATCTTCACTGTCAACATGTTGTACACGCATTATCTTTGTGGTAATGGGCAGTTAGCAAAACTAGGAGGTCGCGGTGATACGATCTACAGGCGCTACGTGATTCGGAACGTAAGATGACGTAATAGCTTAGCCTTCGCAGAGGACATTTAGTAGAGCATTTTGTCGACGATCCAAAAAAAAACTTATATACTGGTAGTTTGTAGCTTATTTTAACTCTCCAGCACGAATCTTCGTAAAATCTATAATCCATTGATGTACTTTAGTCCAGAGAATAGTAGTACCTACCAATTTGCTCAAAAAGTAGTCCGTTTTGGTTTTAGGGTTTCGAGATCGGTTTTTAAACCCTTATGGTCTTGCTTTGTCTGTCCTCTTTATAATCTTTAATATCTCATCAAACACTGCAGCTATTAACCAATTTAATTTAAAATACATTACGTGCGCTTGTTCAAATTTACAGGACAAATACACGATTGCAAAATGTAAACAACAGGAGGGTAATCAATTATCAAATAAAGGAGAGGTATCAAATGCAAGGTGAATAAATGCAAATCAATTATTACATTTCGAAACAGCTCGGAATTCCTGTAGGTTTTATAGTTTTTGAAATACATTCAAGAGACTATTTGTAAGCCTATTTATAAGACTTTAAGACCTATTTTTGTAAGCATTGTAATAAATAAAAAAAATGTATGTAATGTGATCTTATGGTGGTAATTTGTTACAATTCACTACTTTTCCTCATGCCATGCCCATATAATATGACTATTAATATTTATAGGTATGTCATAAATGCATGCCAACATTATTATATTAATTTTAAGAACCATTGGCTTTATTTAAATTAAATATTTTATTACATACACAGTATTTATGTAGGTACCTAATTTTAAACTCCAATTATGTAGGTAAATATTATAATTGCGAATGTTTGTGTATGATGCTGCCATGTATAACCGATTTAGATGAAAATTTGTATTAGGATCGTTAGGTTCTGATATTACACAGGTTTATCTTAATTAACATCAAAAACGGTCAGAAGAGTGCTAGTAAAAAATCTTTCTGTGTAATTTTTTTATTCCTTAGTTCTCTTGCTCTTAGCTCTAATAGCAGAGTATGATTAAAATTTAGTTTCAGAATAATTGAAGTTTGTTAATTTAGGTTACTTATGTAGTGTCTTGCTGTCATATATATATATATATAGATTATCTAGACGACAAAAAAGTTTGGGACGAGTTATGCTCCAACTCTAAAACTAACAATCTAACAAGGTAAAGGTTTCTTGTTCGCTTCTTTACTTTACCTAAAAAAGATTGAAGTGAACAATTAATCAAAGTGATCACTTTATTTCCCATTTTTATTTCTTATTTAACTTGTATTTTGTGACGTGTCCAAGAGTCCTGTAAGGTCTAAAGGAAATAAAGCACTTTGATTTTGATTTTGATTTGATTTCATATTTATTGGTGTTAATTGTATTGTATTTTATTTTCAACCATTCGTTTTACTTAGTAACACTTAATAATTATTCATATTATTTTCTATTTCATTTCACTAATAGCTGATTAGAATGGTGTGTTTATGGAAAGCTCCAATAAGCGGGTTGCAGAATAACAATAATGACCTTGTCGGTAGTCGGGTAGGCCAACCAACACTTACGTGGCATCACAGCTTGAACGATTTTGATAAAAAATAACTGATTTACGTACCTGTCTGGGAGGTACCGGAGTACCAGTCTCAAAAGCAAGGTCGTTGGCGTCTCTACCTGCGAATTAATTTTTGAAAATACTAGTTTTTTGATACGTGCTTTGAACACCAATGATTATGGTCATGCGATGATCTTTTAAGATAAGTTTTAGAATGACACATTTGGTTTTGTTACCACTCATTAATCAAGTACATTCGTGAAAAATTTAATCATGTTGATGGAAATCAATCAAAAATTAAATTAAATTTAAATTGTTAATACTAGTTCTCATTTGGTTATTTCATTGTAATTTCGATTGTTACCAAAGGTTTTTCACCATCAAAAATTGACTTTGTTAACATAAAAGTGTTGAGTTTGCATAACTACGCCAAATCTACTGAACGAATCAGGGTGAAATTTGGATTAGATAGTAGTTCTATATCTGCAATGACATATAATTTTATACGGAAATATAATAAGAAATATAGATATATGTAGAAGAACGTAGCTTAAAAAATATCTTGATTATTTGTTTATTTTGATGACCAAAGTGTCCCCCAAGTTATTTCCACACGAATAAATATCGTGGTGTAATAAACCTAAATAATTTGATCAACTCAAAATACGAACTACCTCTTACTAGGTCACAACCCATGGCTTTTTAGAACAATGATATTTTACCTTGGATTCATCCTTACAGTCACCAAGGTAAGGATGAGTACAAACATACTTAAAATTCAGGTCATGTACTGAGTACGCCGGGGAAGTACTGCTTGCTGATGTACTGTACTTTCAAGAGATTGCGAAATGTTTTTGATTCCAACACAGGTTACCCATTTACAGACATGAAGCAGAAACACAAAGGTATAGCTTTTATATTGTTATGGGTGTACAATATGTGTGAATGATATTGTGGGGGTCCTAGCTCCTACTCGTAGTGTTCTCCTCCACGTTCCTTTGGGGGTCCTAGCTCCTACTCGTAGGGTTCTCCTCCACGTTCCTTAGGCGAATTGAAACGACTTGTGGACTGTATTACTAGGTTTATTCTTCTTGTTTATTTATTACTTGCTGACTTGACTACTTGACTACTTGACTACTTGACTACACTTTTTCACTCAAATTGGCGCTACTTATATTAAAATACTTTGTCCCGCCACCGTAGGGGGTAGGGCGAGCAAGTTTTAACACATTTACATTACAATGTCTAATGATTAAGACGTGCGAAAGAAAGACTGGGGTACAAATTAAACCCTTTCTAAAGGGCTACAAAGAGGGCTAATCGATCTTGATCTTCAGCTCCCGGCTCCGTCCGTCACAGTCTCCCCCCGGCGTAGATCCTCGCAGCCTTTATTCATCGGTAGGACAATGAGCCTTCTTACTGGTCGTCTGAAGATCCCTCCTTTAGTTCGCACCTCCACGCTTCGCACCACACCGTCAGGACCCGGATATACGCGCTCGACCTGACCTCGGGGCCAAACATTTCGCGGTAGCGTTCCGTCTGCTATTATCGTGATATCACCTGGTTTGACATTCGTTTGGTTTCGCCTGGCGTCACCTCGCGGTGCTAAGGTCGGTAAATACTCTCTGATCCATCGCTCCCAGAACACATTAGCAAGTGCCTGAGCGGCGCGCCATGTTCGCCTGTCGTTTTTGTTGCATTCTCCCACGTAGGGCAGCCCCACCGAAGTTCCTAACAAGAAGTGATTGGGCGTTAGGGCCTCTTGGTCTTCTGCTTCTACTGGTACATGAGTTAGTGGCCTCGAATTGACGGTGTGCTCAATCTCGGTCATTAGAGTGGCAAGTATTTCTTCTTTAGGCGCTCGTTCGTTGAGCGTCACTGCGAGAGCTCTTTTAACGGATTTGATCATCCTTTCCCAGGCTCCCCCTTGATTCGGTGCACCAGGATCGATGTACCTCCACTCGATTCGCTTCGTGAGTGCGTAATCCTTGAGGGCGGGGAGCCATTCCGCGAAAGCTCTGTTCAGTTCCGCGTCAGTTCCGTGGAAGTTCGTTCCGTTGTCGGACGCTATCAGGCAGGGCATTCCTCGACGTGCAGCCATTCGTCTTATTGCCATGATAGCTGAATCCACGTCTAGACTAGCTATAAGCTCCACGTGTATTGCTCTAGTTGATAGGCAAGTGAATAACATTCCCCATCTTTTCTCACGTCGTCTGCCAATCGTCACCCACATAGGGCCGAAACAGTCGACTCCGCAGCGTGAGAACGGTCTTGTGTGTGTACTAAGTCGTATCTGAGGCAGGTCGCCTTTTACTGGCTTCTCTGGGTTGGCTCTCTTAATTTTACACCATACACACTCACGTAGCGCCGCTCGTACATTTGGTCGCAGGCGTAAAATCCAATAACGCTGACGGAGGTTGTTCACTATGTGTTCTCTCCCCATATGTCCGCTGCTCAAATGCTCTTGTCGGATTATTAGGCGCGTGATCGGGTGATTCCCATCTAAGATCGGAGGTTGTTTCATCTCGTCCGGAACCGTCGCAGCGTTAATTCTTCCGTTCAAACGGATTATCTTATCGTCTTTGTACACGGGATCAAGTCTATAGAGACGACTCGTGCGATCGACGGTCTGTCCTTTTGATAATCGCGTTAGTTCCTCGGCGAAAGTGTCGCTTTGCGAATCTCGGATCAGCAGGCGTTCGGCTTCTCGTATATGCTTCAAGCCAAGTCTCCTCGCCTGCTTTCTGCATTTGTCGATGAAAGCGAGGACATACGCCACTGTTCTGACTAGACGTTCGTAGGAGGAGAAACGTGACACCTCTACTAGCGTCGACTTCTCTCTGGCGTGCGACACCACAACTTCCTCTTCTGAGGTCTCAGAAGCATGCGGGCCGGGCCAGCAGTCTTCGCTCTCTCGTAGGAATTGGGGTCCAGTAAACCATCGATTGTCTCGTTTCAGCTCCGTATTGCCGGCGCGCGTCGCGTCATCTGCTACATTCAGAGCGGTCGGTATCCATCGCCACTGGTCCGCATCTGTCAGTTCGGCTATTTCTCCCAGTCGATGTGCGACAAACGGCGTGTAACGGACCGTATCATTTCTGATCCAGTGTAACACGGTTTTCGAATCGCTCCAAAATATCACTTCGGTATGCCATTTGTGACAACGTACTATGTCAGCCGCTAGTCGCGCTCCGATCAAACTGGCTTGTAGCTCCATCCGCGGTATACTCTGCGTTTTCAACGGTGCGACTTTAGCTTTTCCGGCAACTATTGAAACGTTAATGCCTTCTTGGCTTGACAAGCGCCAATACGCTACGGCTGCATACGCCTGCTCACTCGCATCACAGAACACGTGAAGCTGTCGCCGCGTTATGTTGCTTCCTTGATCGTAGCATCGCGGCAATCTTAACTTGGCAATGTGCCTCAAATCAGACTGCCATTCATCGAAGGCCGAGGCTTCCTCGGGTGGTAACGGGTCATCCCAACCCACCTTCTTTTTCCATAGTTCCTGAAGCATAATTTTGGCAGTTATAGTGTATGGGCTTAGCAAGCCCAGCGGGTCGAACAGAGACATCACTGCCCCTAAGGCCTCGCGCTTCGTCGGCGGCCTTTGGGCTTTCTTCACCTCCATGGGTACTTTGTTCATCGCAGTATTGAATCCCAGTTCATCTGAAGTAGGTATCCACAGAATTCCTAACGCCTTCTCGTATAGATGTGCGTTAGCTGCGAGCTTTTTCGGTGCATGTGCACGGTTTTCGTCGGGTATTCCTCTGAGTAAGTGTTCCTTATTGCTACTCCAGCTGGCCAACTCAAAACCAGCTTTGCTGTGCACTTCTTGCACTTCCTTTATTGTGCGGGCGGCTATTTCGTCATCGTCAAAGCTTTGTACCCAATCGTCCATGTAATGACTGCAAGTAATAGCGTCGTACGCAAGTGGGTGTGACACCTTGAAGTCTGCTGCATTTCGGTCCCTCACGCTATGAGCCAGAAAGGGTGAACTACGGGCTCCAAAGATCATAGACTCCATCACATACTTTTGTGGCGGAGCGGAGCGATCATCTCCTCGCCACAGGAAGTGTTGAGCTACTTGATCCTCGTGTCTTATCTTTATTCGAAGGAACATCTCACGTATATCAGCAGTGACCGCAACCGGCTTCATTCTGAAGCGAAACAATATATCATGGAGCGACTGAAGTAAGTCCGGTCCATCTAAAAGCGCGTCATTAAGACAAGTTCCGTTTGAACGCGCGGCTGCATCAAATACCATTCGAACTTTATCTGGTTTGTTGGGATTCGTGACAGGAAAGTGCGGTAGGTACCATAACCGTTCTGTTTGCGGGTGGTCTTCGTTACTCTTGACCGCATACCCTTTCTCAAATAAATTTGTCACCTGCCCTGTGTAGGCGCTCTTGAACTCTGGCGATTTATCCATCTTGCGTTCTATGCCCTGCAACCTGCGTACGGCCATATCGTAGCTCGGTGGCATTTCTGAATGGTCGATCGCCCACGGTAATCCCACCTCAAAACAATCTTTCTTTCGTTTGACTGTTCGTTCAAATATTTCTTTAGCGCGCTCCTCATTAGGGTTAGGTTTCCTCTTGGCTGAGACTCCGAGAGCGTCTATTTCGAAATGCGCCTTTACGAGTTCGTTCAACTCGTCATCCCTGTCTGGAATGCCTTGAGGAGTACGCACGTGACATATAACTTCAGCGTCTCTTTCAATCGTTCTTAGAGGGGCGCTTCCATGGATTATCCAACCCAACTCCGTAAGCGAGGCAGCTGGTTGGTTTCGTTTAGCTGTTAGCAGCTTCCGTGTTACTATAAGATGCCAGTTGTCGGCGCCGATAAGTACTCGTGGTTTTACGTTCAAGTAACAGACGGCCTTCGGGTTAAGTTCCCGTAAGTGGGGTAGTTGGAGAAGCTCTATTCCAACCGAATGACTTCCCAGAGTCAGGTTCTTCACCGTCCTGGCTTTTATCTGATGAAAGTTCTCCTGACTCTGTCCTCGCACTCCGAATGTTACGATCTGGCTTTCGGGTTCACGTTGACTTGATGTGGCTCCCACGATATTCAACGCTCTCACTGGTCCTCTCATTCCTAACAGCGAGGCGATCTCCTCGTCGACCAGTGTTATCGTTGACCCCTCGTCAAGTAATGCGTGAGTATTCAGTTCTTTGCCGTTTTGACCTCGGACAGTTATTGGACAGACCTTTAACAATATTTGCAATTCTTCCTCAGGTGCCCTCGCTGCTGCTGTAAGGGCAGACTCTTCGATATTGTGTGAGGGCGTTTCCCTTCGGTTCTCTGGCGAGTGCAGCAACGCATGATGCGATTGAGTGCATTCATCAATCCCACATCTCTTGCTCTTGCATCGGAAACGTCTGTGTTTACTATTAAGACAACGAAAACAGACTCGTGCCTCTCGCGCCCATGACCATCGTTCGGTTACGGTCAGGGCCGCTAGCTTCCGGCACAGTGGCGTTCGGTGCTCACCGCCGCAGCAGAGACATTTATCTTCCTTAGTCTTTGCGTTGTCCTTTTCTTCAGTTGTAGCAAGAACGGTTCTGCGGTTTCGTTCATTCGCAGGGTTCCGCTCTTCAGTGCGTTTTGCACTTCCCTCGTTCGGCCGCAAACTATGTCCGCGAGCGGCCGAGTATGCATGACGTACGGCGCGATCTGCCTCCCTCATGAGGAATTTGGATAGAGTTACGATTTCCGCTTCCCTTCGATCTCCGAATTCCTCGGCATAGTCGCACCATCTTGCCTTCATATGTGGAGTCAGTTTTTCTGTAACTTGACGCGCTAGCATGGGATTCTGTAGATATCCTCGTTCGTCTAGGCTTGTGATTACTGCCACTATATTTTGAAGCTTGATTGCGAAACCATTCAACTCTGTTACGGTTGTTCCTAAACGTGGCATTCTTCTAATATCCTCAATAGCATCGTCTATTATCATCTCTGGACGTCCGTAAACTTGTTCAAGAGTGTTCATGATTACAGATGGATCAGTCGCTGTGAACAACAGTGCTGACACCGTAGCTCGTGCCTCGCCTCGCAGGCACGTTCTCAGTCTAGCTAGATTCTCCGCCGGTGACAGTTTGAAAAGCTTCGTAGAGTCTCGCATAGCTGCTCTGAACGGTAGCCATTCTTTGGCTCCACCGTTGAAGATGGGTAGTTCGTGCATCTGTCTCGTAGGTGGTCTGTTTGATGCCATTCTTTCTAACGCTATTGTCAGTCTATCGAATGCGTTTTCATCTCTATGTTGTTCTGGCAAAGGGGATCTCTGTCGTCTTGATTCAAATGTAGTTTGGTTTGCTGTGGGTCGTCGTGGAGCAGTTCGTTCCTCTGAAGCAGAGCGGATCCTAATACCTTCATCCGTTTCTATTGGATCGTATCCTCTCTGCTCCCCCCGTAGGCGATGCTTCTTGAGCCACTCACTAACGTGTCTCTCTGCAGTACCATTCTCTTCTCTAGTAACGCTAACTGCATCGGTTTCTTCACGTATTCCGGCGACTTCTGCGGCTAATCTCTTTTTGATAAGATTTTCTTGAATTCGAAGTTCTTTTCGGCGTATTTCCGCGAGCCGTTCTTCTGCTTCAAGTTCCGCTTTACGGATACGCAGCGCGATGCTAACGTTCGATTGCTGCGAGAGCACTGATTGGGCGCGACTATTTGGTAGTCTTTGAGGTTCGATAGTGCTTAGCTCGGCTATGTCCCGCGCAGTATTGGCACGAGCGTTGCCATTTACGGCGCGGTTGGTAGTCACGTCAGCAGTAGTATCACCAGCGATTCGTGCTTCAGGCGCGGATGGCCCGGGTCCTGCCCCTGTTTCGGGGTTCGATACGGGTGGTGCGTCGGGGTGCGTACTGTCTGATGGTGATGCGGGGTAGTCCTGGTATACCCTCAGCGCGGCAGTCCTTGTCCTCGTAGCTGGCGGGCTTCTTGTGGTCATCTTCTTCGGCACTTGAACGCCCCTAGCGGTCCCTATCGGTCCCTATCGGTCCCTATCAGTCCGTCAGGAGGTGCCGCCAAAAGGCTGACGTTTGCTCCTTCGGGGATGGATACGTTGGGATGGGTAGGGGGGTTCCACCCAGCAGAGGGGAACACGCAATCACGGGATGCTCGGGAATCGGCTGGAATGTCCGACCCCTTAGGCGTGTGCCTACAGTCCGGCGTCCGTGTTGCGTGTCCCTTACCGGCGAGGAGTGCACTTCAGCCCGCGCCGTCCTTGCGCTCTTGTTGGACTGGTGGTGCCGCACAAACACCACACCACCCGAAGGCGTTTACCCGTTGGCCACTTCGTAATAACACCGCAAGGTATCCGTGAGCCAGCGGGCCGCGATAACGCGTGTCTTCGGTCGTAGCACCGTTCGGTGATCTTCAGGCACCCCGTGCCCCTGGCGCTGGTCTTGACAACGATGCACGCTGCCCCGTTCGGGGTTTTTCGAGCACCCAGTGCTACCGTCGTACGATGCACGGCGCCCCGTTCGGGGTTCTTCAGGCACCCCGTGCCCCTGGCGCTGGTCTTGACAACGATGCACGCTGCCCCGTTCGGGGTTCTTCGAGCGCCCAGTGCGCCCCGACGAATGATGCACGTTGCGCCGGTTGGCGGCTCCTTTCCTCGGGTACTCCCGCTACCTCGGCTTTATGCGAACCGGGGAAGTCGGGGTCACGTGACCGCCCTTGTGGTTGGGGTCGGTCACGATAGTCAACCCGGTACCGCTCTTCTTGTCGACGATGGCTTCTCAGATCCGGCTTCGGAGGACCAAAACTTGTGGGGGTCCTAGCTCCTACTCGTAGTGTTCTCCTCCACGTTCCTTTGGGGGTCCTAGCTCCTACTCGTAGGGTTCTCCTCCACGTTCCTTAGGCGAATTGAAACGACTTGTGGACTGTATTACTAGGTTTATTCTTCTTGTTTATTTATTACTTGCTGACTTGACTACTTGACTACTTGACTACTTGACTACACTTTTTCACTCAAATTGGCGCTACTTATATTAAAATACTTTGTCCCGCCACCGTAGGGGGTAGGGCGAGCAAGTTTTAACACATTTACATTACAATGTCTAATGATTAAGACGTGCGAAAGAAAGACTGGGGTACAAATTAAACCCTTTCTAAAGGGCTACAAAGAGGGCTAATCGATCTTGATCTTCAGCTCCCGGCTCCGTCCGTCACAGATATGGTATCGGCGAGAGTTCTTCACTTTATCATGGGAAGTGAATAAAGTACTGGCAGCTTTAACTTATCTATACTAATATTATAAAGAGGAAATATTTGATTGTTTGTTTGTTTAAATTGAATAGGCTCTGAAACTACTGGACCGATTTGAAAAATTCTTTCACCATAAGAATCATATTTTATTTGTGATAAACATAGGCTATAAATGTTTTCAAAAAAGTTAGGGAACCGCATGAAAAATTTAATTTTTGTTAAAGGCATTTGCGAAGCCGGGTGCAAAGCAGTGAAATATAAGACAAAATAATGCCTGCATTTAAAAGAACGAATTATACTCTAAACATTCAGTAGGTAGATGTCATAAATTAACTTAGAATAGAATAGTTTATTGCAAAGAGAATTATTACAAATAAGACAATAATTTAAATTAACATTTTACAAATATTAAGAAAAAAATATTGAGTTACATCGATATAGACTGTATATTTTCCGTTGTATGGTATTGGTTTAAATTTTTTTCGTTATCTCGCCAAACGCTCAACCACTTCTAACTACGGTGGACCATCGCCAATAAAATCTTGGCGCAGTGCCATTCGAGCCTTCTACAAGAACGGGATCTTAAGCGGTATTATTGCAGGACCCACGCGTACCTACTGCGTGCGGATAACTTGCCCTTGAGGGTCTAACCCCCATTATTCATATAAATCTGTAGGTTTAAAACAGGTTATAAACAGGGTTCCTTCACACGAATAACAACAAACAATTTTTTTTATTTATTATTATCGGATTTTTCACTTAACATATATTTTTCCCCAGCAGCGTAGGGATTATGGGCAAGAACCCTCAAATGATAAATAATGCCATGTATGGCGCTCATTAGGGGAGGCCTATGTCCAGCTGTGGGACTATTATAAGCTGATGAGGATGATGATATTTATTATTCAAAATGCTGCGAATGAACGTCAAAAATAAAACGATAGTTTACACTCAGGAATACAACAGAATAGACCAGATGCTCGTTCATTCTACAAGCGTCGTCGTAAGTAGACCACGCTGATTATTAAGGAAACCTGGCATGCGCATGGAATTCCCAAATTAAAGTTTAAACATATTTAGTTTTATTATATTACTAGTTGCTATAGTAGGTTTATATATATTACGCAATAGTTGAGAACTTTTTGTGAAACTAATAAGAGAGTTATTGCATTTTTAAATTTGATTGTGGTGTACTGGTGTAAAGCTCATACGTATGTTTTAGAGTAAGTCAAGACCTCTTCAGCACGAACCGTTTTGGTGTAAAGAAGTTCCAAAAATTCATCTATTCTGACTTTCGTATTTAGGAAATAGTGTGATGTCAACAGAACCATTATTCGTCTGTTAAACCGTACCTACAACTTAAATAAACAATTCAAACGTACAACTTAGATTGTCCTCTCAGTATAACACCACGCAGAGCTTAGGTTATTAAAAACTACAAAAGCTCTTATCAGCTTCACATAAGTCCATAACTACTCTGTTATCAGAATTTATAAACAATTGAAGGCAGAAAAGTTTTAACGAACCCTTCATTAATTAATGACAAAGATACGAACAAAATAATAAATAAATCGTTTCGTTTATTGATATAAAGATTTTACATAATACATGCCTATTGACTACATTTGACTACCTCTGTGGTGGTTTGGGTGAAAGTCTGCCTACGACAGAGAAGGTTGAGAAGGTTCGATTCGTTCGATTCTAAGTAAATAGACCACACCGACTCTCGCTCAGAGTTATTAGTAGAGTTTCAGCAACGCTCCTTCCTTATTATTTCCTCATAAATTACAATCATGTATTTCCTCATATTGCATGGCTAAATAAAATTACATTTATCATAAAGCTTACCTGTGGTCAAGCTGTTTAGAAGCTGAGGTTTTTTCAAGCTAGATATTAATAAACTTCCTGAAGCTTAAGGTCATGAGAAAGTAGTTACTTTTTACTTTGATTTTATATTTATGTCTTTTTCTGTACCAGTTCCAGCGTGATAAAAGTTTTCACACATGCCGAATTACAGCTTCTTCTTTAATGCAGTGTCTTGTTTGACAACGAAACCCTTGACATTAAACGAAATGATATATAATATATATAATATATATATATAAGTCTCAAGTTACACAAACTTAATAGCTTGTAACGACTTCAATAAGACGGCTCCGGGTTTACCAAAGAGAAGAAGGAATCAAAGCATTTCTTTTGAATTCTAAAAGCTCGAGTAGAATAATAAATAAATAATAATTATACATAGAAAATGGCCATAACACCCTGAACTCATCCAATAATAATAAATAAATAATACTTTAAAATCTGGCCCCAAGCTAAGCAGAGTTGATATCAGAATATACATATATATATATATATATATATATATGTATATTTATATAAATATCTGCAGATCGTACAAACATTTGTCCCGAGACGGGAATCGTACCCGCAACCTCCTGCGTAGCAGACGGACCTTTACTCACCGTGCTACTGATGTCGTCAAATAATGCTGGACACACGGCATCATCTAGCCCCAAGCTAAGCCAGAGCTTGAGTTATGGGCACATGGTGACTGATATTCCTAAAACAATAGGTACTTTTTTTTAATATGCAGGTCTCGACAAAGCCTACAAATTTGCTTCCCTTGGAGTCAAATCCCTAGGTTTGTGGTGTACCGAGGCTCTCCGACCCGAGAGCTGGTCAGTATCTGGCGCAGCGCATCAGCATTGCCATACAATGCAGCCAGCATCTTGGGTACACTTCCAACTGGTATTGATATGGATCAATTGAGCTAGGTATGTACCAGTAGATTGATTACAGCAAACTGCAGTTAGCTCAATTATTTCAATTTTAAATACATACTAGTTCGAATTTGGTTATTTAATTGTAATTTTCAAAAATTTTATAAATTGCATGAATGTAGGTATTGGTGAAAAGAGACTTGAATTAAATAGGTTCCTAATAATTACTACAGCACAATTATACCGAAGAATATAACTAAAACTGGAAACCCCACCGAAGTACATGAGTATTGTAATACAATAAGTTTATCGAACTTGCGTCATGGCGGGCGTGCTACCAGAGATAAAACTAATTAGCGGTCAATAGGTATACCTAACAGTTGTAAATATACATGTTTATTCCATGGGGTAAATAGGTACAAGGGTACTTAGTGCCAAATAATGGTAGCAATACCGGTAGTTCACTACAAGGAAATAGGAAAGTGCAGTGGAATTATCGCTATTCTGTCGCTTTCCATAACAACCTACAGCGATACCATTATCGCTAGAGTATCGTGGTGCAATAGGCAGACAATACTATCCCAAAAAAATATATCTTTTTTAAATGATACATGGGTCATTATCAAAAAATATGTACATTGTGACTTGATTTAAATTGTGCCTAAACTGTTTCGTGATATACCTGTACTTTTATAGTAAATGTGAGTCACATTTTTGTAAGGGAGTGTGCACATAAAGTTTTTTAAACAAAACTACAAATTAGTTTGGGGTTAAAATAAAATGACAATGACAATGAGCGGTGTTATCGCTAAAAGCGATCTCTACTAGATTTCATTTTAAGCAATTAATCAAATTTTCAGGTAAATCCGTTCAGAAAAGTTATATATTAAATTTTGTGTAATATTTTTGCTAGTGCAAGCAACCCTTTACTTTGCAAGTTGATGTGAGTCACGTCATATGAGTCACGAATATTCACGAAATGTGACTAACATGATGGTAAACATTCTGTGCAAAACCTAACTTCCAAAAATATTCTGAAAAAATAATAAAGCAATACATATGAATGGAACACACAATCTAACTAGCATTTGTTATTTGTGCTTTATAAATAATTGAAAATAATACACACCTTACTTCGTTTGTAAATCCACCGTGATTCACATGATTTTTTTTGGAATTTTGGCCGGTGTTTTTTGACAAGACAAAAAATGGAACTAAAACCAAATGGACGAGTTATTGTTGAGAACTAGTAGGCCGCATAGTGTTGCCAGTAATGAAAAAATAACTTTAAGTGGTAGAATTACAACAAAAACTATGGAAATCCTCTGTGACATCCTCTGAGTGACTCACATGATTAAAACGTGGGACAAACATTAAAGTATTTTTTTATCTTAGAAATATTGTCTAAATTATAAGTGGTTCTCAATAAACAACAGGAAATATATATTTATTAACATTATATAAATAGATTAGGTTTGGAAGAAAACATTTTGGAGCCAATAATATGATTTGAAGCTTCTAAGGTGCAAAAAGGACGTTTATTTTTGTATGGGTCATTGAGGGTGGAAATAATTAGAAAGAGTTTTTAATATAAAATCGATCCATATATTTTTAGTTGGAACAGAAAAGAGAAAAGTTCAAACTTGTAAAAAAACTTAATAATAATAAAAAAGCAACATTACTTTTTTTTTTATTCATTATTTAATATGCCGGACAAGAATTTTCACGAAATGTACATATTTTTTTAAAATGACCCAAATAATAATTTCCATAAATAATTAAAACAAGTACCTATTCACAATTGACACAGTTAAGCTGAATGCAGACTGCTACAAAACAAAGTAGAGGTAGGCTCAACTGAATTCTACACTAAAGGAATATTTCTACATAACGGAACCACTGACTGAAACTAATTGGCCCTTATGAGAATAATATTGTATTTGAAATTTATTTCATTTTATTCTATTCATAAAATGTAGGAACATTTTTTACAGTTACAGCCGAGGCGTACGCGCATGTGTTTAGTTTGTCTATCATTTTTATAAAATTGTTTCGCTTGAATTTGCGTTAATTAACATATTTCTAAAATAGACTATTTACAAATGGCTTTAAGGCGATTTATGTATAGTTATAAAGCGGCTATGAAATGCGCCCTGATTTTAGCAGTGAGCGTTTTTTATTTTAGTATTTTCTATATATGTGAAACATCTAGTACCTATAACACAAACGTTGTGTGTGCTAAGCTGTGCTAAGCTCTGCTTAGCACACACAACGTTTGCCGTAACACACAACACGAACACACACACATACATTGGGGTTGACCATCAACATGATGTATTTTGATCACTTTTTAATCCACCTATGGTGATTCTTTATGAAGTTTTAGACTAACGCCTAGAACATCCAAACAAACCAATAATTACCCAAATTACTAGTACAATTTTATCGAGTTTTTATCGCATTTATGCCGACGACAGTGTACAACTCGTCGGCATAAAAAGAGTTTTCAGATCGCGTATTACTATTTAAACATTATGATTCTTTCAACAAACATAGTTCTGAATATTTTCCAATTTCAGGCTGGGAAACTCAGCGGAGCGTTGCGTCTAGCAATTCCATAACTCGTCAATAACATTTGACTCAGAGTCTAGTAATTTCACTGCAATCAGAATACAAACGTCAATTGAATCATGTTGGTGACACAGAGGTCACTACACTACTTTTATAAACTTAATTATCTTTAATTGGTTACTTTACTCAGTTAAACAATGGTAGAGGTTTCCACACGAAGGGCCGATTGTCCAAACCTCGAATAAACAATATAAGCGTTTATTCGATGAATAGATTCTACGTCAGATAGTAGTTAACTGTGGAATAAAGTCCTTAACTCTGTCTAATACGTGGTATACTGTATCTGTGCACCTCGCTTGCACACAGATGGTGTGAAGTTGCCTAGTTAGAACCTCGGATAGCTTATCTACTTAAAAGACGGTTGAAAAGTTGAAAATATTTATATACCTGATAAACCAACAGATATGTTAACACCAGATAGCTATTGGATGACTTAACTGAGGATTGTAAACTCGGCCCTTGGCAAAATTAAGTGGGATTGATAAAGTACTTGAAGTTTTTTACGGTAAAGGCTGAACTATTTTATTGGTTAAATCCGCTCTGGTACTTACAAATAGGAGTCGATTCTTTCTCCACACACAATCGAAAAAGGGAAGAATATTTTAGGCCAGTTAATTTTGTAGCCAACATAATCGACACCCAGACACATACGATCGTGTATAGTAATTAAATTATGGTATCGGATATAAATCCAAGAAAAAAAATCCAAATAATCCAAGTAAGAATTTACAATCGAAACAATTGAGCTAACTGCAGACGGTTGCGAAAAATCTACAGGTAGCTCAACTGATTGATTCAGCTGACTAATAAGTAGCATCAATATACAGCATATCAAATGCAATTTATACGTGAAATCATTGAGTAAAAATAGTGAAAATCCTAAACTATTACATAAAACTTATTATGTAATGCAGATAAATTTTACTTTCTCTAGAACTCTAGATGTGAAACTTAGTTACGTATAAAGCTATCCTATGCTTTATACATAGTATCAGAATTTAATAAAGCCTATTCTACACGATGTGGCCTTATGGGCACTTCAGTTCAAAGATCTTTATTTTTTCATTTACAACAAATGTGTTACGTAAATGAGAAACTTAAGCATAGCAGTTGTAATATTATGTTATTTTTTCATCTTTATAATTTAGTCTATAATCTTCAATTGTATAGAGGTACATATCCGAAACTTGAAGTCGCAAATGTGTCCTAATGTCGTCGTAGGTATACTCAAAATATGTATTTTGTGATTCTGTTCAGGTCACGTTCAAGTTGTAAAATTGTTGTTCGTGGTCACTCGCGAGAATAATAATTACTTGAAGGTGATTCCCTAAGTAAAACCGGTAGTACACCATGAAAATTAAAACATATCCATGTTCTTTAAAATAATTATTTATTAAGAAAAGAAATTACAATTATATAACGAAACAAATTAAAACTATTATTTACGGTTCCTTATATTTCCACATTACAGCACAAGACTAGACGAAAAATTAAAACAATTGAACTAACTGCAAAAGTTGCATACTATTTACTTCAATACCAGATGGAAGCGTTTCCAAGACGCTGCATTGCGTCGCTGTATGGCAATGCTGATGCACTGCACCAGATACTGACCAGACCACGGTTCGCTACATTATTCGTTGTAAGATTTGTACCTAATCCTTAGATAAACTAAATCTAAAGCCTGCAGACCCTTTAAGATTCATCTCGCCAACTCTCGGAAACTGCATACTTACATTTTCAACAACAAAAAATTAATAGTAGGTAGTAATATTTTAAAATGAAATTAGAAGTAAATGGGTATAAATTAGTAAATAGTATTATCAAATAAATCACGCAGAAAGCGTTGAAATGACGATCGACCTCATCTCTCGCATTTTCCTTTTGGGGTCGAAATTTACAGACAAAAATGTTGATAGAAATTTATCTAAAGCTAAATATCTAAACGTAATAAATATTATTATTAAATAATGGAGCAGAAAGCGTTGAAATTACGCTAGACTCACTCAGCCTCTTAGCCCTCTCATTTTCTTTTTACAGTGGAAATCAACAAACAAAACTGTTGATGTAAATGTATCTAAACCTATTTCATTTAAAAGGAGTCCGTCCCACCTGCTATTTACCGCTCTTCACCCGGCAAGTGGCTTTAAAGAAACCTTGACAGTTTTTTTTCCAAGGTTTGTTTACTGTCTATGGTGATGCATTCGGTGCTGTCTACGAAAGTCTACGGCGTAGACACCCATGCTACGGGTATACGAAAAGACTAGCGGTCCGCCCGGCTTCGTACTATTTAACAAAAATTTCCAAAATTATAATTACGCTGGGTTTATTATTTAATTTTTCATACGGAACTCTAACTTTTTTAAATAATCTATAGCCTATGTTCATTCGGATAATGTAGAAATTTTTAGAAGTGAAAGTAAATTTCATATACATATCTATCTAAAGAAACAAACAATCAATCTTCATTATAATTTTAACGAAAACAACAACGTAAATATAGCATTTCAAGGGCCAGTTTCTACTGATGTTGGCTTGTAAGAGATGGATAAATTTAGCATTACTTATTTTTAAAATTATGTAAATACCCTACCTACCTTGCAAGTTTTTTATGTATGTGGCTAATCTTATTGGCGAAATTAATAAAAACCGACGGTAAAAGGCTTTAAAATATTTGAATATTTATCCGAGAGCTGGTGTATAAATGGCGCAGTGCATCAGCATTGCCATACAGCGAGGCAATGCAGCCAGCATCTTGGGTACGCTTCCTAATGGTATTGGCACAGATTACAGGTATGGATCAGGTGAGTCACCTGTACCTGTTTCAGTTACCTCATTACTTATTATTTGGTTCAGTTATTAAATTGTATTTTATTTATATGTTTATAAAAAATATAACATAAAGTACCTATTTATTTGTTACTTACTAAATATTGATTTATTTGGACCTTTAACAGAATAATCACAAGAGGACCAAAGTGATCCACTAAATACTTAACATTCATCGTCATCATCACCATCATCATGACCATCATCATGAACAATGAGTGTTCAACACTTTACTACTTTACTAGTTCACAAGTTCAATAGGCACGTACGAGTATCCTATATTCGCCAGCAGCCTTTCGTCATCCCACCTGGCTGGAGGGATCCTACACTACGTTACGAAAGTTCCGGTCTTCACTCAAGAACTCGTCAACCCCAAAGGTTAGGTTGTTAATAATGCGTACATACAAAGTAAAATGATAAAAAAAGAAAGATGAAAATAATTATCTGAATCAACAAATTATAAATCATGTATCCCCTTTTATGCACACGTACCCACGTTTATAACTTTATCTCTCTCTATCAATAAGGTTTGCTGGAAGAGAACTCTTTAATTAAATGGTTAACGTCGCCTTTGTAATTTTTTTTTACATCTTATCGTGCAATAACTAATTAAGAATACATAATAATACGTATATTCTCTAAGTTTGAATGTACTTACGTA
Source organism: Eupithecia pulchellata (assembly GCA_963931895.1). Lineage (NCBI taxonomy): Eukaryota > Metazoa > Arthropoda > Insecta > Lepidoptera > Geometridae > Eupithecia > Eupithecia pulchellata. The sequence goes on along the minus strand of OZ007529.1, from coordinate 1,045,065 downwards.
ATTGATATAGTTTCAATGTAAACAAGGCCTTAAGCGCCAGCCGTGCTGCGACTGCTAACGACAGTTTAAGATGCCTCAAAGACACGCCGCCGAGGGTCAAGCGCTGTGGCCAGCAGTGTACTCGTAATGTGGAGTGTTAGTATATGGCCAGCTAGTGTACACTGCATAGCAATGAATAGAATGAGGCCTAGAACTTGCGCGGGGCTAGGGACAGAACTTGGCCTAGTCATAACTGGGTAGGACTTTAGATAAAGGGCGTGTTGCACTGCAGGCGTTGGAAATTATTGAATACTAGCGTTCAGCTGCGGCTCCGCACGGGTATTTAATAAAAATTCATTTTTCATGCGGAATCCAAATTTTTTAAAATTGGTTCATAACAGAAAATTAAGGATTCTAATAGTGAAAGAATTTTTCAAATCGCTCCTGTAGTTTCGAACCAATCAAACAAACAACAATCAAATCTTTCCTCATTATACTATTATTAATTAGTATAGAATAGACAATGTGTTAAAACTGATGTCATATAATGTTTCTTGAGTGTATGACCACAAAGGTTGTGCTTGTGGTCATGTGACAAATAATATCAAACCTCAAAAATACCTAAAACTTTGCTAAAGCACTGATCGACAAGTAGGTTTACATTATTAAAATATTTTTTTATTAAAATTAATTATTAAAATAAATCTTAACTCCCGCATAAATGTATTTAGAATTTGAGTTTCCATAACGAACGCGATACCCGCTGTAGTTGCACAACGCACATAATACTCGCTCCAGATCATCCTTAAGCTGGGCAGTGAATGGGTTAAGAGCAGTTTTCAGCAGACACCAGAAGACTTAACACATAACCACCCTTAAATTCCTTAATATTTACACTTTAGTTATGCGGGACAAATATTTACCCCGCGGGTATATTTTTTTATGAAGCCTATTCGGAATCCTTATCTATATAGCAATAAAAATTTTGCCCACAAGGCCATTTTACTCTATAGGAGTAAAAATATAATAATATACTATTATGATAGCTTAGGCAAAATGCTGTTGGAAAATTTTAGTTTTAGTTAGTAAAATAACAAAATCGATAAAAAATTGACAGTTTTTTTAGCCGCCGCACAGTACGACTGCTTAGGCCAAAATGTATCATCTGTCAACTAAACAGCGTTTATAGTGCGTAGCCACTTTGTTCACACAGCCAACTGTATTTTTTTTATTCTAATTTTATTAGGGACTGCGTCAAACAAAGCAACTGACCTGACGTTATTAGGTACTACCGAGCAATATGGCGTCAAACGATTTTATCGAATCCGCGCGAAATTTTATTGCATAGGTGCAATTATGAGCTCTATAATCTAACTGAGGCTTAGAATATTGCAGTAGTAAAAAACATACATATAGACAAACAAAGGACCTTCTCCATCTTTTAAAAATTCGGTAACACAAAAAGAAATGTAAAAGGAATACAAAACATACCGTTACACGGTTACATCAATCGATGCATGCAGTACTATGCAGAACCACTTGAAAGGGATACGATACGAGCCATAAAACGGATAGTCATAATCTTTCACCATCAACTCAACTTATCCAATGATGAAAACGTGGTGTGACTCCTAATTACTTATTACGTGCTAAAAAGCTATAGAATAAGATCAAAGGCATAAAGTAGATAAATTATATAGAAGCAATAGATAGATTCAGGGTTCTTCGAGCCCTGAGCGTGACTGCAAGGTGTTCAGCAAAGCGCAGCTGAAATTACGACCTGAATGGTAATGGCCGATGAGTAACCATCTGAGGTTGCAACAAGGCCCAGCTTGTTTTGATTGCGTGGAATAAATGCCTACTCATTATTAAATGAAGATTTGAAGGGCAAGAGAAAGGATTCTATGGAATCTAAGTAATTGATTTGGTATAAATCAAATTAAATTTCGTAGAAAATTCTTTGCTAAACATAGAACAATACTTCATAGTTGTTTATTGTTTCGAAATCGCAATCACTGAGGATTTACATGAAATTCCCGTTTACGTGGGCTGCCATCTAGCGATCGTGATTAGTACTTATGGAAACCGTGAAGTGAGTGAATCCAAATGATGCTAGTACTGCTGCTAGCCAATAGATGGCACTTTTAAATTTTAATGTAGTAACTTCTAGATGTAGTAACGCTACTTGACACTATATGACGCTTCAATAATTTGTTAAGTTTGCCGCCACCAGGTGGCGCGGTTTTTTGATTGATGAGTTAGCTAACCTAACCTAACCTAACCTAACTTGGTAGGATGTACAGGTACAGGTTTCTATTTATTTAAGTACTTAGTAAATAAAATACCACTAATGAACTGTGTCCATTATTACGTTGTTTAATGATAGGTAGGTATACACTATACATGTAGGTATACACCTATACATGTAGGTACATATACCAACATGTACATAATGTGTACCTACCAGCTCTTACAAAGCTACTCCTAGAGTGGACCGAATCACCGATCAGAATGCTGGCTTGGCTTTTATTTCGGTCAACAAATAAACATCTGCTTTCTGATGAAGGCTATGATTTTGAGGACATTGTTACCTTTTAAGTGTAATTTCCTAGTTGTCATTGTTTTATTGCGTTATGTTATATAATTTTCTTTGTTATGTGAGTAATGTTATGAACCTACCAGCATGTTGAATATTTATAAATCTTAACAACTTAATAATTGACCTGTACTTCAGCCAAACTTAATGTAGAATTTTTGCAAACAAAGATAAATGTACTTTGTTATTTTGATATGCAACATTTTTTTTATTCGCTCGTTATGACTTTTGTATCGCTGCGGCCATGATAGGACTATTGTTATCGCCAATTCATGAATTCACTCCCGAAGTTGCGGCGTTACAGTTCGCCACTTACACTTGCAGCTGCTCGGAATTGTAGGATTTTCTTCGGGGTGATATCTCGTAGTTCGTCTGGGCTGAGCAGGTGCCGGCCTAGACGGGTGCGTTAGTGTTCCCCACTCTTCTAGCAGATAGAGAGGTGCTTCCTTCGCCTCCTCACAGAATCTGCCAGATTTTGTGTCGCATAGCCAAAATTTGAACCTGTGCTTACTAATGCGACAGTGTGTCCAGTTAGGGCTCTTGTCAAAATATGTGCAACGTTCTCGTACTTGTGTACGTTAATAATACTTCGATTTTAGATCTTTACTGCAATTAATATTTCAAGAATACTGAAACTCAACGCCACAAATATGGCCAAGCATATTAAGTTTATTTTTTAGTTTGTGTTGTTTTCTGTTTACAAATATTTCACATCGGTTTTAACTGGAGTATAGATGATTGAGGTTCGGTTAGATTTAGCTTACTATCTCCTATCTAGTATATTTTACATAAATAAAAAAGGTATATGCCAACACTCAAGGGTCACTCAAGCAATTTAGTAGGTAATTCAGTAGGTATCTATACCTACCTCATTACCTAACTACTTCTGCAAACAATAAAACGTGAAAACTGTTATATTACCTACGTACCTGGAACCATGTTTGACCTTTCAGTAATGTGTTTAAAGGAAAAATACCTAAATTGATCCGTGATTTCCATAACAATCGCTCACTTGTGTTAATACTGATATTACGTTCGTCTGTTTGTTATGGAAAACTTAATAAGCAAACGGTTTTTTCCAGTTCTGAAAAATAAAGTGAAACGTAGGCGCTGTATGCGAAGATACCTATCGCTATAATAGCGGTATGACGTCATACAGATATTTTAGGGTACCTACATTTTATTTAGCGGTACAGACAGACGTCCCTGGTTGGGTCAATAATGGGGCAGCATAAAGCAGTTCGGATCCACAGCTTCTAGCTGCGACTGCGTAGCATAGTGAACTACGCAACAGCTCGATCGGTTGCGAGTTTGTCTGAAAGTAAGAAGCCTTTATTTATGAACTAAAACCTGTAAAAAGAAGAATTGTAGTTCACTATGCACTTGCCCGTGTGTACATGCCCTAAGGCATGGTTCTTTAAAAATAGATAGGTGCCTATAATTCGTCTTTTAATTTTGGAATTATTATAATGATAGTTTATAAGTTTTTTCACCTCATAACCTCGGAAAGATTCTGTTTGTCATTAGAAATCTGAGTGCAAAAATGCATTCGTCCATTAGCGTGCAAAGAGTTTTTAAAATTCGAACCTCTATACCGCGAGCGGCGAAACGCGAGCGTTTAGCCCACTGAAAATTCGCCAATCTCATTTCTTTGAATACTCGCACTGGCCAGCCAAAATATAAAATGAATAAACACTACCTACATACATAGTGAATGTAATTTCATAAATAAGCTGTTTTTCTGTGTTTTTTAGCACTTCGCGTTTATTTGCTGTAGTGAAGTGAAAAATTGTCGGCAGCAAAGTTATTTTGCATCTAGTACCTTTGAAACCCTTGCCACGCTCAGGTTTCTATATCCTTCGCCTTCCTTCTTGGGATCCTAATCCTTGAGACCTTCGCTTGCTCAGGTTTCAACACAAACAAGTAGGTACTCGCACAAAAAAAACAACTCTGCCCCCTTGCATAACAAATAACTATTGACGAACAACATTCAAGAGAATAGGGAGGGAAAATTACGAATGTTCTCATTCGGAGATTCAGAGGGAGAATGACTTGACATCTTATACAATATACAACATAAGACGTTTTTTGTGAAGTTTTTTTTTTTATGTCTATCAAGATATAATTATTTCAACTTTTGTTTTGTATTCTTGCACTGAAATGTAATAAAACTTTAGCGGAACTTCAGATTAAATCATACAGCATTCTGTGAATCGCGTCGTGCGCTGCATTATTATCTGATAACAATATATGATAATGCAGCGCTATTATTGCACATATTATTACTTTATATAAATATTCATTTTGTAGCCTTTCCTGAATAAATAAATAAAAATAGACAGCATTAGGTACGCTATGCATAGCCAAAATTAGAAAAAGACATTGCATTGAAGAGAGAGAAGTGGGGAAAATTGCATAAAAACAGTGTTTTCTTTAGAACTTAGCCCTTAATTAACTTAAGCATCGCCATACAACGAGGCAATGCTGCCTGCGTCTTGGGAACCCTTCCGACTGGTGTTGATAGAGATTAGTTGAGCTACCTGTAAGTACATTGATTACAATAGTCTGCAGTTAGCTCAACTGTTTCAATTGTAAAGACTAGTTGTAATTTGGTTACCTATTTAATTGTAATTTTCTTTGTTAACAAAATCAAAATCAAAAATCAAAATCAAAGTGCTTTATTTCCTTTAGACCTTACAGGACTCTTGGACAACAAAGTAGGTAGGTACCTAATTCATACCTAATTCCAGTCAAAAAACACTACATAGCTATAAGCATTAAATTTATGTTTGTTTTTTATCTAGAATTAAAGAGCGCGTTGATGTCTTTCTATAGCTTTTTCAAAGGCAAAAACGTATTAACATGTGGAGATACAAAAAAACCAGAACTAATCTTTAGGTCTAAATGTTTAGTGTAAAGCGATAATTTTTGTAGTTAGGTCTACAAAAATTAATTAATTAATTAATTAAGTGGGTGAGATGTTTAGATGTCGGAAATAAATAATAGTAGTAATATATTTTTTTAGTAATAGATATAGCAACAAGTATTTTATCCTGAGATACTTCAGCCAAGCCACATTGGGACGGTATAGTATTGCCATTGCCAATGTAGGAAGGAAGGAAGTAGATAACTAGGTATAATATTATGGTCATAATTTTGGTAATCACAATAATTTGTTGTCAATTGTAGTTACAAATTGGTAGTTACCAAACTGAGTAGGTCATTCATTCGGGCCAATTTTCCCATGGCACTAAAATAGGCCGATACAATAGCACCCAAACACACTGCGGCCATCTTGTGGTCACGGTGCCGCCATTTCACGGATAATTGGCGGGAAACGCGGAAGAATGGCGGCCTTCGCACTTCCGTATCATGTAAAAACCTTATCTAGATCCCATTTAGTTTTCAGTCATTCCTCGTGTTTCCGGTCTAGTGTCTTCTGATAGATAGTAGCTAAATAATTGTTGAACAATTTATAATTGTTGAACATAAATTGTTCCAGCTATAAATAATAATTTCAGTAGCAGGGTGCAGTCGGGAACCGGTGTTCTTTATAGGCCCGGTGCGACTCACGAACGCGAGTACCAATTTTGGAAGGCACAGAAAGCCTAACCTTTTTAACTAGGCCACTTTTCACTTAACACTAGGTATTGTATACTATGGATGATGATGACGATTAATTTCAAGTATCAGCACTCACTTTGGTCCTATTGTGGTTATTCTGTTAAAGGAAATAAATATTTGTTAAGGCTTCTAACATAGAAAGAAATTGATCAGATATAACAAAAAAATACAATTCAATAACAAAAGCAAATTATAACTAGTACCTACTCGGAACAATTGAGCCAACTGCAGACTGTTGCAAATAATCTACAATTAGTTACCTAGATTAAACTCTTGAATCTGTTTCTTTTAAAAATAGACGATTTGAAAAATACCGGGACAAACGAGATTCCCATTTTAATCGAGCAGACAGATTACGTCTTTAAAGTATTGCATTCTTTCTTTCAATCAAACAGAGAATTATGTTATATGTAGGTACGTTATTTGCTTGAACACAACGTAGGTTACACAGATTTTAATAATATTGAAATTCTTTTATGTTCTACAAAGATTGGCATGCAAGTGTTGCAGTAAGTTTAAGCCAATATCGTATAAACTAACTGAGTATAACATAACCAATCTAAGTATAACTTATAATTAATCAAAGGAAATATGTAAATGCGTGCACGGAGTATACGTGCACGAGACTCGATTTTTGGTCCGCCATACCTAACTGTAGGCTACTGTAAACTAACCTTCTATAGGCAAGGTTACAAGCTACCTAGTCGAAAGTTCCTTAGCTATTGCAATGACACCATCCAAGAGAAAACGATACGTTCTCCGCTTTTTTGTTTTGAGTAGTTACGGTGAGACTCACGTAATTTCTTACAACACGAGCTCTGTTTACTTTGTACCAGGCTAGGCGCACTCCGTGCTCGTGTTAAATCCTACATAGCCGACGCGCCTGGACGGGTTTATGCAGCCAGGGCTATCAAGCCCCATAATCTAATCAAATTAGATCCCTTCGGCCACTTAGGAAACCAAAGGTTCGAAACCAGTTTACTCGTAGACAACAGAATTAGATTAAATCAAAAGGGGGTGCATATTAATCTTCTTCAGAAATTGTCAAAATTTGGCATTTTACATACTACGTGATGAAAGATTACGATTACTAACCAGAAACATCACAGTTTTTAGTTTTTTTTCACTAAATGGAATTCGCATGGAAGCTGTGATGTGAAGCTAAATTTAAAAGGCCTTTGTCCTATCTTTTCACTCCTACTCTCGACATACTGAAATGCAAATTGCATTTCGACAACCCTAGCCTTTTTATGTCAAGCCCTAAGTAGTGATGAATAAGTTGTTAATAATAATACCGGACAATCCACACAGCTTCATCTAGCCCCAAGCTAAGCAGAGCTTGTGTTATGGGTACTAATACTAAATGACTGACATACATAATACAATATTATTATTACATATATAATATGGAAAACGACCAGAACGCCCTGAACAAATATCTGCAGATCGTACAAATATTTGTCCCGAGACGGGAATCGAACCCGCAACCTCCTGTGTCGCAGGCGGACCTTCACCCACCGCGCCATAGAGATCGTTAATGTTATAAAAGGTCCGCCAATTGAAGGATTCCGCGGAATGCGCCTTCTGTACGTTTTAGTACTATATAGTTATTCTGTGTTTGTACTATGATCGGGCAGAAATATTCCTCTATGGGCTGAAGCGATGAAATGCAGCTCATATCCAATGAAGACACTTATGTAACCAGGCACCTTGACGGCGGCGCGGATGCGAGCTATTAGCCACTAACGAAGACGGGGTATTAAAAAGGTAGGAACGCCATTGTTTCAAATAGGAATTGTTATTTGCAAGCTCATCTGATGACTTGTCCACAAGCGCTGGTATAGCTACCAGGAAATGGATAAGAAACGCCGTGATTGTATACAATTTCGAAGGTATTTAAACTCAAGTCAATATCAAGGTAGAAACATCATAGACAAAAATCTAAAATTCACTCTACGATGATTTTGAGAAATTATTGTTAGAGATGTAAGAAATAGCAAGTTTAGTATTGTGAATATTAGTTTTAATTTTTATTTATCGTTAAAATTTAGTTAAGTATTGTAATTCTGTCAAATAATCAACAACAAAACAATTTTAGGAAAAGACAAGGGACAATTTTTACAAACATTGTATTTTGAGATTGGCTGGATTATAGATACTGTGATTATAGTAGGTAGCAATGCATTAGGTACATTAATTAGCCATACGTATGTACCACAGTGTACGTTGAAGTGATTTTGATACCCATTTAGCTTTTTAATCAGATGTTGTCCTCGCCCAAACGGCTAGGAGGACAGCATCACCTAGATAAAGAATTTACAAATTAAATCCTTTAAATCTGTATTCCAACTTACCTTCTCGTGCAGACTTGTGTGTGTGTGTGTGTGTACATATAAAACTTGCAATGATCATCGCAATGAGAACCCAGCCCTTCTTACTACGGCCTTGAACCACCCCTCATCTTGAGGGTGAATAATAGGGCAATCATCCGGCCCTTTGTGAAGTCCGGCTTTTTGGTGGACCGTTTACCAAGTTCTTTCTCCACGATAAAATATGACAGAACCAGATGCCCATTAATGAAGTGTAGGACAAGTTGAACAAAAAATATCATTTTCGCTACTTCAATATATGAATATTTTTGACTCATTAGGTACATAAAGTAAGTCAATTTAGTTTGTTGTAGTTTTGTACTTTCATTGTAAACTGCTTTGCAATCTTATCACAATAAATAAAAAAATATTTGGCACATTGGTCCGTCTATTTGCAAGAGCGTTCGACCTTGCGATCATCTCATTAAGGCTACTTTATGTCCTAACAATTTTGGCGTCGTAAAAGCCAAGCCTGTATTGATAATCCAAATATGAGTTCGCAGTACCTACGCACTTACTACAGTGAAACATTAAGCCTACACAAACCTCCTAAACAACTTACAAGAAGTCACCTGAATTCCTTGCGAGTATTCGTGAAAATATTTGGAAGGTACCGCTTAGAAATCAAAACATCAGAATCACTCAAAACTAAATTCTTTGAATAGGGTTTAGTATAAAATGTATTTTGTAGTGTATTGACCTATTTCAACGCTCTATCTCGAAGCCCGGATAGCTCAGTCGGTAGAGCATTGGACTTTTAATCCAAGGGTCCAGGGTTCAAGTCCCTGTTCGGGCGGTACTTTTTGCGATTTATTTTATTAGTTCATTTGTATGGTGGCTCAGTAAACATAATTCAACTTGATAATTTTTATCTATTAAGGTCTGTGATCTGACACTGACATCTATGACTATCGGAATTCGTTATAAGGAAAAACTAAACATTGTATTAAAACGTGATTAAAACTTATCAATTTTATAAATATTTTAAGTGCACATATTTCCCATGGGAAGTTTTTTCTATGTAATGTCATGGTCATAGGTAATGTTAAGAAACATAAATACTCAATACTTACGCCATAATTACCTACCTAACACAAAACTATTAGGTACACTGCCTATTTACAAAATACTAGTTCATACGCAAAACTTAGAATCGTAAAAGTAATTTGTTATTATTTTTATAGTAGGTAGGCATGGTATATTATTAGGTATTTATTGTATTTTTTTTAAGTGCCTCCGTCTATCTATAGTGCTCCTTCAAGTCCAGTCCATCCCAATTACAATGTTCTCTTTCTTTGTGTGATAAAGTTTTTTCTTTCTATCTATATAACTAACGTCGGGTAAAAGCCCGACTTAAATGGGATTATCTTGTAGTACATGAAGATTTTAGTTAGCACTGCCACTTCAGTTTGCTAATTCTTTGAACATGTCGATGACATGTCGATGACTTTAGTTCTCAGTTTTTTATACATACAATAATTTAAATAAAAATCAGCTGTCAGCACTCAAGTAATTCTGAAACTGCAGCCAGTAAATTCAACAATATAAAAGGTGCAATTTTCCACGGTGTGGTATGTTTTCAGCGAATATCCGCCATCCGCCATGGCTGCCGGCAGGCCATTCGCGCCATTTCACCTCGCGCCTTCCGCGAGAGTGCGCGCGAAGCTACTCCACGGACGCGAATATTTAAAATACATCGTAAACAGTTCCTAATATTGTGATACAAAGCGTGATGAACACAAAATAAAGTGCTGTGTTTTTCTAAATTTAATTCTATGAATAAAAATGTCCCGTGCGTCCAATTTCAAAACAGTTTTCTAAAATGACGAAATACAAGTTAAATAACACTTTGCGAACACCAACGGGAGTGACTTTGACAGCATACATGGGAACGGAGAGGAACGTGTACCCTGCAGAGCTGGACTCCAATCAGAATGACAACGATAAAGAGACGAACAGAAATCTTGAAGCAAAGAGGTGTCAGTTTTGCGACAACAAAAGTCCTTGCGAGTTTTTGAAGGAGTCGGACCAGTTAGCGGCCTCCTTGGTGAAGCAGGAGCCTGCGAAGTTTGGACTGAACGAGCTGAAGGTGGACGGGCTGGACGTGTGCCTCTGTGAGAAGTACAACGGGGGCTGCAAGCTGTGCCCGCGACCCAGCCTAACGCCCACCCTTGCGGCCAACGATGGGAAGGACTCCTGCCACACTTGCGACAGATCTTGCCCGGCGGTTTTTCCAAGTAAGCGAATCACAGAATGAGTAGTGGTAAAACCAGTCTGCTTTAAACTGTTCCATAGAGAATGTTTGAAACTGGGATAAGGTAGAGATAAAACAAGATGGGTAGGTAACTAGTTTTCTATAAGTAGCATGAGCCAGTACTTAAGTTCCTCAACCGTGAATTTTAGTAGGAAGTTAAAGTACATGATACCCAAACAAATGCTCAAGTACCCAATTGCTAGGTATTTAAACATCTTCGGAACATGACAGGGTTTGCCTTAGTAACACGATTCGTAAAACAAACAGCAGAAATTGAATTAAATTATTGTCATTAATTCAGAAGGAAGCGACAACGATGTTAGTTGCTTTGCATTTTAGATTAGAATATAATTTTTTTGTAGGATTCTGTAACTTAATTACAAAGTAACTGAACCCATAAAAATATTTTTCTTCTCTATTTGTTTACTGATTTAATACGTACGCAAACTTCCCATCTCTATTAACGTGATAGCTCAGACAAAATAAATTTTGTTTTCTTTTTTACTCGCTTTAATTTGCAACCCATAATATTATGAGCACAACCATAGCACAACATTCTTGTTGATTAAGGTGCTTATCAAGAATTTATATAACCATAAACATTTGCCTGTCTACAATTAATTTTGCGTCGAATGCAAAATAAAATGTCATCGATCCTTTAATAACCAACTTTGCATTCTCGTAAGCAAAACACGAAAACCAAAAACGTAGCCATATATTTCATACTATATTTATAGTACCTATACTATTAAATTCAAGGGATACAGTTTGATTTAAATACTTACTGTAAAGTTGTGTCACTTCCTAAATAAGTTAAAATCCCACACAACGTTGCAAGATTATCTGACGAACAGGTTCATCGAATAAAATGAACGTCCTTTAAGTATCCGTATTATAAGTAGGTAGTGTTAGCTTGCAGGAAATTGAGCTCACTTTCTAAAGTATTTGACGTGATTTCTTTTATATTATCATATCCAACATTTAATAAATCAATGGTAGCAACAATATCACGCACGGAAGTGGTTGGGGAGGAAAAATAAAAACCATCCTGGCAACACTGGGGCAGGACTTCCTTCCTATTCGGGTTGACGCGGAGTCGCATACGCACGGAGTGAATATTAATTATTTTCCTATCCTAGCTATTCAGTTCTTCAGCATAATCTAGAAGTAAGTAAACTAAGTGGAACAACAGAGTGAGTGGTTATAATAGTAGGTAGATATTTGTGAAAAATGTAAATAAAAATGTATCGTCCGACACAGACGGTCACCAAGCGACCCCGGCGTCAGCTGTCAGCAAGTTAATTGCAAAGTACAACAACCCAGCAGGTGACACTGGCCCTTTATGCGACCCTGATTTTAAACCCTCCGTGGTATTGCACGAAGTTGATGGAAAGAGGTCAATTATGACCGTGTCTCCGCCGTCTGTGGCAACTATGCAATGCTGTTGTAAATATTGTATTGTTTTCTTGTCATTGAGGCATTGTTCCCCTGTATTGTGCCTGTATTGTTTATAAGAGATATCTATGTAAACAAGTATAATGAATGTGTCACATGGAGACTTATTAACTGACTTCGAAAAATGAGATTATATTATGTTTAGGTCCCAAAAATTATTGTCCCCAGGGAACAGTATTGACCTCGGAAATTATAAAAACGTCAAAATAAGGGATTTGAATTTAATTTTTTCAAATGACACAATTATTATTTTTGTAGTGACTTCTTTGCAGCGTTATGGGATTGATTCATTGGAATGTTCTATTTCTAAAATAAAGTAGCCGAATAGATACGAAACTATGGCTACCTAGGTAATATCACAGTATACATATACACTGTGGTAATAATATGTCGGTAGATATTTTAGGTACTTATTTAAATCCAGTTTTGTTTATACCCCAAAGTAGAAAATTTTGTTACTTATAAATTTAGAAAAAGTGTCTATATTATCATAAAGACCTAGTAAATTGCTACTCAAGTAAGAGTTCACCTGCGTCGTAGGAGATTGCGGGATCAATTCCCGCCGCGGAACCAATGTTTGTACAATCTGCGGATTAATTTATTTTAATTTTTTCGTTTAAGGTGTGTTGTGAGTTTAATATTAGGTATTCTATGTAGCGTATTGTAAATATTATGTAAGTATATCAGGTATTTAAATTTAACTCAAGCTCTGCTTACCTTGGGATATATTATGATGTTGTGAATTGGCCAGCATTAACTTATTATCATTTAGAGCCACATATTAAATAAATAAATAATAAGAACTTAATTAGGTATATGCATATAATATTTGCTGTGAAGGGGCAATCGAGAGATAAACTTAAATAACAGTGATTATTTTTGTTACTCTATTTTAGGTGACTTTACGACTGTGTTCATTAAGGTATAATAATGATTAAGGTGTAATAGTTATTTTGGTTTTGTAAAGACGATAAACTCGCGGTGCCCCTTACAATATTCCCGAAGAAAATTTCACCGTTACTACGTCTAGCAGTCAGTTTTTAGATTTACATGAAAACTGAAATATAAAGTTTAGATAAGAGTACCTCGCACTATACGAACGGTTCAAATGCGCTATTATACATTATATTATGTAACTTTCTAATCAAATATGCAAGTCTTACTCAATTGTAATAAAGATAACACGTGTGATGTCGCGTGCGCAGCTGACCGCGCCTAGTGTTGTAACGCTACTGTAACGTATGTTTACATATTATATGTTACATATTATATTTACACAGACGGTGGCCTCATGCCTAGCGATGACCTTATTTCTTATGGATTTCTAAAAATAAAAACAATAGCTTATTCGAATCCAATATAAAATGGTTCTACATTAGCTTTTGTATAGGTTATTCGTAGAACTCAATAACTGGCGGCAGGTTAGTATATAAATGAAATCACCACGTTTATACAATTTGGGAAAATGGTATTACCCATATAAATATATGAAATAATTATGTATATAATGTGATTTTTGTTTGGTTAGCTATTCAATGCGATTTGAATAGCGAATCTTTTTTTTTATTTTTTTTATATAATAAATACTAAACCTTCATAATAAATCTATAGGTACTAATATTATAACGAGGATCGATTTGATCGTTTGTTTGAATTGAATAGGCTACGAAACTACTGGAGCGATTCCAAAAATGTCACCATTAGTATCCAAAATTTACCCTGATGAATACATGATTTAGAATAGGTATTTTCAAAAAAGTTAGGGATCCGCATGAAAAATATACAGGAGCGAATGACCTTGAGCAATTTGGGCGGGGCTATGGTTTCGGCCCGCACCCTTCCGCGCGCCCCCCGCCGCCGCCGGTGCCGCATAGCCAAGAAAATGAAATAGATTTCGCGCGTAAGCCGCAAAAGATAAGTAGAAATCCTTCATGGCCGCGTGGTAAACCAAGCAGGCTGACACGCGATAATTGCGGATTCAATTCCCACTGCGGGATATTTTTTTACAAATTGTCTATCTTTATTTATGTCTGTGCTGTTCTTGTGAAGCTAAATAAATGTATCTTTGTCTTTAAAATTCTGCAAGTATTTGTTCTTGGTCTGAGAACAGAACTCGGTACTTTAGGTAAGTAATAAGTATGTATGTTACCGCCTTACCGCCTCTTGTTACTACCCGCGCGGCGCGGGGCGTTCGCGTTGTAGGTAATTTCCTTCTAAACTAGCCTATATTCCAATCATTCGAAAGTTTTATGCAAATCAGTTTAGTAGTTAGGTACATGGTAACAAACATTCATACAAGCTTCTCTAATTTTCAATGTTTGTAGGATATCAATGATAGGTAGGTTATACGGGTGGAATAATTTGAAACAATAAATCTCTGAGCTAAAGGAAAAAGGTCATAATGGACCAAGAGAAAAAAATTACCATTACATGGTATTTACATATAGGTTTTTACACCTATTCAAAGAAATGATGCCAGAAATCGGATGTAAAGATTTGATAAAACAGTAAATTTCTAAGCAAGAGGAGAAAGGGCATCCTGGACCAAGAGACAAAATTTACTTTTATATAGTAGATTTTTTTTCTTTTATTTTCTTTCTGCTGTTTTTTAGGGGTTTGAAACCGAGGTCAAAACCCTAAAAACCAGCAGAAAGAAAACAAAAGAAAAAAAATCTACGATATATAAATTTTGTCTCTTGGTCCAGGGATCCTTCCTTATGACTTTGATTCTGTTTTGTGTTTTGAATCCATAATATTTCAGAAACTACTGCAGCTATTGACTAGAAATTTGAAATAATAATACATTTAGTGCGCCCGCACAGATTTATAGAAAAATAAATAAAAAATTAAAAGGAAGATTTTCAGTACAAATTTTGAAATCGAAATTTTAAATGGGACCTACAGAAATTAAGGTGGTATGAAATGAAAGGTACTGATTTGTACATTTCGTTTTGGAAATTTTGATAAATTTTATACTTTTTGAGAAAAAGGTAGAAAAAATTACCATTCCCCCTCCCCCCCCCCCCCCCCCCCACCTATCTCCGAAGATTGCAGAGCGATCGATGTAAAATGTACCAAGTATTTGAAGATATGGATCTATATTTTACAGGAAAAATATAAAGAAGTCTGTAAAAAAAATACTTTTTGAAATATGGTCAAAAAAGGGCGGGAAAAATTTCTAAAGTGGTGACTACCAGAGAAGTCAGTTAACATAACTACTTTTAAAAATTATGGTCAAAAAGGGGGGGGGGATTTCTAAAGGGGAGACTACCCCCGTCGAGTGGGGTGGGGTATCAATTTGCACATTCCAAAACAGTTTTTGAAATTTCAAAAGGTTTTATACTTTTCGAAATATTTTGATAAAGGTCGAAGAATTGGCCATCCCCCCCCCCCCCCCTATCTCCGAAGATTGCAGAGTGATCGATATAAAATGTACAAAGCGTTTGTAGATAAATATACAATGTGTCTGGTCACCGGTGTCGGAGACTTTGGGGGGGGGGGGTGAAATACGGTAAATTTTATCGAATAATCACTATTCCTATCTTTTTTCTACCTCCATTGCAAAATGGCAGTCATTTTGTTTTCTTTTACGTCGAAGCACGGGTGCTTGTACTGATTTAGCTATAGCTACCCATGTAGAGGTCCTAGGAAGACGATAGAGGGCTCATTTGATAGCCAATAATGTGGACAATAAAACAATGATAACATTATTTCCATTTCCATTTTATAGTAGAGGAGGAAAAAAGAATTTACAAAACAAAAAAAAAAGATTTTTTTAAAAAGATTTTTTGAATAAACTTCTAAACTATGTTACTTATAGCTAAGATACAAGACTTATTTTGAAGAACACAGTATTTACTATCGTTCAAAAACAAAAAACATGTAGCTTGACAGTTTGGATTCTATGAAAAAGCTAATAATTCATAAAATTTTTTTCATAACATCTATTTTTAGGTTTCATAAATTCTTTTTTCCTCTATTATAAAATGGAAATGGAAACAATGTTATCGTTGCTTTATTGTCCACATTATTGTCTATCAAATAATCCCTCTATCGTCTTCCTAGGACCTCTACATGGGTTGCTATAGCTAAATCAGTATAAGCACCCGTGCTTCGAGGCAAAAGAAAACAAAATGGCTGCCATTTTGTCATGGAGGTAGAAAAAAAATAGGAATAGTGATTTGTCGATAAAATTTACCGTATTTCACCCCCCCCCCCCCCAAGTCTCCGACACCGGTGACCAGACACATTGTAAATCTATATTTTACAGGAAAAACATAAAAAAAAAATATATATAAGTGCGTTGGTACCAACGCACTTACCTACCCACTAATCTCTGTAGTAACCGCAACCTGCGTTGTAAGCCCACCGCGCCAAGAGGTCGTCAATAAACGTAACAACCTAAACGACAAAAGTTCAAAACCCTCGGCGCGCGAGTTACACTCGCAATTGTCGTACTTGTTTATCTAGAATTCTAGATAATTATGTACAAGTACAAAGGGTGGCCGTCGCGAAGAAAACCCGTAAAAAATACTCGTAAATAAAAAATACCCGTAAAAACACGATAAATACCTACCCGTTAAAATAGTAATAATAATTATGATTTCAGATCACGTAAGTTTAAAAATAACCGAGCTCTAGGAGATGAAAAAAGGCTATGTACCATTTTTACCCAGTCTCCTTTACATTTTGAATCCCATTCCCATTTCATAACAGTAAGTAAGGTGGGGGTGTACCTACCTAGTGCTTCACTTCGGAGAGTCATAGAACTGTTGCAGCCATACTAGAATTCTGAAGACGATCATGAACCGCGTTAGGAAGAATGCCGTACGTACATATTTTATTTCGTCGCATAATACATCATAGCTACCTACCTAATATTAGCTACCTACCTAAGCGTCATGGATGTTTTACCTGTAGCAAAACATTTTCACTCCAGTTTCAACTTGTCCGGTCACTGTAAATCTATAAATAAATAATAATGTAAGATCAGTAATAAAACAAATAAATTGGTAGGTCTAAGGAGTATTTACTTACATTGTCGTTCATTTGTTCCTACCTAGTTTAGTACCTACCCGATCTCCTAAAATAAATATACAAATATGTAAAATCTACATAAGATTGCTAATAGGTAGTTACAATAGCATAAATTTTCTAAAATAACGAGCTTTCAGAGCTCTGGCTTTCTTCAGCTTACTGATCTTTGGAATTTTCAATATTTTACAAACTGTCTTACACCAAATAAAGCGTCCATGCGCGGATAACTTTGAATAATAAATAAAGCGTCTATGTGCATCAATATAGTATTATAGTAAAAAAGCAAAAGTACGCCTCGCGCTCACCTAGAGCGCGAGGCAGACGAACACAACCTCCCCGTACGACAGTCAGGGTTTCACTGCCGCCCGTCGCCCGCGCAGACTACCTTCAAAGGTTACCGCCCACTAATCATACGCAAAAATTTAAAATAATGATTTTCTATGTGAAAAACCGTCGTATCACAAAATCATACGTTCAGTTTGAAGATAAAGTCTTTGCCGACATGATGGTGAAAAAAAAAGTATAAAATTCTAAGTAGTTTAGAAGTAGATACACTTTTTCAGTCAGAAACAGCTCCACTTTGTGATTTTTTTTCACCAGGTAAACGAGCACGTAGAACATTTTTGTACGTTCACTTTACAGATAAAAGGTCAATGTATAACATATATTTTTTTCAGCCCATAAAATTGACTACTCTAGGAGGAGAAAGCCTCCAAAGAGGAGCAATCAGCTACTGTATGCGCCTTAAATACCCGTACGAAGCTGGGGCGCACAACTAGTACGTCAAAAATAGGATATATTGAAATATCATCAATAGACAATCGAGGCGAACAGAAAGCTAGCAGTCTAAACTCTCAGTCTCGCCTTGTCCCAGCACTGCATCTAACCAGTTACCTGACCTGGTACCTACTTCCTGGGGCCTTGTGTCGCCGCAAAGTGAACACGAAATTGGACCTAATAAGTTATGCTGATGTTCTGTGCTGTGCCGTATTCGTTTCTTACATTCACTGACCATTGTTCAAGGAGGGAATATTCTTTAGGCAATGATAGTTGTTTATTGTGCTGATCGAAGCTCCCCTTGACAAACAACAACATAACAATAATACATCCATGGACGGTCACGCCGCTCAGCGCCACAATGGCGAAAATCAAATGACCTCAATCTATTTTACCATGGTAGTTTGACGAATTCATTATGAATGTTCGCTGATTAACTATGAACCTATTTCGTGTTAGAAGAACACCGACGTTTTATCCTACGACGAGGGACTTCATCAGGGTGAGTGCGGCTCACGTCGCACCCGTATCGCTTGTATGCGCCCACTGTGGTGAAATTTGTGTTCTTCAAACACAAAATAGGTTTGTAGTTAACCCGCTAAGATTCATAATGACCTCAATGTATCATCAATAGTTGACCTTCCAGCGTACCTACTTGTAAAATCTTTGTCTTGTCAGTGCTTTGCTTTAATTATGATTAATAAAGAAGGTCTAAAATTGATTATTTTCAATGAAAATACGTAATAATTAATATCTAAACGTACTCAACTAATTAATATCTAAACAAAAATTATATTCCAACCCTAAACAATAAAAATATACAACTCAATACTTTGCACAAGTAGGTAATATACCCAAAATTGTAGTTTTAAAAAAAGGTGCTAAATCTAATTAAAAAATAATTAAAAAACCATCCAAAATTAAAGCACTCTGCTCTAAGTCGGAGATCAAAATTGGTTTTGCAAAAACGCGACACTGGGTTCCATTCAATCAGTGTTGCTAATCAGTTAATTAATAGCTTTAGTTATTGCTCTAACTAATCCAAAGCAGTTTGTGTAACATTCCGATCAGCTTTTTGCTGATTAAACGATAAGCACGTGCCCTGTTCAATTTATGTTTTAGTGCCTACTACATGTACGTGTTTATTTACTGAAGGGCGACATAAACCTAGGAACATATCAATATCATATATATTATAGATATACTATATGATAATACATAAGATATACTTTATAAGAAAGGGGTAAAAACTTTCCTCTCCAAAAGAAAATTATAGTTAAATTACCAAATCAGGACTAATATTTACGATTGAAACAAATGAGCTAACTGCAGATTGTTGCTATCAATACGACTCTCGGAAGCTCCCCAAGACGCTGGCTGCACTGTCAATTATTCTATTAGATATTATAGAATATTTAAATTTTCATTGTATCAGTTTTACCTTGTCAACTCCATTTATTTTTTGTGTTCACTGTAATTTCCGCCAAATAGCTTTGCGCACAATTATCCAACACCAGTACCGCACAGCGCCAAAACTGTATATTTATATACATTTTTTAACGGCTAAAATGTCTTCCCACAAGCTTCAAAAGTGATCTTACAGTCATCATGCCATCAATATAAAATATATCTATATCGAATGAAAATAGAGGTCCATATTTTGGTGTACCGATGCGGTGCAGCCCTCATCTGAGACAATGACAACTATAAACAATGACATTATGATATCTGACAGCTAACACAACACCTTTATGTGTTGTCTGTAGCCTCTGCTGGTAGATCTTAATAAATAATATGAAGAATTATCACTTCGTAACAAACTCAACTACGTATAGAGAAATTACACAAAAAAGCCAAAATATAAACGGCACAACACAATTTATAGAACTAATAAATCTAAAACAAAGCACACTTAGGTACCTGGAAAGATGACCGTTAGACGGTGTTCAATTTATTTTTTGTAGGTGTTAGTATGACGTCCCGGCACAAAAATACTGAATGGAAACATATGTTACCATTGTGTTATTTACATTATTTCCGTCACTTAAGTGTAAACTCGACATTATGTTTTTGTTGAGTTTTATTTAGCATAACGACAAAACGACACTTTATTGTGTACACTTATTTACCAACAAAATAGTAATGACTTTATATGACTTCGATATTATGTGAAGTGCACACATTATTTGTACCATAAATTATATAAAATTGTTGAAGTCATTTATTTATTTCATATCGTATTATAAATTTATACAAAGCACTTGCATGAATATGTTACATATTTATATATAATATTTTGACAATATCGTATCTTTACAAATCTTTTATGTACTTATCAGCCATAGCTTCGTCATTTGTATAGTTTTTTTTTCAAATGTTTCTTAACATATTTTAGTACTTTGGTCAATTTGTATTTTATTATAAAAAGGTGTTGATGACAATGGACCTCTGCATTTGTCACCACATTTCCAATATTTTATAGCACAGATACATTTTGATGTATGTATTCTACGAACTGATTTACCTCTACAAGAGTCTCTATATTTTGAGTGTAGTATATTTCGAAAGCATTGCCTTTACAAAAAAGGTTATAGCAAAACAAATCTAAGGATTGATTGATGTCCCAACAGGTAAATAAAAGGTCTGTATTTATAATTAAATCGTTTTGTAAATTTTTCCGCGGATGTAAAGTTCCATGTTGGTATATGATAATGTCGATAAACTATTGCCCTATCTATTTCCATTATCTTTCACTCTTTTGGTTCATACCTAGTGTATCAAAATACTTATATAATAATAAATTTTAGGTAACAAATAATTTTGCTCGGTATTAATTTGCAATTGTCAATGAGACATCTAGGTATACATAGAATTTTAGTATTTTTTCGTAAATCAAATTTCCTGGATGTAATTGGTAAGAGTAATTAGCTTTTTCACCTAATTGCGCGGTCAAGGCAGGCAACCGAGTGGCGCTTCCTTTTCTATCGACCTTTTTATCGATAGTTTTTACGAAGCACGTCGCAACACTAGTTTGCTTAAACATGATTTATTATAAACCTAAAAAAATGGAGAAATTTCTGTCTGATTGTCACCTCAATACCGTCATTGGTATTCTACTCATGCGCAACTTAGATCGTCTGACATCACATACGTACAGAGAAATTTACGTAAAGCACTTTCTATTTAACAACAACACATTAATGAATTCTTTAGAAATCTAGAAAATGAAGTGTCGAAAATGTTTGCACAGTGTATTGTGTACATAGTCGTGATATTTATTCTGATTCGTGATATTCATTCAAAGATTGGCGACAAGGACGTTACCGAAGTGCCGATCGTAGCTAATTCTTACCACAGGGTGCGCGTTGAAGTCTTTGATATAAAGTAATACGAGTATAAGAATAACGTAGGCTTTTTGTATATAACTCTTATAAGTACCTACATATTTTTTATATCCTGTCCAGAGGAGGGCGATACTGAACGCGACACAGTTTTATACTTTTAGCGTCAGTACCGTTGCATTATGTTTTAGTTTTAAATTATGAATATGGTATCAAATAAACGATTTTGATTTTTGATTTTTGATTATAGTAGAGCTCCTGTGGCCACCGTAAGAGATTTAAAGTAAGAACTTGACTAAGTATTAAGGTCAGATTTCACAGATATGCATTTGAACAATCATAATAAGATCAACTCTGTTCAGCGCTTTGAACGAGTTCAACATATTATAGAGCACGTTGATCCAGTTCAAGCTGAACTTAGTTTTACAAACGGTGAAATTGGTCCTTAGTCATTCGTGTAATGCAAGCATTGTGAGAAAAAATTTAAAACAAATGATAAAAACTTGTGAAGACGAATATGTCTATTTGCTCATCGAATATTATCTAGCTAAAGTTTTCATGGAGTTCAATGTCGTGAAATCCTTTTTATTATTAAAATTGTATGCTTGTTACTATTATCATTATTTTCAAATATCTATACAGCTTCCATCGGATATTAGACAGATATTTTTGTAGCTTTACAGATCGAGTAAAAGACAAAGTAGAAAGTATTTTATTTGGAACTTAAAACAAGGTATAATAACAAAAATGTGAAGCGATGTGTCTGTAGGTATGGTCCTAACTTAGACGTTGGCTATATTATATTAGTCCTTTTCAAACCACGATCAAAGAATCAAGCTACGCCATCGTTCAAAAACAGATCCTTGTATTGTGTCGCGTTCTTATTATAAAATTATTAAGAAGCGTTGTAGGGCAACATTCCTGTTTCAGATTTCTGATTTCAATAACTTTATTTTTTTAGGCTTACAAAGCACTTAGACAATTGAAACTTATTATAATCCAGACCGTGGGATAAGTTTTTGATAGATTTTTGACATCCACCGAAATAACCCAAAATGGGTTGGGTTCGGTTTTCAAAAAATTATCTGAGCGTCTGGTCAAAGCGACGTGTAACTCGAGAGCTGGTCGGTATCTGGCGCAGCGCATCAGCATTGCCATACAGCGAGGCAATGCGGCCAGCATCTTGGGTACACTTCCAACTGGTATTGATATGGATCAGTTGAGCTACCTGTAGTTCGTTTGCAACAGTCTGCAGTAAGCTCAATTGATTCAATTGTAAATACTAGCTCTAATTTAGTTAGATAATTGTAATTTTCTTTTTCGGCTTTTTTCCCAAAATTAAACGTTTTGATGGACTACGAAAGTTCAGCGCACACTTTCGTTTGAATCCATGTTGCGATGCAATAAGTCATGCATTTTATAGAATACAAAGATAATGAATATCGGTAGGTATTATGGTAACGCTTCATCAGTAACGCTTTGATTGAACCACAGAAGAACTCTAAAGGACTACGTAACGCTACATATGTATATAGTAAATGCATGAGTCAACTCTTTTATCTTTCGCATTCAACAATATTTCATGTGTCAACTAACTGGTTTAACTATGTAAGTGATTTGCATTCCAGAACGATTTCTACAGAAAATTTCGATAATTTGTTTAAAAGAATAACTAATTACGTAATTACCTACCGATTATTACGTTAGTGTAAAACTTTTTTGATTTTATGTGGAAATCTTAATAGGTGCTTCGTAAGAGGTAGGTTCATACGTAGACAGAGAGGGAAAAAAAATATGTTCCGCGATGATAATGATGTTTGAATGATTGATCTATTTCGACAAAAAACAGTACTTTATCTAAGTTGGTTACTTAGAAGAGGATAACCTTTAACTTAGAACTAGGAAATCCGGTTCATAACACGTTGAGAGTAACGTAATGTTATTTTAAGATAAAACAAAATAAAACCTAAAAACTACTACTAAAATATTGTGAATATAGAAATAAATAAATAATAATGGCGAGGTAGGCGAAGGTTCGCTGCGACGCAGGGTTAGCGGTTCTATTCCCGCCCAGAAACAAATAAATAATGCTGCAGATCGTACAAGCATTGGTCCTGAAGCAGGAATCGAACCCGCAACTGCGCAGGTGGATCTTCGCCCATTCCGCCACAGAGGTCGGCAATATTTGTACGATCTGCTAATATTGTTCCGGATGTTCTGGTCTGATTACATATTTTTTTTTATTTATAAGAAATATTCATAAAAAAGAACTCTGCCAGGGTATTAATTTTTTTTCTCTACATAAGCACATAGAACAAACTTATGGCCTCTTTTGATTCTCCGCATATGCAATTGCGCGTTTCGTTTTCTTGTTCAAATTTGTACTCTAATTCGGTGTATTAGAGTACCAATTGGTCAATCGAAACACGCAATTGCGTGTTTAAGAATTAAATACACCCTTAGCTTCCATTCCGCCCTTACAAATAGTTAATACTTCATTAGAATGAAAGCTCTACAACTGAGTAGGTACCACAAATAGGGTTCTAGTGGAGACCTGCGGCTTCCAAACAATAGCAAACAAGGCATTTCGTGCAAGGATGAGGAGTTTTGATCAAAAATATATGGGTTTTGTCATACTCTTAAAACATATTAGCTCTTTATTAACAATTAAATAACCATATTAGAACTAGAAACAATTGAGCTAACTACAAACAGTTGCAAACAAACTAAAGGTAACTCACCCGATCCTTTCATCAATACTAGTCCTAGTCCTTTCATCATCACAAACCTTATGGCTTCATGGTCCACTCATGCGTCGTCACATCTATCCCTCCTCATGGCGTCGCCGCCGTGCCGGGGCACGCGATACGGCGACTACCCCTCTCCTCTTCGAGCGACAGAGGCCTTTCCCCAGGGCCTCGCGCCCGAAGATCTCTCTGAATTTGGGTGCTAAAAGTATCTGTTTTGCCTGGTCAACTCCATTTATTTTTTGTACTAACTGTAATTACCACCATTTGGTGGTAATTAGCTTTGCGCACATTTATCCAACATCATTACCGCACACAGCACCAAAAACCTCCAACTGAAATAACTATCAATACCTACCAGACGGAAGTGTCCCCAAGACGCTGGTTGCATTGCCTCGCTATGGCAAGGCAATGCTGATGCAGTGCGCCAGATTTTGTGATTAGGTACGGTACTTAATAAATATCAGTAAAGAAGCCATCATCAGAGGCATCTTTCATGCAAAAGGTGATGCATCAGAGGTTCTGGGGCGATGCTGCGCATCGCTCGCGTTTTTTCGTCATAAAAAGTTGCCGAATTATGTTCTTTATATATTTATAAAAAATTTAATTTTACACATGTTGGTTTATATTATTGAATTTTCATACGGATTCCTAACTTTATTTGAAAATATTCTATGGCCTTTGTTCATGAGGATTATAATGGTGAAAGAATTTTTAAAACCGGTTCGTAGTTTCGGAGCCTATTCAATCCAAACAAATTAACAATAAAATCTTTTAATAATAATAATAAATCATTTATTTCAGGCAAGTAACTTATTCTAGGACCCATAACAACAATTACCTTACAGACTAACATACCTGCATACAAATATAAAAAGTCTTAACAACTAGGTAAATAGCGCACATTTATTTTCGTCCTTATAATATTATTAGGTAGTATTCGTTTGGATGGATAGATGACTAGAAATTCGTTGAAGCCATTAATCAAAATGTAAAGATTAAGTACCTAGGTAATCTGTTATTTGGTGGACTAAAAATTGAAGTTAAGAGAAATCAATAACAAATTATCTTTTTTTTAAATAATTAACAGTATGAAATTTCTCTAAGTGCTTATTTTGTAAGCCTAAAGAAATAAAAATATTGAATCTGAATCGGAATTTAGTCCTAAGTTATCATGAACAAATTACTTTATTTTATTGTATTATTTTTATCTTCCGCAGATACAAACGGCAACTACATAAATGGCTTCCCCCCCAAGCTAGACCACAATCAGGACAAGGATCCAGGGCCCCGCTGGCGGCGGCGCGTGCTGCGGCGCGCGCGCGGCTGCTGCTCCGCCAAGACCCTGCTGCGCCGGCTGCCCGTGCTAGAGTGGCTGCCCAAGTACTCCTTCAGGAGCGGACTGGCCGATATCATAGCTGGTAAGCAGACCCTATACTAAGTAACTACAATATACTTAAGTATTAAAGAAGATTACAATTATATGAGAAGAATTATATGTAGGTAGGTACCTATATCAGAACCAAATTAGAACTAGTATTTAATATCAAAATAATTGAGTGAAACTGTAAACTGTGAACAACTGTAGACTGTTGCTAACAATCTAGGGTAGCTGAATCTGTTATTTATTAACTGATCCATATCAGTCAGAAGAGGCCCCAAAATGCACTGGCTGCATTGCCTCGCTGTATGGCAATGCTGATGCGCTACGCAAGAAATGGCGCAGGCAGTGAAAAGGATCTCGCCTATTCCTTACGCTACAATGATTTGAAAAACTAGGTACTTCTTACTACCTTTAACTAGGTCTTCCACAATACCCTTTTCCATTAAACGCTCATCAGGAATTTTTTTTAGCCCAATGATCTTCCGGCTTCAAGTTCTTCAACATTTTACTACCAAGGCCAAGGCTTCAAGGATTCGACCCGAAGGGACGTGTCGCTGTGCTGTAGATGATTGTTTGCATCGGTAGCAGACCAATTCTACTTAACAGGACATACGATACGACCAAGAAACCTACTTGTTCATAAAAACACAGGACTATGACCTCAGCACCTGCACTGCGTGGTGGTCGACAGATCACGTGGTGCCCACTGAATCGTGAAATGACCAGCATTGTGCTATTGTGTCAACCTGTTGTGTTTCGATCTGTTTTGTTATCTGTTAGATATATAACATTTAGCTTTAACCATTTCGGGTTGAAATGTCAAGCCAAAAAGCCGGTCTTCAAGTTGGCTTAGTGATTAAAAACGTTGCTAGCTTTATTTGAAACTAGGCCAAGCAAGACCCAAGGTTTTCCATGATTCAGCCAATATGGTGTGCATAACTATATTTTCATTGATATAGGAGTTTGCTTGAAAAAGCCTAATGAAAAGTGAGGTCGGTGGAAAGCCAACGCCATTGTCATGTTTCAACACCAATTAGGTCTAGGTTCAGATTACCTAGATAATTAATAGCGTTAAGTTTATAGATAATCGCCTTGTAAATATATACACAAATATCATCGACTAAAAGAAACGAGCTATTAGCCGTTTCTTTCCGAACTTGGCTGCTATCTTAATTCGCCACGAATGTGACAGGTTTTCAAGCGATACGCATTTTTTGTTTTCCTCTTTAAATTGATCCTTTTGTTCATATTAACAAGAGCAATGACATTGTTGACAAATGGTAAGTAGCGGTGCATTCTTTTATGTCACTGCAGGCACTATAATCTCCACAGTTTTCCACAGGCGTATTTGTTCCTGAAACCCATTTGTTCAGTAGGTACACGCATTCACACTCCTCGGATGTCCAACACCAACCATCCATGGCGACCCTGACAATGGCGGAGGTGTCCGTTACCTACTGTGTATACGACAAAGACAATTGTAATGTGACTTTAGCACACAATCGCTGTTTACCTACCTACATACTGGACTGGAGGAATGTAGGCACGTTGTGGTCACATGTATAACCCTTTTATTTTGTTTACTGAGAAGGTTATGTAGGTAAATTGTAACTTTATTGAGCGGATTTACTGAGATTCACTGAGCGGATGACTGAAATATTGCCAGGGTGGTAAATTAGTCCAGCTTATTTATAATAGCCTCCAGATGTAGCTCTTTAATGATATACCTACCTAGGTAGATTCATATCAGTTAGTAACGTGGTATTTTGTACCTAGTCAATTCAGTATTAGGATGTTCATCTTCATTAATATTTCATTCTCTGCCTCGCTGAGAACAACGTTAAATTCAAACATTACTTTGCCTTTATATGTTAACTTATTATTCCAGGTATAACAGTGGGCCTCACAGTGATCCCGCAAGCGATCGCCTACGCGGGCGTCGCCGGCCTCCCGCCACAATATGGCCTCTACTCCTCGTTCATGGCATGTTTCGTGTACACCGTGTTTGGCAGCGTGAAAGACTCTGCGATTGGCCCCACGGCCATCGCCGCGATCCTCACGAGAGAGAACCTGCATGGATTGGGGCCAGAGTTCGCGGTGCTCTTGGCCTTTCTCTCCGGGTGTGTGGAGCTGGTCATGGGGATTTTGCAGCTTGGTAAGATATTTTCATGCATAATAAAAATCATTTAGGTACTAGAATAATTTAAAAAAATACTGAAGAAAACAAAGTATTCGAAAGTAACATTGAAGTATGAAACAGTATCTTACTGCATTTAGTGGTATGTACCTGGATAACGCGTGTAACTACTAAACCGAAATAGCACGCAGCGATAATGTAACTTTTATGGTTGGTATTAAATGTTACATTAGCTTACCTGAGCTCGATTCTAGAATCCTAAATATTTATTGTAAACCAAGGGGTTACTAAAGCAAGGCAAGATTTATAATTTGATATGGAGTCCTCCGAATGCCTGCAATCTAAAATGATTGAAAGAGTTGGTATATTTTCCAATTCTAATTGTGTTTACCACGAGTAGGTATTTTGGTAATAAAATAAAATAAAAATCTTTTATTTCGGATTTCATTGATCCATAATTTGTTAGTAAATTCTTAAATTAAATTACAATTAAAATCAACCAAATAAGTAATGGGTGAAAGATAGCATTTTTGAAGTTTTTGTTTTGAGCGAATAATTAGGTAGATTTTTCAGCTAATGTTCAGTTTAAGTTATTACTCATAATCATAACACCTCTACTGACATTTATAAAATACCTTGGAATTTAGAACTTATAAAAGTGTAAGAAATTTCAGAACTGTACAAGTAGGTAAACTCGAGTTTATTCATAATAACAAGCCAATTTATAAACAGCCAACTACAGCATTAACCATGCTTAGAATATTGATTAAAAAATTATCTCCAATTGAATTGAATAGAGCTAAAACAATCAGGAGTGACTGCGCCGGCGCCAAAGGACCGTGATAAAACCGGTTCTTGTGATTATTTAGCACATTAGGAATGTCACAGTTTTTTATTTCTATCATGAGAATCATCATAATTGTTCAAAGACATAGTAAAGACAAGAAATAATCTGTAAATAACATTAGATGTCTTATAGTGCATCCACTATATTAGATATATGTAGGTATAGGCCTTCAGATAAATAAAACAAACGAAAGCGTTTCTTCGTGCTGACTCGACCCGCCCAACATTTGTGTGGATGACCAATCAGCATTTCCTCTTGTCCTCAAGATTCAATAATGGAAAAAAACACTAATTAAAACCAACGATTAAAACAGCAAAATTACTTTCTGCTGATAAGGGCAACAAACAAACAAATGACTGTGAGAAAATATTTTCCTATAGTCGCTTGACTCAATAATTGTAAGATTGTCATTTGATTAATATTTTTCACACGATCCTTTTAAAAAATTACACAATTACTTTATTTCCTTATAGAAGCTTGTATAGATTACTGGTGGGTTCAGAACTTGTATCGCGCAAGGACACATTATAGAGAGAATATTATATTCAGCACTGTAGTATACAGGATTTACCATCAGAGGCAGACCAACTGCTCGGTGGGCAGATCACCTAATTAAAGTGGCGGATAAACATTGGATGAAAACGTCGCAAGAGGAATCTCTTAAAGAAGCCTCACCTTCGACCAGAGGGGTTCTTGAAAAGGACTTTAAGTTACAAAACCTAAGTTACCTAAGTTCTAAAACTTATAAAAGTAATATTGTAAGAAACCTTCGATTAGTGATTTTCGTTATTAGAATTCCAAATTAAAGGCTTCTTTATTTTATTAATGTTTTTATTTAGGGCAGTAGGTAGGTAGTTTACTTTAGTTGCTGTCCTTGCGTGAAAAATTCAAAGAAATAAACATAATGACAGTAACATGTCAATATATTTATGAAAATTTGTTGTACACTCATAAAAATATCAATAAGTTCATTAAAAATAGCGATATACATAATTTAAATACTAGAAATAAGAACAAACTGGCTGTGCCCACTACTAGGCTACGTAAGATTAATGTATCTTTTAAAGGGCAATGTATACGCTTCTACAACAAAATTCCAAGTGAGTTGCAAAAATTATCTATAAATAAATTCAAACGGATTGTCAAAAATATACTTTGTAAAAAAGCTTACTATAAAATATCAGATTATCTAGATGACAAAAAAGTTTGGGACGAGTTATGCTCCAACTCTAAAACTAACAATCTAACAAGGTAAAGGTTTCTTGTTCGCTTCTTTACTTTACCTAAAAAAGATTGAAGTGAACAATTAATCAAAGTGATCACTTTATTTCCCATTTTTATTTCTTATTTAACTTGTATTTTG
Organism: Eupithecia pulchellata; assembly: GCA_963931895.1. Lineage (NCBI taxonomy): Eukaryota > Metazoa > Arthropoda > Insecta > Lepidoptera > Geometridae > Eupithecia > Eupithecia pulchellata. Next base: position 1,015,155 of record OZ007529.1, on the reverse strand, counting down.
TGACGTGTCCAAGAGTCCTGTAAGGTCTAAAGGAAATAAAGCACTTTGATTTTGATTTTTTTGATTAGTAAAACATAATTTAGAAAAACATGCGAATAATGAATAACAAACACAAAATGAAAGGAGAATACTCATGAATACTCCTTTCATTTTGAACATGTTCATTTCAAACAAAACTTCAGAATTAGATAAGACAATCTAATGAAAAAACATAGTCTTTTATAACTCCAAAGACACGAAATATTAATATCTACGACAACGAATTAATACAATAACATGAAAACTTCTGTCATACCTACTAATAAGTTAGGAAGGAAGATAATGTTCACTTTCAATCCTCTATGTATACCTAGGTTTACTAATAATTATAAATAACCCTAGTTAGTTTCTTGGGTAGGCTCTCTCAAGCAACGCCTTGCCACCTCACGTCCATTCTGCTAAGTTTTTGTCTTTATCCCCAGGGTTTCTGATCGACTTCATCAGTGGACCGGTATCCGTGGGGTTCACATCCGCAGCCGCCATCATCATCGCCACCACGCAGGTCAAAGACATCCTGGGACTCAGCTTTCCCGGGGGGAAATTCCTACAGGTAACTTTAACGCAGCGAAAGCTCCCTCCAGGAAAAACATAACCAGGTGGTTAAAGGGTCAGGCTCTTTAAGCCGGTGCTATAGGGGATTTTAAAATACCTATCTAAAATGGCCGCCAATCTCCAGAATGCTTTCAATCCAAAATGTCTCTAGATGTCATGGAAACTTACGAATGTAAAGGTTAAAAAAATTAAGACATTTTAGGTTTTCAACCAAAATATGTATATGTTTTTGTTTTTAGTTTTTAATCTGAGGCCGTGCTCTACCTGCCTTTATTGAAAGGTTTATTTTTGAGCTCGCTGACGAAAAGTGACTCTATTCGTATTCGTTTATGTTGGCCCGTGCAACTCTGATAGATTATTATTTATTACACCATCTTTATAAAACAGCGAGAATGTCCTAATCAGATTTACAACAAGAAGTCGACAATTTTGCTTACAATCTAAATGGTAATTCAGTATTTTTTTGCGTCGTTTTTTCAACGAATAATTTACCTTTTTGCTCCAATTCCAACGTTTATACTTTCTAACGACCTTCAACCGACGGCTGAATGAAAATAATTCTAATTTACCTATACTTGGAAAATACTGTAGCATAGAAGATTGAAATCAGAAGAAAAATCTTAGCATTCGTACCTGCCTACACTGCCTAGAGTACCTTTAGATACTCTCTCCTCTAGGTATCAAAGTGGCCCATGGCATGTAGCCTACATACTTTTCTAGACACCTTCTCTTCTTTAACCGGGTGGAAGGCTCTGTGGTCCCTCGTTAGAACCGTCAAGCTCATGGCGCGGCGCGGGTTTGATTGATTAGCACTTATTTACATAACACCTTATCTTGCAGACATTCCGACCACTCGTGCCAAGCGATTCTCCTCGATCTTTATCATTCGTAGTACTTCATTATTATTTTTTTCAACATAAAAGTACATTTCATTATGACGTTTCTGCCAAACTGTATAGCAGTTTATCGGCAATTAGCTCTCGTGGACACAAATATACCTACGTCTAAGTAATGTACTAGTAAAACTAATAACGAATCACAAACTAATTACTAATTAATCACATTATACCTACGTAATAAATAACTTTATAAGCTAGTATTAGGTACCTAGACCTAGAAGGCTGAACAGATCTTATAAAACTTAAACTACTTCGCTCTGACAAAACATGTATCATTTCAAGAACGAACACCACATGAACTTCATGGGTTTAAAGGGCATTTGATGATGTTGATGAATAATTCCAGGTGTGGCGCGGCATCTATGAGCACATCGGAGAGACGCGGCTCTGGGACTCCGTACTCGGGGTCTCCTGCATAGTGGTGCTGCTGCTACTCAGGGTAAGGTCAGCTACCAAATCACCTTTAATAGTTAGGTGAAACGAGAGTCAATTAACTGACGAACGTATATTTTGCTATCGTAAAGGCTCGAAGTAAACCCTGACTTAAATATGACTTGTTTTCGGTTTATACCTACGTTTTCTGGAGGTCTAAGTAGTAATATTAATTAATTACCTAATTTAAGTCAATATATCGCTATATGAGACGCAATATCAATCCCTAGCTAGGTAGGTAGGTACCTACTGAACAAACTAGCGGTTATTCTAATTTTTTATTTTACTATTTATTAATGAACTCATCGTTGATGGCAATCAGCCATACATACAGGCTGTATTGTTGATAATGTTTGTGTTAACAACATAAGTTACGCGGACAATATGACGCTGCTGGGTTCATCGGTTAGTTCAATTCAAAAACTTGTAAATATTAGCGCTTGAACATGGGCTGGCATACAATTTTAAAAAGAGTGAAATTCTTGTTTTCAAAAGTGGGAATGTAAGGCCTTTGTTCCGCCCATACTCAATACAAGTAGTTAATTCTTTTAGATATTTAGGACAACGACTCTTTATGTGATGATGATGCAGATGTTGAGAGGGAGCGTAGAGATCTGGCTGTAAATTTACTCTCATATAGGGCTTCTGTGTTGTTGGCTACGGACCCACGCATGCCTCCCAAAGGACCGGGTCACTACTACTACGTGATCATGGAAATGAGATACAATAATAATATGTTTTGACCGTTGCACTTTGCAGAAAGTAAAAGACATCAAAGTCTCCTCAATCAGTTCGGAAGGGTCCAACACCCGCAGTTTCCTGGCGCAGTCGCTCTGGTTCCTGTCGACCACGAGGAACATCCTGGTGGTCGTAGTCTGCTCCGGACTTGCATATTACTTCCACACGAAGAATCAGGCGCCGTTTGTACTTACTGGTGAGTGTTTGGGGGGTTGAAGGTGGAATATACCACTTACAATGCAGACACAGAATTGCAGATTTTTTTCACATGCCAACAGAGGTATTTCCCGCACCTACTGTTTAATCTTCTGCTCTGTAGACATCCTATAGGAGTCTGATCCGTAAAGTTATAAAAAGCAGGTAAAGGAATTAGCACCAAGATTGTGTTCCACTTATTTAGCTGCCATTATGCGTGACTGATAACTTATTTGCTAGAATTTTGCTAAACGTAACGGAACATTTCTGTTCCGTGGCTGTCGAATACAAAAGTCTGACATATTTGCTAGAATTTCTCTAATCCCATCTACCATGCCGATCGCTTCCAACGCGATAGTCAGGATATAAAGATAATAATTCTTCCAAATGTCTGTTTCCAGGTGAAGTGAAGCCAGGACTGCCTTCAATATCCGCGCCTCCGTTCTCAGCCACCGTGGGGAACCACACGTACACATTCGTGGAGATGACCTCGACTTTAGGCTCAGCCATCTTCGTTGTACCTCTGCTCTCTATTCTGGAAAATATCGCGCTGGCGAAGGTCTTTTGTGAGTATACTTTTAGGATAGACTGAAAAAGAGATGTGATGATACTGATGATATATATTTCAGTTGCTATTACCCACACCTACTTGTTTCAAGATATAGGTATTTTGTTAGTACCAAAATGGTGGTATTGAAACTTCCTACCTGTTTGAGCGCAAAAACCCAATGCACAATTCGATAGCAAGCAAGGCTATGTGCTGGCTTTAGATCTACTGCGTCTAACTACAAAAATCTGAAACGACAGCATTTAGGGAGGTATAAGATTTTATTTAGTATGTTTCCAACGTTAGCGGTGGGTCTTAATAACGTAGGGCATGATTAGACAAAGATAAGACCCACATCCACTCCCACTCCATAATTATTTTGTGGTAGACTGCGTAGTCTGCGAGGATGTAAAGTATCTTAGATTTCACCGTGTCTAATCCAGTTATTTATGTGTCGTGTCCATCAGTATCATTTATCCAGTCATTTTATATTTTGACAGCGGAAGGTAAATGGGTTGACGCAAGCCAAGAGATGATAGCCCTGGGCGCGTGCAACCTGGCCTCCTCGCTGGTTGACTCGATGCCGGTGTCGGGCGCGCTGTCCCGCGGCGCCGTCAACCACGCCTCGGGCGTCGCAACCACCGCGGGCGGCCTGTACACTGGCGCGTTGGTACTGTTGGCTCTACAGGTGAGGACACTGCGGTGGTGAACTTGGAGAAATTTCCTTCGGATTGATCCGAACTTTGCCTCAACTTCAACTTCTTTTTTTTATGGCACCGCTTGTTTTTCGCTGCGACTCTGCCAGTGTCTGTTATGGAGTATCATAAATAAATTTGCCTCACAATGTGGTCCCTTTCTCGTGAGATATTTTCGAACAGTTTTAAAATCGGAATATGAACTCCGTTCAGTATGAGTGCTGATCGAGAACTTGCCGATCAGCACTTATATACTGCAAAAGTGCTTCCCCCAAACAAGGGTTTTACCATATTCACCACAGCACGCATGTCATTCAGTTCGGTGTTCGCAGTAATCATCATCATCAGCCCATGCTAGTCCACTGCTGGACATAGGCCTCCCCTAATGAGCGCCATAGCGCCCTGTCTTCTGCTTGTCGCATCCAGCATCTGCCTGCAGTCTTTCGCAGATCGCAATAAAGGTGTTATGAATATTCATAAGGAAGAAGGAAGCATCTGCATCTCCGCTGGCTACGTCATCCGCGGGCTGAGAAGGGGTAGATTCTTTCGTCACGACCGCCATGGCCATGCCTAGAAACTTAGCGCGTTTTTACTCGCACATTGTTACGTCAGCAAAGTTAAATACCCTGAATAATGAACTTGTTTTTATCTGTTGCAGTACTTCACCCCGTACTTCTACTTCATCCCGAAGGCGTCCCTGGCGGCCGTGATCATCGCCGCCGTCGTCTTTATGATGGAGCTGCATGTCTTCAAGCCCATCTGGAGAACCAAGAGTAAGAGTTTAAAATTTTTCTTTTCTGCTATGTGGTTGATTTGTTCTTTATTTTGTCGAAGTGAAATCGGGTTCGACTCCTAAGTGATACCTACTACCTAAATAGTTTTTGATTTCACCTAAGTATATGAAATTCAAAACCATATTGTATTCACATTTTATCCATAACGTTACTCGCCCATGATTATTTATTGCATGCTGTCACTTCACCTACATAGGTACATTATATATTATATTTATTAGAAGATTCGATATCTCTAAGCTTGTTTTAGTGTAGACTATGTTGGTGATTAATATAAAATAAATGAAAGCCGATTGTGATATTTGTAAAAATGAAAGATAAATGTGGTAAAAGTGAAACCCACTCCTACTTAGTGTAAGATTCTTGACGAGCATTCTCCCAAACTTTTCATCACTGAGACATTTACTAACTCGTATTTTTTAATCCGACATCGGGCGAAAGTCTGCGACATTGGGGACAGGGCTTAGACCTCAAGTGTTTATCAAATGTCGCCTCAAATAGAACTCAAATGTCGCTGGGCACACTAGGATGCGAAAGGCAAAGGATAGAGAAGACTGGCAAAGATTAAAGGAGGCATAGGCTGGGTATAGACCCAGCAGCGGTTGACATAAAGGGCTGCTACGGTGGTGACGATGAACACGTAAAATCACGTTTTTCTATTGTATTGTATGTATATCGCACTCTCCCCAGAAATGGACATAATCCCGGCCGTGGTGACGTTCTCCACGTGCCTGATGCTGCGGTTGGAGCTGGGCATCGTCATCGGCATCGCCGTCAACCTGATGTTCCTGCTGTACGCGTCTGCACGGCCCAGCGTACACGTCGCTAAGGCTGTGGTGAGTCCAACTCTTGGCCACGGGTTAGGTACTAAACCTTGCTTGGCATTCACCGATCGATGCTTGAGCTGTGCTAGAGATAAAACTCAACAGTGAGTTGCGAAAATTATGTTTCAATAAATTCAAACAAATTGCGAAATAAATTCTTCAAAAAGATAATAGAAAGGTTTGGGACGAGTTTTGCTCCAACTTGAAAACTAACAACCTTCTTTGATGGCTTTCCTTAAAAAGATTGAAGGGAACAATGAATGAGCTAGGTATCAAATTATGCGCCAGAACTTATATAATATAATCATGACGTTTGCTGACCCCCCGGTGTGTCCCTTAGTCGCCTCTTACGACACCCACGTGAAGAGTAGGGGTGGTGAAATTCTATGCCGGCACCACACGGCCCTGGTTATATTGCATGTACCTACCTAATGAGAAGTTAAATTAATATTATCCTTCCTTAGTTTTGGATGGTCAACATCAAACAGTGTAAGGGTACCTAAACAACGTGGAAGGTTAACTACCTATGTATTTACCCTTCCACGTTTGTATGGAAATATAAGCGGCTTGTGCCTTAATATTAATAACTTCATATTTAAAGTCACTAATCACTTTATATTTAAAGTGATTATCACAATGTGACCTGTCTCCAGTCGAGCGACGGCGTGGAGCACATAGTGGCGGGCGTGGACCGAGCGCTGTCCTTCCCCGCGGCCGAGTTCGTGCGGAAGGCGCTGGAGAAGGCGGCCGTCGGCGGAGCGCCCCTGGTCATCGACGCGACGCACGTGCACGCCGCGGACTTCACGGCGGCGAAGGTACAGTACAGATAGTGATAATCTATAATTCAATTTCAACTCTAAGGACGGTGATAGCTAAACGCTGGGCTCCTAGTAGTTACCGTGCCAAGGCGACACTTGACAATGAGAATTTATGCTTTAATTTGGATTCTAAAGACTGATAGTTAAGGCTCCTAGTGGTTACAGTGCCAAGGAACTTTGCGGCCAAACTAAAAACTGTTTTGTGGAAACCGCCTGAGGTCAATTAGCGGAGTAGAATGGATTATTAGTTAGAGAAACGACCTTTTCAGAGACATTTTCCTATTCAATTGATGACAGTAGATGTTTAAACTTTCAATATAATTTCTATGAATCCTGATCAATCAGATAAAGTGGAGACCATGGCTTGGCTCAGACAGGAATGACCATTTCTTTATCAGTTCGAACATGACCTTACCGTTCTCGTCTGAAGTCTAACTCAAACTCTATCCCCAGGGCATAAAGTCTCTAATCGAGGACTTCCACGCGCGCGGTCAGACCATCATCTTCTACAACGTGAAGCCTTCCATTGTGGCCGTACTGCGCGGCGTCAAACCGCGTGCCTTTCTACACTGCGCGTGTAAGAGTGAGCTAGACGCCATGCTTCTACGGGCGCAGAGGGAACAGAGAGAGAGGGAGAACGCAGCATGTAAGTTCAACAATTATCTACTATGGTAGAGGACCCGGTACTTTCTGCATGCTTATGCTACCCTGGTAAATTCTTAATTAATGTCAATAGTTTTGTAGTTTTGTGTTGAGCCGAGATTTAAATATTCTTTTCTCCGTTCCACAAGGAAAAAAACTAAGGGAAAAGAATTTTGCCGAAAAGAAAATCATAAATCACTTGTAATAATAATGAATACAAAGAAAAGTAATATATTTATTTATGAGTCATAATCTTACTTTCTGAAATATTCCAAAAATTACAGTGAATTGAAGTTCATTGTTTCATCTAATAACAAATACCTAGTTTACGATTGGCGACAAATTATACTTTTCCGTTAGTGTTATCTTACCATATATTTATTAATTGTAATCCCAATCACAAAGAATAAATATTTCCCACCAACAATCAACCACAAGTAAATCTTGTGATTAAAAATAAACCACTGTGGTGGTTCCCGCACGCGGGCCACGGCCTATTATTCAATTCAAACAAACAAACAAAAAATTTTTTGCTCTTTGTTATCTTATTTTATTATAGATAGAAATCAAATCCTAGAATAGAAATAGAAATATTAAAATATACTTATATAGTAGGTTTTTTCTTTTCAGTTTGCTCTTGTAAACGATCAGGCGTTTGTCTTCAGGATTTCGATATATTCCCATCCGCCCCATTATCCTCCCCATCAATGGGGCAGCTTTCTCATATTTTATTGTTTGTTCGCAGGAAAACAAGAAATCCACACGACACCGCCCGTCACAGTATTAGGTACCATGGTACTTGCAGATTATATTTAAATAGGAATTTGTATGTTTGTTGGAGGTATTGTATCGCTGTATGAGATGAAATAAAGTGATTATTTATTTAGATTAGGATTTTTTGGTTTTCTAAACATCCCTTCCAATTATAATATTGCCTAATGTAAACCTATTTTAGGATTTAAAACGACTTAAACTTAAAAATATAACCTTTTGATTAAATAAATAAATAAATAGGTATAAAAAAAAGTTACGTCGCTCGTTCGTTTGCTACTTGGATTAATATAACTACCGGAAAAAATAACTACAAAACGAACGTACAAACATTTACCCGAGGCGGGAATCGAACCCACAACCTCCTGCGTCCCAGGCCGGACCTTTGCTTCGCCTGCCGCGTCTGAGGTCGAGGATATAGGTACTATACTAGGGAGCCATTATGACCTGCAGAAGAGAAAAATAATATTGTTTCTATTATGATCACTTGATTGAATATGACTATCATTATCACAGATCAGATCAACAATCATCACCCGATGACACGTTATATTCGAAATTCAAATTCAAGAAATAATTCTTCTCGCCGCGGAAATGTGATGAATTGATAATTAATTTCGTGCGTTTAAATAAAGATGTTCCTATATCCATTTTACATTCCAGTTCACGACTGCAATGTGTCCAGTTGTGAACGATTTCAATATTATAACCACCATAAAAAAGCACAGTAAAAAAATAAACCATATAACAATCAATAGGTATTTCTTGATTTTGGATTTCGAATAACATTTCATAGATGTATAAATACCTGTGTACAAAACGGAGGCCATTACATCAGTTCAATCGGGATTCAAAACATGTCCATGGCTATTTTTGAAACCTGACTGGGAGCTATCCACCTCATGCTTGGTATACGTTTTTCTAGGCTGGGTCCGCTCCTCTTTTATCTATGGTACGAAGTACTATCCTTCAAGCACAGAGTTTGCTTCCAATTTAAGTAGAACCTGCTTAAACCAATCCTCAAAACACTCCTCATTAATTTCTTTATGTTAAACTTGTTTTTGTTTTGATACAAACAGGAGCAGAACTCCATATACGAATCCTTCATCGCTTCACATCATTTATGGCTTATTATAAGTCTCTTCTCTTTTCCTGAAGGAACCGTCAGCTCTGTGGAACATCTCCAGAATAGCATCTTTTGAACATTTCTGTGTCAATGTCCACCACACTTTGTAAAATGTATGGTCTAAAACAAAATAATGAAGAAAACAATCATTTGGATTTATAAAATGAAATCAACTAATAATAACAACTATAATACAAATGAATTTGAAGTACCTACATAATTGTAATGTTCATAATAAATGTGAAATTTAAAATACAGTACCAAATGTGTAGGCTCTATCGAGATTGCAAAGAATGATGGCAAGAATTATGACCCATTTTGTGCATCGATCGCTAGGGTATCAATCGGTAGCCCTAAAAATTCTGAATAAAACTGCATATTTAGTTTTTCCATAATTTTTGCAGGAAAAATTAAATTATTTTTTGAAAATATGGTTAGTTATGGGTTATGGAAGGGTGATAACCGCCATTTTAATTTTGACGTTGACATTGCATGCTTACTTGACATCAATCAAAACTCACAATTGTCAAGCGGTTTACAAACCAAAACAAACAAACAAACTCCGAAAATGAGGCAATTTTTGTTTTGATTTTGTAGATTAAAGAAAATAATACCACAGTACCACTACTTTCTTGTAGATTTTGTTGTGATTTCGGTAAAAGTATTTATTTTATAGAGATATTTTCGTTGGCATTATGATGATCTTTATTTATACTTAAATGAATCTTAGGTAAGCAAATCGACTGAATTAACACCATTATACAGTGTTACGCTTGCATTTGTACTCTTTTTAGGATGTCTACCTACTACTAAACTTACAATATTATTATAAAATAACCAACAACAACGTCAGTTTGATCTGTGCAAATATGAAAATAAGGTGAAATATCCAAATGACACTCTTTTTGTGGCCGGTACAGGCTGGCAACAGGTAAATTCCTACTACTATGTTTGATTCCGAAGGTATTGAAGCTACCCGGTCAACTTACTCTTATAGTTTTTATCTAACTTTGCTGTACTTACCTACTTATGTAGGTAAGATAAACTGTATTGAAGTCCTGCAAAATGTGAAAATAATGATCAATCAGGTCAGGTTAGTTATTGCATGCCGAATAGGGTTTTGTAGCTTGTTTGATGCCATATAATTAACGGCTAAAAGAACAATAGAATTGTTGTTTCAGTTTCCCTATTGTTGCCAATAACTCCCCTTATTCAATAGATTAATTAGCAAGTTAACTTCACACAGAACAAGACATCTCCCATTATAATGTAAAATAATTTGAGGTAAGTAAACATAAGATTCCAGGATGCTGCATAGACTAGGTAATCTAAACTAAATATATAAGTATAAGTAGCAGCCTGCAATTTCATTTTGTGAAAACAACTGTATATATTATCATAGTTATCAATTATCATACTAATACTGTAACCTAGAGACTAGTACTATATTTCTATAATCATTGCAGCCTATGCCTATGCAGCCTATATTAAAGCTTCTCCGTTAGAAAACCCTGGTTTCTAAGAAATAAATATAGGGAAAGTTTCTTTTTGTTTAAAGACAGATGTTTTACTTGTTTTATGCTTCAAGTATCACAGAACTATTGATATTTTTGAATAGATACTTCTAACTAAGACTTGTTTTTTATTTTCATCTAAGACAGAAATGCATTTTATCTTTTGAACTAGGTTGAGTTAGTGGGTTTAACAATACCTAGCCAGTCCATATCACTATACAACTATGAGCATTTGCTCTGCCAAATAGGATGCTGTGTCAGAGAATATATGGAATCTGCCGTCCATATGCTGAGTGATGTGATGTCAGATTTTGTTTACTATCTCTCAACTATTATACATACCGCAAGCTGTGGAAAGAAAATGGGAGACCTATGCCTAGCTATGAAAAACTTATTGTATAATTATATATTTTCAGGATATATAAAAATATAGCCTGAAAAAACTAAAATATGCACCAGTTTTTATTGTCCATAACAGAATTGTTAAAAAATTATATTCTGTAAGAAGGTTCATAATATCAGTGCCTAGCTACTAGACAGGACCAAGTGTCCAAGAGTCCTGTAAGGTCTAAAGGAAATAAAGCACTTTGATTTTGAGTTGTTCATTATTATTAACCCATTCACTGCTTAACCTAGCTGGTGCAAGATAAAACCTACAGTGGTAATTATTCAACATGTTGCAGCCCCTGCTAAGTATATTAAGTACTATAATATGAGGTAATAATGGATAAGAAGGTTTCAAACAACCTATTAGGTTGACAATATGTGTAGGTAATAGAAGAGGGTATCAGGGCGAGGTACATAATATACCTTCTATACATTATATATATGTTAGTTCGAACATGTAGGGGACTGGTTCTTGGTATGAACAAGCCGGTGTGCATCTTAGTTACTTTAGGATAGGCTCGATCGGCTTGATCCAAAAAAAATAGCAGGAACTTTGGCTGAATGACTGTCTGGGCCGATTGTTTTACAGCGATTCATGTTTTTTATTCATCCAATGAATTCGTATACAAATAAAAAGTTGAGTAAGTAAAGGGTTGCGAGCCATAAGCAAAGTGGTTGAATTTGGCGCCATACCTAATAAATATTGCCTTCAATAAAATTAATATTCTATAAATTAAAATGACATTAGCGTTGTATTCGGAACATCCTCCTATTAATCTACATACCATGCTACATACCTACTGAGGAGGAGCGAGACTAACAAAGGAGGTTAGTTTTTACTTAAAGTTAGGGTGCTGATACCAACCTCTAGAATTTAAACCTTTTTCGTCACCCTGCCGCCGCCATTTGTAACAATAGGATGCTATGGAACTAAAAACATTCTACCTATTTTCAAAAAAATATTTAATTTTTTCTGCAAAAATCAAAGAAAAACTAAAAATGCAGTGTTCCTCAAAATTTTGAGATGAATCGAATGGTATATTTTTTATCCTTGCTCAAATTTTTGGGACAAGCATGTATGGAAACTTGCCATTGTTCTTTGCACCTCCTGAGATTCTCAGCCATATCTGCTATTGCAAATTCCACATAGTTAAAGAGTAGGTGGAATGTTAGTGGTACAGAGCTCAATGATGGTGTTGTGTTGAGATATCCGATCGGCGCCCCTTGTACATGATAATGATGTGTATCATAGTTAATGACTAAATCACAAAGCATAGGTTTCTTTTAAAATATTACCTTGATTGCCAGGTCTCTTCTTAATAGTAAATAAACTCTCCATCATGTAATCCCGCTTTATGGATGATGAACACTTTTATCACCAATGTTGTTACTTGTTACTGGACTGGTTTCCGCAACTAGGCCACAGGTGGGCCCTTTTTGCGTGGCGGGTGGGGTCTGCTAATTTAACCACCCGATATCCTCCAGGAAAGCCAGCAACTCGCTGACGCCGGTGCATGCCTCCCTAGATGTTCTCGGTGTTCACCAATGTTGTATCTTCCTCATCAATCATACAGCTGTTGTATATTCGGCTGGTGCATTTAAGTTTTAAAGGTATGTTGATATCAATGTTGTTCATATCATAATTGACAGGTTTGAGTCCTCATTTACAGCATGCAGACCCTGAAAAATAAAAATTATCATGAAAAATAGGAAATTTAAGACTCGTCCTACAATAAAGTGATGATCATTGCTCCATGCAGCATGATTGTTATAAAAAACCTACCTATTTATAAGTTAAATGTAGCATATTTAATTAGCAGAGCCTACGATGATTTATTTTCCACTCCAGATAACAAAAAATAAATCATTTCTTTACCTATGATAAAGTTATAAGAAAATTAAGTTCTATGAATACTTACGAACTTTTCTTAAAATTTGTCCGTATTTTGCACAGAATTGGTTTTTGGACTAGCTTTTTTGGGAGAACTGAAAAGAATACTTTACTTCCTTTTACTTGCACTAGCTTGCAGCTTGCACTGTAATTGCTAATTACAGAGAGCCCCAAAAGCGTGACTGTTTTTTCGCACAAGCTCCAAGTTTCGAAAGTTCACACTGTGGCCAATTTTAGTGCTTGTTATGTATTTTTATTTTTGTAAACGTTAAACAATATTGATCTCTGTCCTGACACGAAGGTGAGCTCTTACCCTTCGTTCAACACAAAGTTTTTCTATAGAACTCATAGATTTGTTCGGACGTTTTGTTTTTGTAGCTACAGATAGTCACCACGTTACTTGTTGACGATGTCGTCGTGTCGATGGAGCGATGGACCCACCCGGCAAAGCAATTCTGCGAAGGGTGGAATTTTCTATCTAGGTAGGTTATATTTTTTTTCAGATTATTTTTTTCGTCGCGCACTCAGACTTAGTCTGAGGTCGCGCACCGTCAATCAAAATCAAACAGCTGTGCATGTAAACAATGCTCTATTTCAGTCATACACAATGTCTGCGTTATATATACTATCTCTTTCTTACCGACCAATCGTATCCCAGCGTAGCTGCTAGTCTCATCCAGATATTTCTCCATGGTAATACCACAGTCTAAAGATAAATTAACCAAAATTTTCACATAAATTACGGGTTTAGAAATTTATTTCTCAAAAGAATATACATTCACTTATAGAGAAATACAGTAATCTTAACTAAACATGCAGAGCGGACATAGATTGTAATTATAACTAACAATTGACACTTTTTATTGGTACGCAACTTATTCCTATATGAATCCATGTAACACGAAAAATAACACACAATAGGTATAATAATTAAAAATAGACCGATTTTTAAATTCAATTTAATTTTACATTGAAATTTTATAATATTTCTGTGTCAGGTAAGTAATCCTTTCATGGAACTTTGGATCTTTGCGAGCATGCAATTGTATGTTTTCAAATGCTCTAATAACACATTTTTTTTAACACTTTCTTGTATGCGACCGCCTTCCTATCTCAAGAGAACTTCAACAAATTCGGTGGTTACGGTCTCAATAACGCCATTCCAAAAATTACGTCCAGGTAGATGGGACATAATGGAACATAAGGGGACCCCTAAGCCTAACTTTTTTTTTTGGTAAAACAAAATCCACAGCCCATAGATATTATTACTTATACTAATATTGAGTACAAACTAGTTCAAGTTTGTCAATTATTTATTTGTAATTTTGCTTGAGTTAGTAACATAGTAAAGATTCCATACAACATGAATACTACACGATATAAGTACGAATACTCCCCAATAATAGGGAAAGCTTTCATAGTGGTCGCACAAATTGTGTAAGTGAAACAGAACAAAATTTACTATCTCTTTCGCACTCCTGCTCTCCTATTGGCCCATTCTGGAATGTTCGAGCAGCAGCGAGCTCTGATTGGACGAACTCTTGAAACGTCGAGAGAATTCTCGAATTCAATTCGTCCAATATATAAGCTCGGCCTCGACGGCGGGAAAGCAGTTTATTATTACGAAACACGAAGTGAAGCAAATAACAAGTTCGGAGCTATTCGAATTTTCCTACGCGATTTTCAAGCAAATTATTATCTGAAAGTGAAAGTAAATACAAGAAAAGATGCCAGCTATCGGAATTGATCTTGGTACCACCTACTCCTGCGTTGGAGTATGGCAGCACGGGAACGTGGAGATCATCGCCAACGACCAGGGCAACCGGACGACGCCTTCCTATGTCGCCTTCACCGACACCGAGCGACTGATCGGGGATGCCGCCAAGAACCAGGTGGCGCTCAACCCCAACAACACAGTGTTCGACGCCAAACGCCTCATCGGACGGAAATACGACGACCCCAAGATCCAAGCGGACATGAAACACTGGCCCTTCAAAGTGATCAGCGACTGCGGCAAGCCGAAGATCCAAGTCGAGTTCAAAGGAGAGACGAAGCGGTTCGCGCCGGAGGAGATCAGCAGCATGGTTCTGACCAAAATGAAGGAAACCGCGGAAGCTTACCTCGGAACATCAGTGCGCGACGCCGTGATCACAGTGCCGGCTTACTTCAACGACTCGCAGCGCCAGGCCACCAAGGACGCCGGAGCCATCGCCGGGCTGAACGTGCTCCGCATCATCAACGAGCCCACGGCGGCCGCACTCGCCTACGGACTCGATAAGAACCTCAAAGGCGAGCGGAACGTTCTCATCTTCGACCTCGGCGGCGGAACCTTCGACGTGTCCATCCTTACCATCGACGAGGGATCCCTGTTCGAGGTGAAGGCTACCGCGGGAGACACGCACCTCGGAGGCGAGGACTTCGACAACCGCCTCGTGACCCACCTGGCGGACGAATTCAAGAGGAAGCACAGGAAGGACTTGCGAGCCAACCCGCGCGCCCTCCGCCGTCTCAGGACGGCCGCCGAGCGCGCCAAGCGAACCCTCTCATCCAGCACCGAAGCCACCATCGAGATCGACGCGCTCTACGAAGGTATCGACTTCTACACCAAAGTATCCCGCGCCCGCTTCGAGGAACTCTGCTCGGACCTATTCCGAGGCACCTTAGACCCCGTGGAGAAGGCACTCAAAGACGCCAAGATGGACAAGAGTCAGATCCACGATGTGGTGCTCGTCGGAGGTTCCACCCGCATCCCGAAGGTCCAGAACTTGCTGCAGAACTTCTTCTGCGGCAAGCAGCTGAATCTGTCCATCAATCCGGACGAGGCTGTCGCGTACGGAGCGGCGGTGCAGGCAGCCATCCTCAGCGGAGACTCGCACTCGAAGATCCAGGACGTGCTTCTAGTGGACGTGGCGCCGCTGTCGCTCGGCATCGAGACCGCTGGAGGCGTCATGACCAAGATCATCGAACGCAACTGCAAGATCCCGTGCAAGCAGGCCCAGACGTTCACGACCTACTCGGACAACCAGCCGGCCGTGACCATCCAGGTGTACGAGGGCGAGCGCGCCATGACGAAGGACAACAATCGGCTGGGAACCTTCGACCTGACAGGCATCCCGCCTGCCCCGCGCGGTGTGCCCAAAATCGACGTGACTTTCGACCTCGACGCCAACGGAATCCTCAACGTGTCAGCCAAAGAAAACAGCACAGGTCGCAGCAAGAACATCGTGATCAAGAACGACCGCGGCCGCCTCTCGCAGGCCGAGATTGACCGCATGCTGTCCGAGGCCGAGCGCTACAAGGAAGAAGACGAGAAGCAGCGACAGCGCGTGGCTTCGAGGAACGCACTGGAAGGATACATCTTCAGCGTCAAACAAGCGTTGGATGACGCAGGAGACAAACTGAGCGAGCAGGACAAATCGACGGCGAGGAACGCCTGTGATGAGGCGCTGAGGTGGCTCGAGAACAACAGCCTGGCTGATAAGGAGGAGTACGAGGACAAGATGAAGGATATCCAGAGGATCTGCTCGCCCGTGATGAGCAAGATGCACGGCGCGGGAGACGGCAGACCTGGCGGTATGCCTGGTGGTATGGGTGGTATGCCAGGAGGCATGGGCGGTATGCCAGGAGGCATGGGTGGAATGCCAGGAGGCATGGGCGGTATGCCAGGAGGCATGGGCGGTATGCCAGGAGGCATGGGTGGAATGCCAGGAGGCATGGGCGGTATGCCAGGAGGATACCAAAGAAACGATGGACCTACAGTTGAAGAAGTTGATTAGATCTCATCCTCAATAATGTTACCTAGTTTGTTCCAGATGTTGGCGCCTAGGTACTACCCACTAGTTACCTAGTCCATTTTGTGATATAATTTTACAAGACTGAAGTTTTTGTACCCCTTCCTAGATTTGTAGGTATTGGTTATTGTTGGAATCTAAATAAATTAAAATACTTAAAAAACGTTTCTTATTTTTATTTAATCCCTTCTTATTTATAGGTAGGTATAGACTTTATTGTTGCAACTTAACATTACAAACAAAATTATTCGTAATTTTTAGTCAGTATTGGAGTCTACTACATCAGTCTACATAAGCTACTGTGCGTTGCTTTGATTATATACTTGTAACTTGACAAATATATAATCAAAGTGCGTTAGGTACCTACTGAGGCGCGAAGTCGACGAGGACCATGATCTGTATCCGATTACCAATTTTATTTGTATTTTACAAAAGTATATGCACTTAAACTTGGATATCCAAAAAAAATGTGCAGTTGTAGCCTCCAAATTTGTGATTTATTTCATTTGTATTGTATTGTAGTTCGGTTCGATCGAAACCATAATTAAATAGGTACCTACTCGTTAACAATAGCATAGACTAACAAAATAGCTAGTTCTTTATCGTCTCACAAAGTTTCTAAAAAAGCTAAATATAAATTTTGAAGCTTGAACGAAATTTAAAAAATATTAAACATAGTAGGTAGGTAGGTACCAATTTTTTTTTAATTTATATGTTAGTTATTATTATTATTTCGAATTCTTTTAAAATCTTCTCTAGTCTATCTCCTTTCTAAAGGTATGCAACATGCTATGTAACCTTTTACAACTTCACTAATTTTCTTATTTTGTGTGTATCACATTAACATTATGCTAATATTTGATGTTATGGACTAATTTATAGTCAAACGACAAAAAGTTTTTTCTCGAATCCGTCATACCACAGTATACATATGTATTTATACTGTGGCCATGGGTATCAGGTAGGTACTGGAGGTGAATAGTGGATTGCGAGAGATGGCCCTAAACCATTGGCCTCCACCAGGACACGTACTCGATGGCCTCCACGCTCCCCAGACCTGACTCCTTAACCTAGGTATAAAGTAGGTTCCTGCCAGTCTTTTGCAAGTTGTATATTTTTTTTCTAAAAGTCAAATCATTGGGTCAATCTATTTTACCTGTATAACATTGTTGATTTGATTTCACAATGCTGTGCTGATAAGCAGAATCTGTGTTACTTAATAAACAGCACAAAGTACGTAGGTACCTATAGACCAATATCTTTTTAACGCACTGAAGTTGAGAATTCAAAAGTTAGAAGATGCTAATAGGTAGGTACCTAATTTCCACTTTCTTATACTGACTATTTTGCATACTAGGTATAATTAATAATAAATGTTGTGATTTTTGTGTCTTAAATTTGTGTTGTTATTTTAGACCCTATAGGTAGGTATTACTAAAATATTACCCACTTAAAGCTTTTTTTCCAATGAAGCTTTAGTGGACGCCAACTGACGAAAATGATGGACGAATGACGCAAACTGGCCGCAAGCGGTCGGGAACTGAGGAAATAGCTTTTTAGGGTTTTGCCATCGGTTGCAAAACCCTTATGAAATCGCTTTGGGTCTGTTTTGTGTTTTGAATCCTTAATATCTCAGAAACGACTGCAGCTATTGACTTGAAATTTGAAATAATAATACCTTTTGTGCGCCCGCACATATTTATAGAAAAATAAATGAAAATAAATGAAAAATCAAAATGAAGATTTTCCATACAAATTTTGAAATCGAAATTTTAAATGGAACGTACAAAGTCGAAAGTGGTATCAAATGAAAGGTACACGTTTGTAGATTTCAAAATAGTTTTTGAAATTTCGGTAGATTTCATACTTTTTAAAATATTTTGAAAATGGTCAAAAAAATGACCGTTCCCCACCCCCTATCTCCGAAGATTGCAGAGCGATCGACGTGATATGTACCAAGTGTTTGTAGGTATTGATCTATATTTTATAGGAAAAATATAGAGAAGTCTGTAAAAATAATACTTTTTGAAATATGGTCAAAAAAGGGCGGGAAAAATTTCTAAAGGGGTGACTACCCCCCCGAGTTGGGTATCAAATGAAAGGTATTGGTTTGTACATTCCAATGCAGTTTTTGAAATTTCGATAGATTTTATACTTTTTGATATATTTTGAAAAAGGTCGAAAAATTGACCGGTACCCCCCCCTCTATCTCCGAAGATTGCAGAACGATCGATTTGATATGTACCAAGTTTTTGTAGGTATTGATCTATATTTTACAGGAAAAATATAGAGAAATCTGTAAAAATAATACTTTTTGAAATATGGTCAAAAAAAGGCGAGAAAAATTTCTAAAAGGGTGACAGCCCCACCGAGTTGGGTATCAAATGAAAGGTATCAGTTTGTACATTTTAATGCAGTTTTTGAAATTTCGATAGGTTTTATACTTTTCGAAATATTATGAAAAAGGTCGAAAATTTGACCGTTCCCCCCCCTCTATCTCCGAAGATAGCAGAGTGATCTATATAAAATGTACAAAGCGTTTGTAGATATAGGTCTATATTTTACAGGAAAAATATAGAGAAGTCTGTAAAAACAATACTTTTCGAAATATGGTCAAAAAACGAATTTTCATACAATGGGGGCTATTTCATTGAGAGCAATATCAAATCAAAGGTATGGATTTCGACAATTCAAAACAGGTTTTAAAAATCGTCTAAGTTTCATACTTAGTGAAAAACGTAGAAAAAAGTCGAAAAAATAATTGTAGGTACCAACCCACTTACCTACCCACTAATCTCTGTAGTAACTGTAATAGTAGGGTTCCACAGCGCCACGAAACCGTTGTTCTCAAAATTTTAAAGTCCATACCCAATGTATTCCACTGCGCTCGAAGAATATTTAGATAATAAGATTATTGAATTCATGAATTCCACCGTGCTCCAAAAAAATAATATGAGAAGAGTAATGTATCCTGGATAATCCACACAACATCATTTAGCGACAAGCTAAGCAAGCTTATGTAATTCGTACTACTACGATATCTGTTATACTTAATAAAGTATATACAAGTATCACATTAGATGATTTATTTTTGTGTACGTAGAAAAGGACTAGAACACTCGAACAAATAATCTGCAGATCTTACAAATATCAGTCCCGAGGCGGGAATCAAACCGCAACCTCCTGCGTTGTAAGCCCACCGCGCTAACAGGTCGTCTATATACGTACCTACCTAAACGACAAAAGTTCAAAACCCTCGGCGCGCGAGTTACACTCGCACTTGTCGTACTTGTTTTGATAAAGCTTTATTATTTAAACTTACAATTATAATTAATTTTTATAATAAATCTAGCAAGTAATAGTTTATTTTATATTTTTCCTATCAATCACCTAGGTACAAACAAAAATTTAAATCTTTGGGTACAAATAGTTTTAAGGCATTAAATACACTACCTACCTATACCTACCATTTTCATGAATTATGTCACTACAAAGAGTCCAAGTCGACTAGTGTTTGTGAACCGGCCAAATCACCGCATCTGTATTTATTTATTTAAAGGAAAACCAGAAGTTTTAATTAAAGACGTAATTAAGGTAATATGTAAGGGCATCAAATGGTAACCTACTTATCTAACAATTTCTGTTTGTCCGGGGACACTCGCAAACGCGCCAACCCATTTGTAATTTTTCTCAATGCCCAAACAAAAATAATCAATGCGAAAGCTGGATTTTTCTAGATGCTACGTGGTGCTACGAACCCCTACGAAGCTACGAACACAAACAATAATAATTATGTTGCAAACCTCAACAGCTGTGCAAGTAAACAATGCCCTATTCCGGTCTTTCACATTGTTTAGAGTATAACACTATCTCTTTCTTACCGACCAATCGTAGCTCATCGTACCTGCTCGTATCTTCTAGGCTTGTCGCAGCGGTAATACCACACTCAGAAAATAAATTACCCCAAATGTTATCACATCTTACGTTAAAATGGTATATCTGTGTGGCCTATGTCCAGCAGTGGACTATTATAGGCTGGTGATGATGATGATGATGATGATGATATCTGTGTTAAATGTAATGTATATTTATTAGCTAGTGTATTAATGAAATCAACTTTAGACGCCTAAATACAATAAACATTCACGTTTCATTCTTAGGCACTTATGTGCCTAAGAATGAAACTTATGCTGTTTGTGATGTACCTACCTACTGATTAGACTTATATAAGTTTTCTTTTGTAAGGTGATATTGTTAATTGTACTTATAAACACCTATCCGTTTTGCCCTACTATGTTTGTAATAATTCGTGGACAACGGTACTGATTATACTTAGAGTAAAACTACTTAAGTTTAAATATGTTCATAGTAAGTTATGAGTGTAATTGTTTGTTGTCCTGAATAAATAAAAATAAATAAAAAAATATTCTTAACCTTTTTTTTGTTATAAATATAATAAACCTGTAATGATGTTAGACCACTTGTAGCAAAAGTTTGAGTTAAATTATATAATATCGAGAGTTACTAACTCAGTGTTAATGTTATCAATACTCAGATCTGTTAAAATTGCAACAGTGAGGTAGAAACTAATTCACAGTCTTAGAAAACAGCATTTTGTGCGTGAAAATATCCATAAAGGATCGTCTTCCGGTCTTACTCGAAGATTACGTCAAACTACAACTGACTAAAATCTTCTGGCATCTGTGCAATTGTACGCGGGGACTTTCGGTGATGCTTCCACGAGCCCCAAGAGTGTCGCACCATAATATTCGTCGTCCGGTTTTGTGGCGTGCATCGCCTCTGACCCGCCCGACGTTAGGTCATTTCATAGCTGAACAAGTGACGTAAAAGGCCCTACTTACTAACCCGATCGCCTTCGAGGAATTGGTCAGTGGAGTGCTAACCTAGCCTGGCCAAGTGGGCCATATTCTTATGATGTTATATAAATTTACCTACGTTACACCAATGTAGCTTACATTTTAAAAACAACGATGTGCATCGTTGTGGAAAGTCCACGACAGTGCCCATGGCTTCTACTGGGTATATGGGTAAACATTTTATATTGATTAAATACAATAAATCTTAGAATACTCCCCAAAAGTAGGGAAAGCTTTCAAAGTGGTCGCGCATATAGTGTAAGTGCAACAGAACATTATTTACTATCTCTTTCGCACTACTGTTCTCCTATTGGCTGTTTGGGTCCTTTCTGGAATGTTCGAGCAGCAGCGAGCTCTGATTGGACGAGCTCTTGAAACGTCGAGAGAATTCTCGAATTCAATTTGTCCAATATATAAGACCGGCCTCGGCGGCGCGAAAGCAGTTTATTTCAAAACACGAAGTCAAGCAAATAACAAGTTCGGAGCGATTCGAATTTTGCTACGCAATTTTCAAGCAAATTATTACCAGTTATTATCTGAAAGTGAAAGTAAATACAAGAAGAGAAGATGCCAGCTATCGGAATTGATCTCGGTACCACCTACTCCTGTGTCGGAGTATGGCAGCACGGGAACGTGGAGATCATCGCCAACGACCAGGGCAACCGGACGACGCCTTCCTATGTCGCCTTCACCGACACCGAGCGACTGATCGGGGATGCCGCCAAGAACCAGGTGGCGCTCAACCCCAACAACACAGTGTTCGACGCCAAACGCCTCATCGGACGGAAATACGACGACCCCAAGATCCAAGCGGACATGAAACACTGGCCCTTCAAAGTGATCAGCGACTGCTGCAAGCCGAAGATCCAAGTCGAGTTCAAAGGAGAGACGAAGCGGTTCGCGCCGGAGGAGATCAGCAGCATGGTTCTGACCAAAATGAAGGAAACCGCGGAAGCTTACCTCGGAACATCAGTGCGCGACGCCGTGATCACAGTGCCGGCTTACTTCAACGACTCGCAGCGCCAGGCCACCAAGGACGCCGGAGCCATCGCCGGGCTGAACGTGCTCCGCATCATCAACGAGCCCACGGCGGCCGCACTCGCCTACGGACTCGATAAGAACCTCAAAGGCGAGCGGAACGTTCTCATCTTCGACCTCGGCGGCGGAACCTTCGACGTGTCCATCCTTACCATCGACGAGGGATCCCTGTTCGAGGTGAAGGCTACCGCGGGAGACACGCACCTCGGAGGCGAGGACTTCGACAACCGCCTCGTGACCCACCTGGCGGACGAATTCAAGAGGAAGCACAGGAAGGACTTGCGAGCCAACCCGCGCGCCCTCCGCCGTCTCAGGACGGCCGCCGAGCGCGCCAAGCGAACCCTCTCATCCAGCACCGAAGCCACCATCGAGATCGACGCGCTCTACGAAGGTATCGACTTCTACACCAAAGTATCCCGCGCCCGCTTCGAGGAACTCTGCTCGGACCTATTCCGAGGCACCTTAGACCCCGTGGAGAAGGCACTCAAAGACGCCAAGATGGACAAGAGTCAGATCCACGACGTGGTGCTCGTCGGAGGCTCCACCCGCATCCCGAAGGTCCAGAACTTGCTGCAGAACTTCTTCTGCGGCAAGCAGCTGAATCTGTCCATCAATCCGGATGAGGCTGTCGCGTACGGAGCGGCGGTGCAGGCAGCCATCCTCAGCGGAGACTCTCACTCGAAGATCCAGGACGTGCTTCTAGTGGACGTGGCGCCGCTGTCGCTCGGCATCGAGACCGCTGGAGGCGTCATGACCAAGATCATCGAACGCAACTGCAAGATCCCGTGCAAGCAGGCCCAGACGTTCACGACCTACTCGGACAACCAGCCGGCCGTGACCATCCAGGTGTACGAGGGCGAGCGCGCCATGACGAAGGACAACAATCGGCTGGGAACCTTCGACCTGACAGGCATCCCGCCTGCCCCGCGCGGTGTGCCCAAAATCGACGTCACTTTCGACCTCGACGCCAACGGAATCCTCAACGTGTCAGCCAAAGAAAACAGCACAGGTCGCAGCAAGAACATCGTGATCAAGAACGACCGCGGCCGCCTCTCGCAGGCCGAGATCGACCGCATGCTGTCCGAGGCCGAGCGCTACAAGGAAGAAGACGAGAAGCAGCGACAGCGCGTGGCTTCGAGGAACGCACTAGAAGGATACATCTTCAGCGTCAAACAAGCGTTGGATGACGCAGGAGACAAACTGAGCGAGCAGGACAAATCGACGGCGAGGAACGCCTGTGATGAGGCGCTGAGGTGGCTCGAGAACAACAGCCTGGCTGATAAGGAGGAGTACGAGGACAAGATGAAGGATATCCAGAGGATCTGCTCGCCCGTGATGAGCAAGATGCACGGCGCGGGAGACGGCAGACCTGGCGGTATGCCTGGTGGTATGGGTGGTATGCCAGGAGGCATGGGCGGTCACCCTGGAGGATACCAAAGAAACGATGGACCTACAGTTGAAGAAGTTGATTAGATCTCTTAGCTTGTTCCTTGATGTCAAGTTCCTTGTTGATTTGTGATATTTATTTTTATAAAGACTGATAGCATATTATTACTTACCTACTTACTTTAAACCTTATTTTTTTGTTTGATTAGCTAGCTAGCGTAAGCATTGATTATGTCGTTGGAATCAAAATAAATCATTTAAAAACAAGTTTATTTTTTTATTTAATCCCTTATTAGCATAATTTATCCATTTTATTGTGTAGATAGGATATGTACAAAGGCAGTAGGTATGTATACCTAGTAGTTGTGCAGCAACACGCTGCGGCAGTCCGACCGGCGCAATTTGGTGCGACAACAGAAATCGTCTACATAATAAATATGTAGTATCATATTATGTATTCATTACCTAAGTAGGTAGGTACTTAAGATTTCTGTGGGTGCGACAATGTTTTGACCTGACCTGACGCGACGCTCTGGCCCGCCGACTTTGTTGCATAGACTCCATTAGCAGAGAATATGAGTAACCCATCATTAGACACAACGCACGTTTCAAAGGATAATAAAAATAAAACAACAGTTTGGAGATTAATCAAATGTATTCATTACAACCCTCACGCCCCGCGCCGCGCCGCGCCACAGCCCCTCGCCTTACAAAACTTTGGTTACACTACTCATTTCATACAATACAATTAAACCTACTTTACTCTAACATTCACTATGCTATTCCTTACGTTTCTCGTTGCACCGTCGCGTCGCGCCACTAAATTATAAAAATCGAATAATATTGCTCGGTTGCGACTTTAGAGAACCTTAGCGGCAGAAAAAACCTATACAACCCGAAAACTTACAATATTGAAATCAAAAATATTTCATTCGGAAATAAAGTTAAAATTTTGAACAAATATTAAGCTTATATAAATAACACAGTAGTAGGTACGCGGCAAAGTTTCTCTAAAGTGGCCCGGAGCGAGCTAACTAAATACAGAGATGCATTAGCACCGAACACTTCTTGAGCAGACATGGAAACTTCAAGAAAACTGAGCAGGAATAGAAGAATGTTCCCATTGGCAAACGGCCGTAGCCTAAGTGGCAGTCACGGAGTAGGCAAGCCTTAGGGATAATAAACTCAACAAGCCTACTCCTGTTGAAACTATACCTACGATATTGGCCTAAGCGTTTAGGAAGACAGAAAACATACAGAGTTTAGAAAAATATGAAGTGCATTCTAAAATGCCTTCAAAAGATTGACACGTCATCGGGCTGTAACTGTAAAGTATCCAGCCCTCAAACCCATGCTTATCTATAGACAGTAATGCGTGAAATTACAAAAAATCAACTAGCACTATAAAGATTTGCCTTACGGTCGAATAAACAATTACGTCTCCCGATAATGCTTTCTGTGTCGCTATCTCCGGCAAACGCAACAGGCTCATATCAATAGACAGCTGGGTTTTGAACACACTGACATTCAGTATTTGGCATTGCATACATTGGACTTACACTAAATC
Organism: Eupithecia pulchellata; assembly: GCA_963931895.1. Lineage (NCBI taxonomy): Eukaryota > Metazoa > Arthropoda > Insecta > Lepidoptera > Geometridae > Eupithecia > Eupithecia pulchellata. The sequence continues at coordinate 989,632 of OZ007529.1, read as the reverse complement.
ATATGACACATTAATTATCTAAATAAAAATTTGCACTTCGCTCGCACGAGTCAACAATTAAAAATATAATTATAATAAATTTGAATAATCACAAAATTAAACTAAATTAGGAAAGCGATTAGTGTGGAAGGACTAGCACTAACCGATAGCTTTAAATTTTAAACTTCATTTTGGAAATAAGATTTAAAACTTAAAGCTGAACAAAGGAGTATTTATAAATTTGTGTAATCAACAAGACATACCCTCATTCTAGATAAACCTATCTCAGCTAAAAGCTAACAAAAATCAGAAAAGAACCAAGTCTTCTGGTTTTGTCAAAACTTATGTTGCTTATCAATTGCTTAATGCTGAGAAAAGTTTACAAGTATGGAGGTCACTACCTAAAGAAAAGCAACGAATATGTATATTGGCAGCCACCCACGTCGTTCCCTTACTACTAAACCAGAGAGCCCTTCTCAAGACAACCCTGAACATCTCGATCTAATCAAAATGGCAAAAATTAAGACATTTCAAGAGTTGCAGAGGGCATCCCGGCTACGTGAATACTTTAGAATAATTAGATTAATATAAATGCAATACAATCTCTTGACGTGATGTAAAGTAGCCAGAGTACTTAACTTCTAGGGGTAGTAGGACCGACACTAGTGACCGGCTACAAGTCTGACACACACCGGACGATGGATGACCAGACGACAACTTGTCACATCTACACTGACGTATAAAGGACTCTTACATCCTGCGTACTTATACAATGATATTGAGAATGATGCTATGGTACGCAGTACGTTTATGCCTTGGCATGTTCATAGAATAAACTATATGGAACATTTCCATAGCCAACGACGCACATGAAGTTCTGAGCTTCCTAGCTGCGAGGCTCGGCATGCGTTAAAATTATCGTCAAAATTAAACTATTTTTCGGATAATATTTGACTAATTTCTAAAGTTAAATAATGTTTGTGGGTGTGTGGAGATCGGTGTGTATTAGACTTCAATTGTTCCAGTCGTTTTTTCATACTGTCTTTTAAATATAAAGGTATCGTATGAAAGAACGAGTCTTTATTCTAACTTACGGCTAAAGTTATACAAATACAACAAAACAATCTCTCAGATTCTCAAATAAAAGTTATTTTAGAAATTAAACATGTTTTGTGCGAATCACATTCCGCTTTTAACAAAACACCCTTAATTATAAACGAGACCTTCCTATGCGTAAAACATTTGATTAATTTTTTGAAAAGTTCCAATTTCTATTCAAATCAACGTTTATAAATAAGGAGTTCTTGTACAATTTAATGTAAATCATTTAAAGCCAAAATACAAGTCAATATAAATCTAAAGATTGAGCCGAGGAAATAGAATTTCTAAAATATAATAGAAAAATTCGAAAACTACTTTTGTGGCAGTTACTGAGACTCTTGCTTCAGCGACAAATTAGCTAGACCGATTTCTATGCTGCTTCAACTAGATCAACACATCCAAGGACACATAATATTAGGTCCTTACATATGAAATTGGCGTTTTGTATGGGAGGAACAAAAAGTCGAATATTTTTTAATATAATATATTTAATTAATCAAAGTATGAACCATTATTTTCTATGCACTTTTGCCATCTTATAGGTAGTTCATTGATCCCTTTACTAAAAAAACCAGTCGGACGGGAATCAATAAAATCTTTGAAGGCGATTTGGACTGCCCCATCGGAGTTGAATTTTTTCCCTTGCAAGAAGTTATCCAAATTTCGAAAAAAATGGTAATCTGTTGGAGCAAGGTCCGGGGAGTACGGAGGATGTCTTAAACAACCTAGGCTGGTCAATCGCTCCACGCCACTGCTGCTTCACGACAACGCTAGACCACACACTGCGCAACAGACGGCTACTAAATTAGAAGAGCTTCAATTGGAAAGTCTAAGACATCCTCCGTACTCCCCGGACCTTGCTCCAACAGATTACCATTTTTTTCGAAATTTGGATAACTTCTTGCAAGGGAAAAAATTCAACTCCGATGGGGCAGTCCAAATCGCCTTCAAAGATTTTATTGATTCCCGTCCGACTGGTTTTTTTAGTAAAGGGATCAATGAACTACCTATAAGATGGCAAAAGTGCATAGAAAATAATGGTTCATACTTTGATTAATTAAATATATTATATTAAAAAATATTCGACTTTTTGTTCCTCCCATACAAAACGCCAATTTCATATGTAAGGACCTAATATATCTTCCCGATAGATATCTAAGAATGTCTTTTTGAGTTTTATTTTTACTATCAAAATATTTCTAACATGGTAATATTACTAGGTGTTTGTGATCTTTGCATTACTATTTTTACTGTTCTTTTACAACTACCAAGGACGATCCTCACATTCGTTTAATATGTCTACGAGCGATTGAATATACCTAGGTACGCAGCTTATTTACTATCAATTCACTGTTTCAACCGCCCTGAAGTCTGCCATTTTACGATTTACTTAATAACTAACTTCAGACCGGTTAATCTATTTTTAATAACTTTTATACACTATTATACTGGGCACCATACACAAAATAATGACTCTGCTAAAATTATGTTGACAAAATGTTGAAGTAAAGTAGGGTTTTTACTTTACTAAACTACAGGATATAATTTTTTGTGTTACAGTTTTCCGAATGAAATCAACTAACCATTGTTCCATCTAAGAATTGAGCGGAAATTTTTAAAATATCATCTATTCTAAGTATTTTCTAACCATTTTGTGATGCTCTATCGCTAAAACGCCACCTGTGTTTAGCGGCGCTCAACTATGACAATAACTTTCTATGACTTAATTATTTTGTGGTTTTCTGTTTAAATATTAATAGAAGATATTCAATTTCTATTAACTGGATATTTCTTACGATGACATTTTACGATTCAGCTTAGCATTCATTTAGTTTACGTTTTTTACGGAAAAATCTGTTTGTACTTTTTGTGGATGTTCTTTGCATTATACAAGATTCATAATATTAGCTCAGCTGAATACATCGATGTTGTTGTAATCATGTAAAGTAATTTCGCAGTATAATGTCTATATAACTCTGGTAGCTTTCAGTATTTCAGCATGTCTTCTTCGTCCAATTCGGTGAGCGGCAGTTTATGGTCTATCACTGAAAGAAAATAATATTTTTAATTAGCTAATTGATATTTTAATTAATTGTTAACAAATGAGACTGGACTCGAATTTGTATGAGTCGTGTAGATAAAGATAAGGATTAATCTAACAATCTCGAATCTTTACCCATACTTTTTTTATGGACAGAAACACTAATGTGGTTTTTCAGCGAACATAAAAATAAATAAATCAAATAAGCGTATTGGAAATTTCACCCACCACATCCTAGCCCCCAATGAATGTAAGCAGAGCATGTGTAGTGTGGCACGGGATATACGCAAATACATAATACATATAATATATGATTAATGATACATATAAATATAACAGACCCAGATACTGAACAGTACGTAACATTACGTTTGCAATGAACTGAGTACAATTGCAATAAAAAAGTACTCGTAATCGAGAACCAAATGTTTGTATATTAACTCGAATTGTTTTCCAAGCGCTAGGCGTGAGATTTAACACTTTGTAGTTTCAAATTGAGACATCCCATAACATTGACCAGCGTCCCGCGTATTTACCCCGTGTTATTGATTATTCGTAGAAATCCCTGCGTCGAGGCAGCCGTCTTTCGTTGCCCAGCTGTGCGCGAGGCATGCTAAGCACAGGTAAAGGTTACTTCAGTTACTAAATTGTCACTTCATACAGCAGATAAGTGAGCTGTGAAGGACTAATTGCAGAATGCAAATACAGTGTAATGGAATAATGGAATTAAAAGCTAAAAGTTAGAAGAGAAAAGACTTGGTGATGTTATCGGGTTAACGACGCACCTTGTTGTGTAGTTGAAACAACACCAATGTGATGTATGTTTTCGTGTTATTTCAATACAATCAAGGTTCTAACATGTATTAGTGCAATCGGGACCAAGATTAGTTTTCTACAATGCTTGTTTGTAGCGTAGCCTGTACCCCATGGCAAGTGCAAGGCAAGTACTCACGTTGGTCCGGGATAGTAGTACGGAGGGGGTCGCTCGTACTCAGTGGGTCCGTGGTACCGAGGGGGTCCTTCCTCCCAGTGCCTGCGAACATGCGTGTACCGTCACCGCGTGCGCATACGCACAGAACAATGCTGCTCTCGCACAAAAACATGCTTCGTCTGGCAAGGGGGTTTTAAAAAGGCACGGTGCTCGGAAAATCGTGACAAGTTGGAAAATAGGTGCATTCTCGGAAATTCCTATGTAGATGTGTAGTTCCAATACCTAACAGAGTTCAGATTTAAATATCATTGGAATAAAGGATAACGCCTCTTACATGGGTCTCTACCACGCTGCAGAATATTTTTATTCTAAATATTTTTGACCACCTGATCTTTACGACGATTTACGATTTCTTCTGTGTTCTACGAACCAGGATATGAAGTCGAGCAAGATAAATAATAAACGTTAGTTCTTATAAATTTTCTCAATATGTG